>CM060990.1:207607789-208100289 GCA_030765065.1 Deroplatys truncata | reverse complement strand
AACCTGCTGCAGGCTATTTACTACAAGTAACTGACTGTGAAATCTATGTTATGTAGTATAATTTTTAAATGTGGCAAGGTTGTTTGCATGTAGGATGGGGAAGGAGAGGAGGAGAAAGCCCTTGAATGCTGACTTTCTGTTATCACTGCAGAAGTCAACAGTCTACTAGTGTGAAGGATAGAAGAAGATGCTTACATAAGTTGTGCATTATTTCATCAAAGCTGTGTTTAAAACGTCAGCAAGACAGTGTATGAATAACCCTGATACATTTTGTTATATATGTGGAGCTTATGTGATAAGCACAAAATGCTGACAAATATTGAACTTTGTTTGGAAAGCATATTTGTTTTATTTTGGCATCAAGCTTGGAGATAAGAAGAAGTCATTTACTCCACACAATGTGTGTCATACATGCATGGAGCAATTAAGGAAGTGGAGTGAAGATATAAAGAAGTGTTTGAATTTGACTATTCCCATGGCGTGGCATGAACAGAAAAGAATCATGTGGGTGATTCTTATTTCGGTTTAATGAAAGTAATGGGATTCAACAAAGAAACATGAACAAAATTGTATATCCAAACTTAGATTCAGTGAATAAACCTGTCCCTCATAGTCCAGGGCTCCTGTTCCCTTCTTCACTAACATCAGTAGATACATTTGAAGTCCCTGAACCAGAAGTAAGTAATGGAGGTAGGAAATCTGACTATTCCAAGGGTGGTACTGATAGTAACACAAAACCTACCGCTTATTCAAACAAAACTTAATAAATTGGTGAGAGACCTGGAACCCTGAAAATACACAGTACAAGTTCTGGGGTCACATCTAAGTGAAAAGAATTTACTTGCACATGTTACATCATAATCAATGTACAAAAATCGTTATAAAAATTTTAGGGAATTTCTTGTTGAAGATGGTTTAATGGCATTCTTCAAAAACATCACCAGATTGTTGACAGAAATGGGAGTTAAAAAGTACAACAGTAAGCAATGGAGGTTGTTATAGATTCTTCAAAGCAAAGTTTGAAGGGTGTATTACTAATTGTATTGAAAATGAGGTAGCATCAATTCCAATTACACATTCAGTACACTTAAAAGAGATGATACCATGAAAGTAATCCTTTAAAATGTGAAGTATGAAGAACACCAGCAGCTTGTATGTGGTGACTTTAAAGTTATGGGCTTCCTTCTCGGTCAACAAGCAGTGTAAACCAAGATGTCTTGTTATATGTGTGGATGGGACAGTAGAGCATATCTTGAGCATTAGAGTAGGAGAGAGAGGCCTAAGAGGGAAAACCTGTTAGCGGGATCAAAGAACATTGTAAATGAGCAATTGGTTGATCCACACAAGGATCATTGCCTCCACTGCACATAAAATTAGGACTGATGAAGCAATGTGTGAAAGCACTGGACAATACAGGAAGTTGTTTCCAATACCTGTGTAGCAGATTCCGATTTAGCTGCAAAGTTGAAAGAAGGGATATTTGTTGGACTGGATATAGGAAAGTTGATATCTGATGAACACTTTGAAAGAACAATGACAGAAATGGAGCAGCAGGCTTGGAGAAGTTTCAAAAATGTTGTGCATTGTTCCCTTGACCAGAATAAGCAGTCTGACTGATTATAAGGAAGTAGTGGAAGATACGTTACAGAGGTTTAAAGGGTTAGGATACAAGGTGAGTCCAAAACTGCATTATCTAATGTCACAGCTAGACCATTTTCAGGATAATTAGGCTGACTCATCTGAGGAGCATGGTAAATGGTTCCAAAACTCTGGAACATCTTTATCAAGGTCGTGGGAGAATAAACATGATGTCTGACTGGCTACTGCTGGTGTGTCACACATGAAGGAGAAGTAATGCACAAAAGCAAATGCAGCAAGCATTCATTCACAGGCAAATGTCAATGGAAGTAATGTGGTGGTAGGTTTCCATATCACCATATTTTGCTTCTTCTAATATCACATGTCTCCCATGTTATGTTTTTACCATATTAATTCTTCCATTTTAACTCCATCCTCCTGTAATTGTTTTCCAATATCATTGGGTACAGATTATGATGATGATGATGATAATTGTGCAAAAGCCTGACATTATGTAGAGATACAGGCATCAGTTTTGTGATCAGTACAACTGATTTAGTCAGAAAATAATATTTTCATGCAAACCCCAGACAAAAGGTAAACATTTGTCGACCTGTGTACTGGTCCATCTGAAACATCATTAATCATCCATTCCACACACTGCCTGTATTATTTAACAATAAGCAATAAAAGTAAGTATAAAAAAGAAAGAAAGGCTAACAAGTTCTGAGACTATGTCAAACCTTTTTCAAATGCAATAAGTAAAGAAAAATGTTATGGTCCACATATTCAAAATACAGTTATGTATTACTAAAGTATTGTGTTTTGAAGCATGTTATCAGTGAACGTAAATAACGAATATTGTATCCAGTTATTGCAAACACTTTTCCTGATTTATTAGATAAAATCCAAATTGGTCCTGTTATAAAACATTTGCATTTAGATGTAGGTAAAAGGTATAATTAAAGGAAATTCTGCACAAAGAATGACTAATAATGATATAAGAGAAAATACAAAGATACAGGATTAAGTACAAAGGTCATGGATATGATGGCACTATAACTATGAGGGACAAATGCAGTATAAGCTCAGTTATACTTTTGAAAGAGAGTTGGTTAGATAATGTGTAAATAGGAAAACGTGAATGTGAATTTTCTTATTGAACTGAAACTGTTTTATTACATTATTATTCAAACTAATTATATATTATTTAATATGTGAAAGAAAGAAATGAAACAGGGACATAAATAATAAATGTAGTATACTATTTACAGTACTTGCATGCATCCCAGTTATCTTATTCAAAATTCAAATGGTGCTTTACTGTGGTTTAAAACAAATTGTCAGTTTTTCTTTGCTTCTCTGAATTCTCCACAGTCATACACTAGTCGATTATATGCACTAATCATAGAAATGCTGTCATCATTTAGGGTTTGCAATGATAGAAATCATTGTATAATTTCTAGAGTTTGAATTGCCTCATGCACACTGAGAACACTTTCATTATCTAGGCCTACTTCATCATCACTGTCATCATCAATACCATCAGATGCAATCTAGAGCAGAGTAGAACGACCTTGCCTGATAATATTGTTAACACGTATACAGCAATAATGCATTCAGAAAATATTGATGCCTTGCCCAACATGCCTACTGTTTGTGCTGAAACAGTAAGGATACAGTGTACAGATAGCATGAATAATATATCTTAACACAGCACAAACATAATGTATAAATGTGTAAGTAAATTAATATATTTCATACATGGGGATCAGTAAAATGTAATATATTAATAAGAAAACATATAAGCAAAGAATATATAATTGAACTAAATATTAATGGATAAATTTTGGTTCCTAAAAGTTTGACCTAAGTGAGGTTCAACTGTATTCTGAATTCCTGCAATTTTGTACATTAACATAAATCTGGTACTAAATGGTTCTGTTAATAATAAGGTCAAACTGCAAGAATGTTATCCCAAAAAGACTATATTTTCTTTAGCAATAGTGTGATTTATTGGCAACCAATGACACCACTAAATTACAAAATCAGTCAAATGAACACCTGCATTGCTTCATTAAAACCTCTTATATATCTGCACATATTTTCAGGTATGCAGTTTGAATGTTTATTTCATTTGTTTTATTACTCAGTGCTATTATTTCCCTTCACTGTGAACTACTTCCACTTTTACTTCTTTGATCAAACAAATGACTTTTGCAACTTCAAGTTTTATCAGAAGAATTCTGAAGAAAACTATGCCCAATGACTTGATTTTCCAGTCCATATTCCTTTTTATCAAAAAGGTAGCTTTTTTTTTTTTTTTAAAAAAATACATTATCATTTTGAAAAGTAAGAAAACATCATAAAGACAATACATTTATAATTTTAGAAGCAACATTAAACCTTGATTTTATCTTGTTGATTATGTTACAAACAAAAATTATGAAAATACTAACTTATATTTCATGCTGTTGCAGTTACCTAATGGTGATATGGAGAAATACGTGTTTACTTGAAACTGCCAAAGCCACCTAGTGGACTTAAAAGAAAAGTTTGGAAAATGCAATAGAAAAATTTAAAATATGGGCAAAAGCTTGTAGTGCTGATCAAGAGCTATCCTTTAAATATCTTCATTAGTAATGAAATATTTGGATGAGATTTTCTGGGAACAAAAATTGGAGATTCTCTCAACTTATTTTGAGTTGCTGAGAACACAAAATACAAACTTTAAATAGTGGTATAAAAATGTCCCTAAAGCTTTGCACATATGCTATATATATATATTTTTTCTTTTTTTAACTATTCAGCTGCTTTTATAGGCATGACAGCTATCTTTAATGTCCCTGCGCTGGATGAGGTGAGGGACAATTTTCCCAATTCATTTTTCCCATTGCATCATACTCCTGCTTTTTATTTTCCCAACAAGTTTTGCTTCTTAAAAAAACAGAATTCCCAACTATGGTTTTACCAAATCTTTTTTCCTTCCACACAGAGCTATATTTTGGATACTCTAAATAGCAAGAAGAATTTGAGTGTTTCAATATTATTTAATAAGGATAAAGAATTCACAAATGTTTGCCATATTTAGACAATGTTGGTTATGGTATTCATTCATTCATTATCTGTTTACCCTCCTCTTAAGTAGGACTTACACCCCCCAGGACTTACAGGGGGGTGCCTGGGGTCAGAGGCCCGTTGAGGAGCGGACACTCATGGATCAGACAGAACATCCAGGATGGGTGATCAGCCCGATGCCTGGTATGGGATGAAGGAAGTAGATGAAGCGAAATGTTGGTGAAATGAATGAAAGGAAAGGTGATGATGGAGCAGTTGGTGGAATGAATGGCGGGGGAAACCAGAGAACCCGGAGAAAACCCGTCCAGACGCCGCTTTGTCCACCACAAATCCCACATGCAGGTCCCTGGGATTGAACCCGGTCCGCCTCGGTGGGAGGCGAGCGGTCTAACCACTCGGCCACGGCGCCGCCCTTGGTTATGGTATTGCTTAATTAAAATAAGCAAATTTACAAACTGTGACAATCGATCACAAATAATTTCAAATATTTCTGTCATATCCTTCATATCTCAGCATAATGTTACATAAGTATTGTTCGAGAATCTGTTGTTTGTGATTTCTGAATTTTCTAACTTTCTGCCCAAGTTCTAGTTGTTAGAGCATAGTTTCTGTATCACTTGTTTCTTTATGCAGTTCACTCAGAAATTTATAGAAACTGGGGTGGCAACACCTTACAACAACCTGAAATTTGTTATGCCAACCTTCAAGTAGGTTATTTGTTTGACTTATACCTTGTAGTATGGATTCATACTGATTCTATAAAGTTGGAGGGAATCGTGGAGGTATTGCTCATCTCTTTCCTTGAGTAAAAATTCCTCAAGCATATACTCTTTCAAAGTACTCAGCCACAGGCAGAAATTCATCTGGAAATTGATCAAAGAACATGTAAACGTTTTGTGGTGGAAAAAAAGCAAGTGCACACATCATGCTTGTTTAAATTATTATTGATCAATCCTCTTCATTATTATATAGGTAGCTCTCTAAGGTTTTCATTTTAGATTCTTCAGTAAATGGAATGCTTAAAGTGAAACAGCCAACCTCACACATTTTCACCAACAGAATTTTTAGCATCTTGTACTATCAGAAGCTCAAAGTCTGTCATTATTATTTGTGGAAGAGTTATGTCATAATGCAAGCTTCTGGCAGTTTTATGTACAACTCTGAACATCTTTGTGTAAGCAGTCTCTTCTTTTGACTGAAGAAGAGCATAAATGTAAGGAAGAGCTACAGTTTGTTCTCTTACGCAATTGTTCAGTTAGTTGACATAACCAAGAACAGCAAAAACTTGGAAAAACACTTGTGGGCTACATTTGAATGCCCTAAAATTAGCATTCTGCCACTTGTAAATTTGAAATCCTCGTCATTGAAAGAGTTGTATAAAAGAAACCTCTCCCCTGACAGTGTTCCTTTGTATTTATTTGGCGGCATATTAAGTTCAATTGAATGGGGTTACCAGGTACATTCTTTAACCACTGATGAATCACAGATTTCCTCAAGTTCTATCTGTCAGGAAGACCAGAAGAAGCTTCTCTCAAATCATTTAATAACACCACAGCTGGTGGATCTTGGGATGCTCCTCAGCAAATCTTTTGAGAGAAGTCACAACTTATAAAGCTTAAACTTCTTCCAAGCTAGCAGCATGAATGTGTAGTGACTCTTATGGACCTCTCAGTACTTGAATCCTTTCTCCTATGTATTCTGTTATTGCCCTTCCTCAAGACTCCCCTTTCTTTCTGCAATTCCAGTAAATCTTTCCATTTATTTCAGTGTTTGTAGTATAAAAAGCCATGAATATATAATAGCCTTCCTTTACCACCAGAATTTATTATTTCAGCCAAACTTTACACTATATAATTTATGGAGTTCACTCAGAAACTTGATCTAACCTAATGTGATAACATTGTTATGGAAACAAAACAGAGTCTATGAATTTGTTATCAATGTCTTGGGATAAAACTTCAGTGGGAATGTTAGATTGGGAAGGAAAGAATTGGAAATTCTAAATGGTTCGGAATACAAATTTTTGGGAAAAATTGCCTTGGGGAAAAAAGATTGGAGAAGCATTGTACAACTCCACCAGTGTGTATTTGCTTAAATGAATCTGATTATCAGCAATCAGATTCACTGCACCTTTCTACCTTCACCTGTCTCCTACTACTGGGTTGGTTGATTCCTCATTGCAGTTATTTAAATTTTCTGTAAACTCCTGGTTTTTAAAGAAGACATCTTGAGATGATGAGCAATGATAGAAGATGTAACAACTTGTAGCTTACAGACTGATCAATTTTGGAAGCTGTTGTGCTATACTATTTAGCCTATTTAGGCCTATTATTTACATTATTGTTACTACCACCATTCTACTCTCTCTTAGGAAGGAAACCCTAAACTTATGGTTACCAATTTCGTTAAGTCTCATAACAGAGTGGGTACCTAAAGACATAATTTAAAAACATATAAACATTGGTTGTCATTCACTGTTACACTACCTTAGTTTTCATGAGTGTAAATCTATAATAAATATTTTCTCTGCTCTTTGCAGGCTGATATTTATACATTTTTCTCTAGAGCATTTAAGACTTTAGGTGTTCTTTTCCTTACAACCAGAGAAGTATAACATCTGATATATGTGTTCTTCTTCTTCTTCTTCTTCTTCTTCTGCATAAAGTACAACAGTAGAAAAGGTTCACAATAGCATTATGGCTAGTCTTAGAATGACAGAACCACAGAAAATTATATGCCTGATATAGAAATCTGAAAGAAACTATGAATAATGAACATAACATTTCTAGAAATACATAAAAAAATAACAACTTACGATGAGAAATAAAAAATGACAAATAAAATAGAGAAATTGATTTTCTTTGCAGCCTCGAGAATTTCAGATATGGTATGTCTGCTAATGAAAACATTAAGCTCAACCTTCCTTTTTACTTCAACAGCCTCACTGTAAGACAAATTAAAAGTAAAGGTGCTTTAATTGAACCAGTGATGAGTGCTGCTTAAGCTGGCTGGAAGGGACAGAGGAGATTCAGAATTCTTTCAGCACTGTACATACTTCTCAAATAGAGAAATGAAAACATTTGGGCTTAGATGGAAAAGACCCTGCATAGAGTAGCAACTTTAAAGGTGACAAACTTTGGAATATGATCCAGTGGCCAAATGACTTCTTTTTTGTAATGTCCTAAAACAAAACAAGCTAATGGATTAAGTGTTAATATACACTATGTGATCAAAAGTATCCGGACACACCCACAAACATACGTTTTTCATCTTAGGTGCATTGTGCTGCCACCTACTGCCTGGTATTCATTATCCGCGACCTCAGTAGTCATTAGACATCGTGAAACAGCAGAATGGGACGCTCCGTGGAACTCACGGAATTCGAACGTGGTAAGGTGATTGGATGTCACTTGTGTCAGAAGTCTGTACGCGAGATTTCCACACTCCTAAACATCCCTAGGTCCACTGTTTCTGATGTGATAGTGAAGTGGAAACGTTAAGGGACATGTACAGCACAAAAGCGTACAGGGCAACCTCGTCTGTTGACTGACAGAGACCGCCGACATTTGAAAAGGGTCGTAAAGAGTAATAGGCAAACATCTATCCAGACCATCACACAAGAATTACAAGCTGCATCAGGATCCACTCCAAGTACTATGACAGTTAGGCGTGAAGTGAGAAACCTTGGATCCCATGGTCGAGCAGCTGCTCATAAGCCACACATCACGTAGGAAAATGCCAAACGATGCCTCGCGTGGTGTAAGGAGCATCAACATTACACGATTGAACAGTGGCAAAATGTTAGGTGGAGTGACAAATCACGGTACACAATGTGGCGATCCAATGGCAGGGTGTGGTATGGCGAATGCCCGGTGAACGTCATCTGCCAGCGTGTGTAGTGCCAACAGTAAAATTTGGAAGTGGTGGTGTTATGGTGTGGTCGTGTTTTTCCTGCAGGGGGCTTGCACCACTTATTGTTTTGCATGGCACGATCACAGCGCAGACCTACATTGATATTTTAAGCACCTTCTTGCTTCCCACTGTTGAAGAGCAATTTGGGGATGGCGATTGCATCTTTCAACACGATTGAGCACCTGTTCATACTGCACGGGCTGTGGCGGAGTGGTTACACGACAATAATATCCCTGTAATGGACTGGCCTGCAGTCCTGACTTGAATCCTATAGAACACCTTTGGGATGTTTTAGAATGCTGACTTCATGCCAGACCTCACCGACCTACATCGATACCTCTCCTCAGTTCCGCACTCTGTGAAGAATGGGCTGCCATTCCCTAAGAAACCTTCCAGCACCTGATTGAAAGTATGCCTGTGAGAGTGAATGCTGTCATCAAGGCTAAGGGTGGGTCAACACCATATTGACTTCCAGCATTACCGATGGAGGGCACCACGAACTTGTACATCATTTTCAGCCAGGTGTCTGGATATTTTTGATCATGTAGTGTATATGCTAACATATGGCTTACCTTGTTTATGAACTATTATTTTAATGAGTATAAATACTATTTGTCACGTAACAAGAGATATTATTTCACCTTTTATGATGTACAAATTTTCAGGAATGCCTCTTTTATTAAATTGCACAAGAATGTAATTTTAATGCCAAAATAATGTTTTAAAATTGCTATAGATAACAATTCTGGTTATACAGTTCATTTATTGGTTTTTAACGCACATCACCTGTTAGAAACTAATAGAACTTACACTTTGGTTTACAAACTTATGTGTATTTAAATGGTTATGGAAGTGTATCTTTACATATGGATTTCATTGACTTTAGAAGTAAAGTTCATAAATACCAGTCCAAAAATGCATCTTCTCAGTGAAATACCTTTATTATATGGGATGCTTTCCCCTGTGTTGTGAAAGAAACTTTTATGATAAACAAAAATAGCCACTTTAGCGTTTCACATATTTATTTTCCAAGTTTTATTTTTTCAGTTTCTCACATTCTTGATAGTGTACATATTTAAAGTATAAGTATGTCTCTTGCATATGTCAGGGTATATATATATTAATTTGCTATGATATACAGGTTCACAATATATATCCTCTGTTTTATCTATAGCAGACATAGATTCTAAGTTGATTTCAATACTGCTAAAAAAGAATACAATCTAAAAAGTGCTATAATTGCCAAAGATATTGTGTCTGTTAGTCTATTTCTATCCTGAATTGCATAACTTTTTCTTTAAGAATGGAGTTCCACATTTGTGAGCTTCATATAGGAATTTCTCTCGGGGGTGAATAAATAAAATAATGCTAAGTTACACACACAAACACATACAAACATACCTTCTTCTATTTTTTACAAAATAAACTCCAGTCCTCTTTGTTTTTCTTTAGTTTGTTGATAATATTTTGTATAGAATCTTCAACAGCTCTTTTACACGAGGATAGGAATCAAGTTCAGATACAATATATATTTCCCACAATGATTTGAATTGTTTTCATTTACAAAATTGTAAGAGTTCAAAGTCACATATAAGTTCATCATAGACAGAAAAGTTAGCATCCACTTCAGAATATAAGCTGGTCAAAAGTATAAAGTAATTAGCAATTTCATCTTCCTTGATCAGACATGA
This sequence comes from Deroplatys truncata, assembly GCA_030765065.1. Classification (NCBI taxonomy): domain Eukaryota; kingdom Metazoa; phylum Arthropoda; class Insecta; order Mantodea; family Mantidae; genus Deroplatys; species Deroplatys truncata. The sequence continues at coordinate 208,090,030 of CM060990.1, read as the reverse complement.
AAATATTTCCAAATTCTGTGTTTATTCGAGACTACATATCACATAGGGATGGCAAAATTACAGTCCTACTATAGTATTCCTCAGCCTTATCAGCAGGAATATTGCTGCAGAATCATGAACATTGTCCAAATGCACATTGAGGGATAGTTAATTTCCTCTCCAAGCAAAGGCAACTGAATAGAAACTGCTGAAAATATAGATTTAAACTGGTCTTCTGATGCATCTCTAATCTGCTATAAACTTTCTGAAACATTCTCTGCATTTAAGTGCTTTGTCCAGATTCATACTTATCTTCTAAAGGTATTCATTTAAGATTAGTCTCACTAGGACCGTCTTCCCTGATGTTTTTTCCAGGTTTTCCTTAGTCCTCACAACTGGCAAATGCTGGGGAGATACCATAAACTTAGGCCTGGAACATTTATTTCAAAATGTCCTTTCCCAATTATCATTTCATTTCATGTATCACCAGTGTGGTTCATGTATCACCATATGAAGTAAGAGTGAGAGTTAAACACCATTAAAAAAAACCCAAATAACTTAAGCTGAGGAGAACTTATTGATTACATAAAGAGAAACTATGAATTCAAGTTTGATTACTCAAGAATTCAGCATATTAGCTTTAAAAGATACATCTTTATCAGTTGGCAAAGAAATGGTTTCCAATGCAGGGAGAACAGCATCCATCAGTTCCACAAATACCAACACAGTCATATCTCTCTATCCATCTAGAGGCACACATATGAGTAAGTTTTCTTCTTTTATTTTCAGGACAAAGCTCTTTTATATTGATGATTACAGCATCCTGCCTTTTGGGAGTGTTGACAAATTCACACACTACCTACAATGCCAATGCAATTTCTGATTTTTGGAACACAACATGCATCTAATATGGCAAGATTCAAACTGTGAGAAGCACAAGATATTTTTTAAGAATAAAGGCCTGGGTACCTTGAAACCCTCCGCTCGTTGAACTTTCAGGTCAAAATTAAATTGAGTAAGGCTCTCAAGACTTGTTCTAGCCAAATTTCTCCCATAAATTATTGTCTAAGAAACTGAAATAAAATGTAGGAATTCTTCTCTGATGCTATAATTTTCAAGGAAACATACTGACAGATAAAGCAATTCAGTCCCATTGACATCTAGGCTTTCACCAGGCTAAGATAGCAAAACATCTCCCATTCACTCTTACTACTATTTGATTAAGAATAATATTGTTACAGGCTGATATATTCCATTTTTTCCCAGTTTATGTAGCTTGCACTTTTTCCAAAGTTAAGGTATCATCTTCTGCATCAATACACTCCCTTAACAAAGCTCTAAAATTTCCCTTGTTATGTTTTGGTGTATTTTCCAATCAAAGAGACTGGAGTCCTTATGCCCATATAACAGTAGCCCTGATGACCACAAAATACAGCTTTTAATTATCAGGAGTATCCTTTTAACACTTACATTCCTTGCTTGCTTCATGCTTATTAATCTGCAAAGAAACTGGCAATCTGTTAACTTTTTTTAATAGATTTTAATATACTGTAAGCATCTACAGAATTCAGGTGATACTGTAACTTTTAATGCCCATTAAATGTTTCAATGCATATTTCCAATTGTCAAATGGCTGACTGCAGGGTTTCACCAAACTTCAGCAAATTTAGCTTGAGGGATGTGAAAGTAATGCTTCATCACTTTTTGCCATATGGTCAGCAACAACCATAACAAAATGATGGTTCTTTAACTATGACGACTTGTTACATAAGTTTGTGAAGGTTGGCAATGTTTGTTACATCTATTTTCACCGGCTGAGATTGTGACTTCAGAAATAAAGCATAAGTGCAACGCATTAACTAGGCCATGCCCCCCGCAGTAACCACTGTCACCAAGTACAAAATGCCATCTCCCTGTCTCAAACAGCATTCGCAAATGACTGTTGTCAAGTATAAGCTGTGATGGACAGAACCTGACCAGCGTACCACAATATTGGTAATTAGTAAACTTGCACTGCAAACCATCTGAACATACTATATACTTCAACATTGTATTCACTGGGTGACAAAATGGCCACATGAGTTCAGTCAATTGTGTCTGCAACGCCAGGAAAATTTGCAACTGCATAAAATTCCTGAATCACTGTGACCGTAAGAAAGCGATTACTTCCATTTCTTTCTCCATGTATCTGCTCACTGTGGATTTAAAAACTCCGTTGCAGTCACCATTAATATGAAATGACCCCCTGGAGAAATATCTGAGTGTTAACAATAACTGCTGAATTGGCAAAAGGAACCAAATTTTGTTCATAGGGTATTCTATCTCTGTTCAGTATCTTCCAATATTTTCAACACTCCTGTTTTGATAACCTGTAATGAATCACAAATTTTACATTATTCACTTCGTAGTTATGGCTATCCCTATCCCTTATAACACGTTCTGGACCCATATTTTCAATAAATTTGTTGAACAGCATTTCAATACCAAAATTATCCATGTTCAGTTACTGGAATAAAAGTAAATGTGATGCCGTTTCTCAACACCTAGAGTATGTACATAACCTTTAAATTAGAATTGATGGCAGGAAAATGGAGCTTCAAAAGTTGATGGGAACTTTGGCTACCTAAAGGATGATACAAATTGGTGAAATGGAACTTTTGCTTTTAATGAGCCATTAACAGCTTGGCAATCTTCAAATGCCTTGCTTACTGTTGCCATAGCTTTGTGCATTCCAACCTCTTGAAGTGCAAACAAAATACAGTACTTATAAAATGTACCATTTTGATTGTCTGAAAATGCCACTTCCCGTGTTGAAACCAGCTTTTTTGAAAACTAAAGTTTTTTTCATTCTTTTCAACTGGTTTTACTGGGAACTTGAAATTCTCACTTGGCACTCAAATGAAATTTAGTGTTTAAAATTTCTTCCTTGTTGAAAATACTCTGTCAACAAAAAAACTTATATCTTTAGCACTAGAGTCCACATTCAGCAATACTAATGTTGGGGTTGATGAGATGAAGTAAATACCAATGTTGGAGTTGATAATGATGAGGTACATGGCTCAAAAACCCCTACATTGGCATCATATTGTACGTTACACAATCTCAGCATTAACTTAGCAGTTATCTTTGGTAGAACTGAGCTGAAGAAACTGGTAATTTTACATTTTTTATAATGTGTGCATGTGTGTTGATACTATTAAGCTAATATATCACGTGAAAGTTTTCACTTCACGTTAATCACCCTTCAAGATACAAATACTTGGAAAAACAAACACAGTCAAATATCACCAACAGTCATTATAAACAATGTTGGTAACACTGAACCCAATCTGCTAAGCAGTTGTGGTAACATATAGGTTGAAACAGAACAAGTTATGGAAATGTGCATTTTTTGTTTGCTGATGGACTCAGCTATGTTTTCAGCAGCAGAGCACTCTAGCTACCAATAATTATAGTAGGTTGGTACTAGATGGACTTGACTAAGAGGAAAAATCATATGTGAATCATGTTGATGAAATTATAGTTAATGGAATCATATGCTCTCAACACTTAAAACTTTAATAAAACTGTTACAACTTAACTGTTTGGGAGGAAGAGGGGGTCGCACCCGATGGAACTCCCCCCTCGTCAGTGTGCCCTTAGCTTTATAACCTCATATATCTTCTGAAAACAAACATTCCTATAACTGTAGAAGAGAACAGGAATATCCAGCATTTTACCTCTCTCAGTTGTGTATGGAAGTGGTAATGTAATAACAAGATTTGTGTGCAAATTCTCTGAAGATTACATATACCAATAACAATGATAGAAGAATATTTCATTTTTACCATTTTCAAAATAAATCTGCACTGTATAAGCTATCATCATTCCCTTCTTCTAGTCCTATTTTATAGCATGGCATGGATTGAAACACTGAGAGAAATAATTAAGATCATCGTCATACATCATCATCATCATCATCATCATCATCACTTCCTTGTTCATCTTGAATGGAAAGTAAACATTTTCAAAATCAGGATCCCTACATAACAGTCACTAGCACATACAAGTGAACCATGCTGTGATATTAGTTTCTGTTCACTTGAAAAATTATAAGGAGTTGGAGTCATCATATAAAGTAACTGGATTATAAATTGTGAGGCGGGATAATTTGTGGTACCAACATGAGCAGTTAGCTCTTATTTCCAGATATCAGTGTGATATAATACTGAATCAGTCTATGCACGAATGTACAGGCACTGAGACAGTGCTGCCATGTTTATTATCACATGATGGCACAAAAGATCCCTCATCACAATTTGCAGTTGAGATCTTGTACTGTGAAACATATTCAGTTTAAACAGATTGTCATGTAGTGTTTAATTTAAATAGCTGTAATTGTTTTATTGTGGAAGTGAAGTTGTTGTTAGAAGAACAAACTTCAGTGTAATCTGCTGTGCAGACAACAAGCAATCTTCACGCCTGTTTGCTGTGTGCACACAATACTTAGGTTCCATTTTTCTGCATGTGTATCCCAATATTTACTACAACCTGGGCTTTGCAATTACAATAAAACCCTAAGTAATCATTAGACATCAGATTTATATGCAAATGCATGTTATATCTGCTTTTACATATGATATGGAAACAAAGCTCAGAGTACCTATGTTTTAAGTTCACCTTTTTCTGTGTGTAAAGTTTTATGGTACATATAATTTCATATTTACTGTATTGTTGCATATTTCATTATTTTGGCATGTTTTGTGCTTATATTAATCATGTTAAAGCATAAAAAGTATAAACTGAATATTTATTATATTGATTGATAAATTTAGTAAAGATGAGCTTGAAAAGTATTTTTTAATCACTTGTGTGGTCTTGGAGAAAACTAATCAGTCTGACATTGCTCACTTTGGAATGATGCTCTAAGAGAATTATGGTCAGAAGGAGGTAATGAATATAAATTTTGGGTTCTACTTTCAGATGCTGCAGTCTATATGCTGTGAACCGCTTCATCTCTGAAAATATTTTATCCACATTTAATCCAGAATACTTTTATTATGCTTGGGCTTTTATGGGTAGCAGAAGTCATGCATAAATAGTTTAATGAAGTAAATACCTTAAATTATTGTGCCAAGAAGGTTTTTGTAAAACCCTCTGTCTGAGTAAATACTTATAAGGAAAATCTCCCAGAACTTCCTTTACCCCTGGAACCAATTCTTACCTGTTGGTGTGTATGCTCTCTTTTATGCTGATAATTTCAATGCAGTTACAGAAATTGTTTGCAGTCTAAATCCAATAAATTCAAGAGATCAATTCATTGTTTACAGAACATTTTCAAAAATGAAACATTGCAGAGGGACTTGAGTGTAATAAAGGCACATTTCCAAAATCTACCTCATGCAATACAAAAACTAGAAAAGCGTGTTTTGCACCTTCATGAGTCTATATCAATGCTTGAGAAGGTGTAAAGTGAACTTATGTGTGCCCTCTAAAATATGAATAAATATTGAGTGCAAAACTGTGCAGTGTATTACAAATAAATCACAATTTTAATATTCTATACTATGTTAACAAATATCTCCATTGTGATAGTAAAGAAGCTGCAAACAAAATTCCTCTGGGGCTTTTCAGTGCTTACAACCACTGCCCAATCACGTCCATGCATGTTAAGGGATTATTTTCTGCATACAAACTGATATTTATTGATACACACCATAAATTAACTCCTGAACATTTGGAAAAAATTATGATTATATACTGCAAATAAAATTACAGCCTCCAGGAAGACATATAAGGAAGAAGGTTCATTGTGAGTAGATCTATAAATAATGTGCATATTAGCATATTTCAGTTCATATTTTTTAAATTTTAAATAAAATTTTAAAGACTTTGACAGCATAAATGCATACATATTTAGTGCATATAAATCAAATGTCTAGTAATCATTGAATAAAAGTTACAGTATTGTCACTGGCTAATTTCTTGATTGCCTCTGCAACCAATATGTTGCTAATATATACATTAAATAACAAGTATTTACCTTCATACTATAGACATACAGTCATAACACACTATGCTGTCCCACAATAACCAACACCAGAGAGGCTGAACTTAATTTCAACACCATAATGCCAGAGCAATTCTTCATGAAAATATATTGGTATGGTGCACTCCCAATTTCAGATGAAATTTAATAATTAGATTTGTCTAGAACTTCTCATTGTTTCTATTGCACTTTCAATGTTTCTGACATTATTGATATATAGGCTATTTATATAAATGGCAATTGCAAGGCCTCTAACATGTTTATAGCAACAGTTATCTATAATTATGTCACTTTTCTACTGTGACATGCACACTGTTACACTTTGTACATTGCCTGCAAAGGAGAATCCCTGATAGTATAACCATCACTATTCTTTAAAATAAAGACAACACAAAAGAGGAAGTGGCTGCAAGAATGAACATGTCCACCAAATAAAGCTGTTCAAAACCTGTATTAGGTACCTATTTCAGCTCTGAGTATGAAACTAAATTTTGAAATGTACCTATACACTTTCCTTTAAAAACCAAAAAACTATAAAGTTAAATTTACCATGAAAATATGTTTCTAAAACAGACATTTAAATATGGACGTGCTTGCTTTTGCATGAACTGTTTAACCATTTCAGTGATAACAACAGATATATCCCTCAGAGCATTGTCATATTTTTTTCTGTAGTCATCATCCACAGTTTGGTTTGGCCTATTTCATTATTATAATATTTGTGAGCTCTGTCATATAGGTACTGTTTGCCTTCTTGAATTACCCATTTTATGATTTTGGCTCCTTCTATTTGCCTTTTACTTTGATATGGATACGATTTTGGATTTTGCAATGTATAGAATAAATTACTGTATTTATAAGTGTTTTATACAGCTATTTTATGTCTCATTTTAACTTTCTGATAAGCCTGCTTGCTCTAAGGAATTTTGACATGGCTCCTATTGGCTTTCCATGAAAGTAGGGAACAAACAGAATGGCACACCCTGTAATCTCATTTGTCCATCTACATTCACAGAAAGGCAAAAGGGGCCATGTCAGCATTCAGTAGAGTTAGCATGCTTATCAGCAAATGTAGAGAAGACAAGTAATGTGAGCTTGTAGTCTCAAATTGTAAGCTTGAGCAGAAAGCATTTAGCATAAAGTGACAAGGTTCACAAAGCTGAGTCCACCATGTAATTGGTTGTGTGAAAGATGCAGCAATAGAAAGTTTAAACATTCATTTAAAATCATTGGAAGTTTCAAACAGTGAAACAAATAATTACATTATGGAAAATGAATTTATGTTAAGCACTCATATTGCTCCACTTACCAAATTACTAGCAGGACATGTTTTAAGGAACTCTGTCACCATTTTTGGTTGCTGGTCAACAAACCAGTGATTCCTCGCTCTTCTTCTTCTGCCCTGGGTATCAGTAGCATCATCTGGTGTGGGGTTGGTGAATTTAGAGATTAAACTATGCTGCTGAATTTTGATGTTCAAAACTTGCGATACATGTTATTTCCCTAAGCTCAGTTCTACAGGACATGTACTGATTTTAGCAGTTTGATTTTTTTGTTCCATATCATGATTTTCTTTCCAGAAGTAATTGGCTATGGCTGATTCAACTGTTTTGTGTCTGTATTTCTAAAGTGTTCTTTTAGTTTTGTGCTTTATGTTTTTATTCTTTGTGTGTTTTTTCTGATATATGTTTTATTGCAATCTAAGCAGACTATTTTATATATGCCTGGTTTCTTTTCTGATCGGATTCTGTCTTGGTTTTCTAATTTCAGCATGTTTTTTAAGTTGTATTTATTTGTGCTAGAACTATGTTGACTCTTTAAAAACCGTTTGTAATTTGTAAAATGTCAGGGGTGGTGTATGAACTTCTAAAATTTAGATTTTCCTTGTTGGGCATTAAAATAGTTATTTCTTTAAGGTGTTTTTGCTTCTTGAAGTTCTTAATTCTCTTCTCAACTAGTTCAGTTTTGAACCCATTATGTTTAGCAGTGTTTGATATACATATATATTTGTATTATTTCTCATATTCTTGCTTGTTTAATGGTGAGTTTACCAATCTGTCAGCTAGTCTGTTGATTGTGACATGTTTTTATGGTCTAGGATTGAAGCTGCTGGCCTTGATATGGTTGTAAGTATGTGTACTTTTTTGTAAATTCTAAATTCTATTCTGCCATTAATGCTGGTAAATTGTAGATCCAAAAAGGGTAGTGATTTATTTATTCAGTTTTCTAAAGTGAATTTTATGGCTGGTTCCTGAAGATTTAAAAGCTTAAGTGAGTCATTTACAGTATTTTCATGTATCACAGGAAACACATCATCTATGTATCTATACCAAATCTTAAATATAAGAGGAAAATATGCTTTAATGATATTGGTAAGTGCAGCTGTATCAGCAGTTAACGTCAATTCATTTTCCATAATTTAGGTTTAAACATATTCAGTTTTGGTCAGTGTATTTTCTAGCAATTTCACAATAATATTCATATGGATATTAGGGATTGGTTGGTAGAGTGATGTATTCTGTGGAAACTGTGATCTCAATTTGTGATATAACTAGAATCTGTGATTTTAACTGGCCATATGTAATTGTATGTTTTTCCTGGAAATTTATGTATGAACAGGTTTATGTTTTCTCTCACTTTGTAGTTTTACAAGATTACATCATGAGAACAACTATTCTGAGTTTGCCTGAATTTCATGATATATGGATATTTAGGTACATTCCATTTATCATCCATGTTCTGTTCTGCATCACCTGTTAAAGTATAAAGCATAGAAATAATGTCATCCTTTTCTGAAACTTGTGAGCTTGCATCTACTTCTCCTTTTCATCCCTTTCCTAAACCCCCTCATCTTTAGGAAAAATATTCATGACATCTGAGTAACTCATCTTCTTTTTTTCTCTTAGTGTGGTTTATTGATGTTTATTTTTGCAACACATTTAGCATTCTATCTCTCTCTCTTGTAAACTTTTGGTTCTGCTTGTACTACATATTTTAACTTGACATTATGTATAGCTTATTATAAATTCTCAACCAAATTAAGAAACATGACACAGCACTGTTTACACTTGGCTTTTGTACACTTTTAACTGTTTAGGAAATATACTTTGTGAGAAATAAAATCATTTCAGCAATGATTGTGGAAGTTCATGTTGTACTCATTGTTCTTCATATTCTTTAATAGGAATTTAGAAGTCAATATCATATACCTTCAAAGCATTATGGAAATATTGAAATATTTTAAGCAGATTCTGAAAGTATTTAGAAAAAACTACAAATATAACTTTAACCTATTTTCAATGAGTAAATAAAACTAAAAATATTAACATTATCTTTATTAATTATTTATCAGCACCCATAAGATTTGTAAAACTGACATTTTTTCTACAATTCTTACACAATCATTGTAATAGAACGACCAGACTGTACTTCAGACTCTGACGTTCATTCTGGTTTGATGATTTCAGAAAAATTATACTTTCAGCTTCCTTGGATGTAATTCCCCATTCAGATATATAATCTGAACTGATTTTATCTAATATACTGTGGATAAAATTATGGTATAATCCAGAGGTGAATATACACTGTCTTTGTATACTAGAAGCACAGGTTAATTAAGTTAATTAAACTTTAATAAATATAAATTAGGTGAATATCTTATGCAATACAGAATGATTTCATGCAAATAGTGAGTAATAATAGAGCAGTATCACATAAAAACCAACATACAAGCAATTGGAGCATACTTTCAAACACAGTGAATGAAGATTTGTGCTTGACATCTACTAAGTGCTGCAACAGATCAAGTTTTACTGATACAGGTTTTGCCAAAATTCAGATTACTAACATTTTTGACAAAAGAGGAAACACTTCTCTGTGACTAATTTCTGTCTCTTTCATTCAGCATCTAAAATATATTTCAACCATTGTGATTCCTGACAACTGCGAAAACAGTTATTTTATTTATTAGTTTTAGCTGCTTTCACCAAAAATAAACTCAATAAATACTATGTAGCTGCATATAGGTGTACTGTATGCTTGCTGTATGAAAATTCCTGTTAAGGAAAGTATTTAATACCATATTACACAGTTGTCAAGTTATTAATGTTAATTTTTTTATTTTAACTTAATGGTCTTAGTTGCCCATAAGATTGTCACCAATTTTAATATTGCTAGTTATAGTATTACACTTACTATATCTTGGTGTATAATTTAACTGTTTAAATTAAATGTCCTTTTATTTTCATTGCCAGATGATGCCCTCTCTAATTCAAAAGGCCATAAAAAACAATAATTTGTAGTCCTAGACAACTTCCATTGGCTAAATAAAATCTTTATTTGCAAATCTATAGCCCTTTAAAATGAAATTTGGATATGAAGCTGAAAGAACTGGAATGCCACAAAAAATCCTATTCATCAGATAAAATTAACATCAATAATTATTAAACAATTTAAAAAATGGACTATAAATAATAAATATCCACAATTTTAATGCCATTTTCAAGAATTTGTAAAGTACAAAACATATGTTTCACTTATACTCAGGAGTATGGCATACAAATAATTAATAATCCATACAAAGAGAAAGAGAATTACAGAAAGGAGCAGAAAGGCAAAACATTTAAAAAAAATAAGTATGGGTAGTCACAACAAAAAATATGAAAATAAAAATTATATTAAATTTAAAAGCAAAGTGTAGTTAGTTTTTTGAAGTCCTAATTATAAAAATAAAAATTTTTAAGTCAAAAAGCATACTTAAACCCACCTAAAACTTAGCATGGTTTTATTATGCATAAATTATTTCAACATTTTTACTTTTATTTTTAGTTAATTTATCCATTGGCACACTTTATAAGTATATACTCATGTTCAGCAAGCAGGAAATAAGCACTCACGCGTTGTCATAGTGTCACATGCGCTCTCTGTCTCTTGTAAGCATTTCATTTTATTTTCTCATCATGAGAGCAGTATCGCAAAGCACAGAGATAGGAGGAGCAAAGGGAACGCAGGCCCAGTCACAAGCCCGGGGGCAAGCGCACCACCTGACAGAAACAAACAAAAGAAAGGTGTCAAATAACTACGGGTCATTCAGCATCAGTAAGTAACATGAACAAACATATCTACTGTGAGTAAAGGGGATATTCAGGATCTTAGATATTAAAAGCAGGAAATTTAATCAAGTTGCTGCATGCATTATTTGTACTGTGTACTTGAATGTAAAAGTGATAAGCTCTTCAATATAAAGAAATAATTGTGCTATTATTAAATAGTGTGTGAATCTTCATAACTTCAGATTAATAAGACACACAGAGTAGTTTACTTTATATTAAATGGGTTTAGAACTCTGAGCAACACTTTCAATGTGTTCACTTGGATATACCTTCAATTATAATACTTTATCACACTTTGTTTATCTCAATGTGTGTTACATTGTATGATAAACTTAACTTAAGGGGAGACTAAATTGTAAAAACTGATAAAACATTAGAATTTTAGTTTTTTGTGCAGTCTTATAATTTGAATTTCATCTTTTGTTTGATATGTATAATATAATTGCAAGAACCATACATGTATTTCAAAACATATTTTTAAAAATGATATTATGACTGTCATTTTGTAATCTGAATTCAGCATCACTTCACAGAAAAAATCATAACCCCGATACTCTTTGGAGTAGAGAGGTACAGTTTAGCTCATTTTTATGGCATATTCCGAACTACAAATTGGTACCACTTCTAAATATGGCAATTTCTGTATACTCAAGCTATGCAATATTTTCTTTGTAAATGTATTTGAGTTTCTTTCTCCATTTATACTTTGAACAGTTTTCTCTGTGAATGACATTTCATGATAAAAGTGACCCATTTTTTCAGAAACTATTGAAGATAGCTAAATGAAATTTTAAGATGATAAAAATGATACCTCAATGCTATGTTTGACCTACTTTGTTGCTAATAAGTTGGTTGGTTATTTTTTAAAGAATTAATTGCTGACCAACTTTAATAAAAAGCTGTGTAATGAAGAAAAATCCTGTCTTACTTAATAAAAAAAATCATTATATAATAGTAGAACAGTGAACTTATAAGGTATGCATCTACATCTAGTAAAAAGTTCAGTCCGCTATCATAAATAGTTTCTAATAAGAGTCATAAGTTAGCAAATTTAGCATTAGCGTGGTAGGGTCTTTTAATCTCCCCTTAATGATTAACATTTTGTAGCATAGTTAATTTAAATTTCAAATCTTAGCCATAAAACATATTTTAGTGTCAGAAAAACAAGTAAATACATACTTAAATTATAATTAGGCTCAAGAATTTATCAGGTCCAAAATAATTATTAAATTTGTAAATGAACCAGCCTTTGTTTCATGGATCTAATTCTGAACACTTTATTTACATGGAAGATTTATTTGCCTCTAGCACTCCTTCTGTGAATGAAATCTATAGTTATTTCTTACTTATGTTTTTTGTCACATTACATTCTGTGCATTGAAGGTGTTCTCATCGCACAGGTGACAGGAAAGTAATGAAAATTAAAGGTTTAATGACTGGGTAGAAAGCAAGCAAAAACCAGTTCAAGGGATACTACCAGAAGCATTCACCTACAATTTACTAAGGAAAGCCCCAGAAGAACTGTTTTACTGACATGGTGCAAAATGAAACATTGATTTCTTGTGGTTGAGGACTGATAAGTATAGCTTGCAAAAATTACAAATGCATGCAATTTTCCAAAAGTATAAATGCATACACCTCTCAAAAATCTGTGAATCACCAAATCGCAAAATACTTTGTGCTATCCATTACTGGGTAAGAAAATAGATCATACTGTTTGCATTAGTTTCAATAAAAATGGTAGTGGTTTTCTCAATGTAGTAAATATTTACTTTAACCAGATAACTATACAGTAAGTATTGAAGTTACTGAATACGTCCAATTTTCTTCAATGCCAGTTCATCAGTCTCCCAGCTGCTGATATAAAACAAAGCACCAGAAGGGAACATCAGTGGTATCTTGCTGTTTGCAGTCAGCATACACATAAGCTACTATTTCAACTTTAAAAAAGAGAGTTTTGTTCTAATTGATTCCATTGATGGCATTTTGGGAAAAATTGAACATTTTCAAAAGTCCATAAAGGGAGACAGAATTACTATAAAATACAATATATTTAAAACTATTTAACAGCTGTGTTAAAGCACAGTACTTTAATGACTGGACACATGTGTAAAACTACAAAGACAAATGTATCCTTCTTATAACAGTTCCTCTGTACATTGTGAACAAAATTTGAACATTCCTGCAATTGCTGCTCACTTGAATTGTCATGTTATGAACTCAAATTTCTAGTTGTTATGTTATTAGCATTACCAGAGTTCTCAAATTTATGAATTAATTTGTTTTTATTTTTTGGAATGTCCAAAAATCTGTAAGTACTTGAAATTTAGTAGATCTAATTAGAACATGATTATATTTCCCTAATAGTTATTATTCATATGGGTGAGATAATGAGCAACCCAATGATAAAACCTTGAATTTCATGATCATATTTATTACAGGATGTAAGTAAACATGCAGGAAGTCTCTGGGGAGTTGTGAGAAGGTATGAAAGCAAGCAAAAGGGTTCATAAATATATAGTTAATTTTGCTTAAATTCTGAGCTACAGTCATTGCTTTTGGTGCACAGATAAATTTTAATTATGCAACAGTTTTATTTACAGAAACTTCTAGAAAAGATGCTTGAAATAGCCACTACAAATTCTTAACACAGGCTTCAACTGCTACATCATTAACTGACTTGTTTTCTTCCATTTGGTAGGTGTACGCTTATTTGTTGATGTTCTTCAAGTCACTGGTAAAGAACTCCATGTTATGAATAGATCCTAAATATATATTGCATGTACCACATACAATGAGTTATCTTCAGTACAACTTCTGATAAACTGCTTAAAAAGTCACAATATTACTCTCATGTCAATGTTCCATTAACATGAAAGAGCTGGCCAGTGTCTCAAATTATTGCAGTCCAAACACTAAGTCTGAATTGTTATGGACATCTTGCTTGTAAAACTGTATAGAAATTTTCATCAGCACATAAATAAGTATCATGAATGTTCCAAACTCCATTCCTAGTCAACTAAATTTTATCAGCAAACAGTATAATACAGAAATTGTTGATCCTAAACACAAATTTTAAGAAACTTCTCTGGTTATAATATAAATTCCACTAAAACTTTGCATTCTTTGAAGGTGGTATGAACATGATTATGCATGATTATCATGTGACAGACATTCTTTGCTAGTGTCTCTAATGTTGCTTCTGATATCCTCAATATGATTAAGACCTCATTACTATAAGTTTTGGGGGGTTCTGGTGTTCCTTGGTCTCATAATATCTGAAACAGCTTTTTAAGTGAACCTGTTTTTGGAAAAGATTCATGCATTCTCTGGAATGTCCAGCTATTTAACTGAATGAAGCTTGGATGGGAGGATGTACAATTGAAAGCCTGCAGTTGCAACATCAGTTTTTGTTCTGTTCATACGTGGCATTAGTGGGTTTATAGCTCTAGGTCTTTCCTGTGCATTATATACAGATGATCACCATCCAAGTTGCGGTTGAACTCTAGTAAAAAGTTTATCAGCATAAATATGCTGAAGAACATGCAGTTTACACTGTCAGGCATTTTTGTAGAAGTCCTATTAACAGGATTACCAACATACCAACTTGAACGAAAAATACCATTGTAAAAGATTAAATTTACCTAAGATATGCCCTCCTTCATTTACCTATGATAAGTATCTCCATATCATTATCATCATCATCATCATCATCATCATTATTATCATATATTCATTTGTTTACTTAGTTATTGCTTTATTGCCTTTGAGCTTTATAGCAATAAATAATGTCTACACAATGTGCATAACTACAATTTTCTTATTACAATAATCCTCTTCCACTACTAGCTTTTAATGCAATTAAGCTTGAAATAATACTTTTCTCAGTTATCAATAAAAAGCTTATTTCCTGACTGTGCAGTAGTAATTGATTTATTCTACCATGGCAGCAGTCATTATGAATAAAAACAAAATAGCAATAACTTAAAAAGAAACAAAAGCACATAAAGTGTTAAAAAAAGAACACCTAAAGTAAAGAAAATACTGAAGTGAAAGTTTCTTATCTGTACATAATGGACAATGGCTGCAGCTCATAAACTAATCACAATTGACCAAATGCCTACAAAAAGCTTATTTCCTTTTTTATGTCCTTCATATTCCTCAGAACTTTCCAAATTTTTAGCAACAGCTTGTATATTATAAATGTGTAAACAGCTGATCATGTTCTCATTGTAGGCAGACTAAGAACTGTTTACTGAAGTATTGAATGTAGCTTAAAGATATGAAACAACATTTTGATAACAGAAACATTTTTCAACACTGCTTTTTAAAACACTTCCTACCGCTCACAAGATTTGCATTTGAATTTCTGATTTATTGTTATTGTGATTTTGCTTGGGAGCAGTTTATTAGAGAATTGTTATGCACTATGGCATATTCAGGTGAATCTGGTATGAAAAGTGACAATTTAGACTCTGCTATTTCTTTATATATTTTTTAACATTCCTTATCAGCATTAACTTTTGAACAAATGATATATTTTAAATTAAATATGTGTTGATCAGTGCTAGATATCTCTCAAAAGGATGGAAAAGGGATAAGAAAATTACAAGGTACTTGGTATTAAAGTAGATGCCGCTAAGTGCTTGTAGTGTTCAGAAAATGCCTCATTGTTTCTACTGCTTAATGTTGGTAGAGAAGAACTGTAGAATCACATGGGTATTTTCACAGTAATGATCTTTGTGAAGCTAAGGAAATAAAGCATGCATGAAAGAAGTTCACATTAAAAATGCAGATGTATTGCACATACTAGGAAAAGCAGAATTCACCACTGCTTGTGATACAGTTCAAGGATGCAAGCAATGAAGCATAATGAAAATGTGACTCAGAACCACAGGATAATCAGTTGCTTAATAGACATAGTTTGTTACCTTGGGCTAGCAAGATGGCATTAGAAGATACAGAGAAAATTTGGAATCCCCTAATGAGGGTAATTACGAGGAAGCAGTCATGAAGGATGATTTGGGAACTAGCTCAGTTTATAATAGCATGTCTCCAGACATTCAGAATGATTTAATACAGTGATTAGAATGCACCATCAAAGAGAGAATTTCTGCTGAAGTCACTGAGGCAGAATTTATTGCTGTACAAGCAGATGAAGTAACTGATATATCTGTCAGAGCTGAATTAAGCATAATTATGTTGTGTGTCCAAGAGTTGTGCATAGAAGAAAGCTCTCTGGCTCTTTTTAGGTATTTGCTGACAAGGGGCTAGCTGCCAAGGTACCTGATGTGCTTAAGCAATATACTATCAAGAAGAAACTGCAGTGCAAGACTTGCAACAAGACTAGCATTATGGCAGAACGAAGTAGGCATTAAGCTATTGTTCATGAACAAAGCCCTCAGGCATATTTTGTGCATGGTTATGCACACTAATAAAACTTTCATTCTGTTGCATGAAGAAAAGCACATAAAAGTTGTGAAACACTTTACCTGCAATATCACCCCTATGATATGTTTTTCAGCAGCTTAGCTTCACATTCCAACTGGCTTTGAGAAAAGAGATTTAAACAGCCCCATCCTGCTGCAACAAGATGGAACTATAAAGGTACTCATCCATGATGCAACTTAAATGGCTTGCAACTTCGAACTGAGCAAGAAAAAAGGGGTTTCACCGTGTAAACTGCCAAGCAAGTAGGAAAATTGCACACACAACTCAAATTCAGTGCAACTTTTAAGTGGCGTTCAACTTTGGAAGTTGCTTCATGTATGCAGCGTAAAAAATAAAGTTGTGCCATCTGAAATTGGCTTGAACAGTTTAGAAAATTTTTGTGGCGTATTCCATGCAACTTTGTTATGTCATCTGCTGTTATAGTAAATAGCTGTTTGAGAGGTATGTACAAGGATTATATTGTGTGTTACACTAAATACAAAATTAAGACAGATATGTGCATTTTATTTCCTTAACAATATGAACAATTTATTGTAGTATGGTGACAATTTATTACTTCATAGGTAATAATGTCCATAACAATAAATGGATGAGGGAAATGATAAAGAAGTTGACTGAACTGAGTGAGACCAAAGATTGCTTGTGGAGAGTAGACACTGCGGATTACAGAAATAAACAAAAGTGACAAAATGTGTTACATGATATAGGAATAGAGTTTAACATGTCAGCAGAGGAAATTAAAGTAAAAATCCACAGGTTGAGAACCCAGTTCACCAGCGAAAGGAACAAAATGAAGGCAGGGAAATCTGGAAGTGGTGCAAAAGACAAGATGCACTCCAGTTTGTTTTACCACAGCAGCACCAATAATGATGTAGTAGATGAGTAGATTCTTTGTTAAGTACCATCACATTCACTTTAAATGTAGTGATATTGTCAAGGAACCTCTACTTCCTGGCAAAAATACTCCTTGAATTTCTAACGCAATTTCCTGCAGTATGAGGATTTATACTTAGTGATTATATAGTCATAAATAATGACAGCTGAACGTATTATATATTAAATTCGGTAATGTTGCTGTTCCATTATTTTAGGCCAAATTACCTGTGGCTAGAAATCTCAGTGTCAACACAAGACGTTCTGTTGGTGATATTGACATTATCCTGTCTTGCTTTTGTAATACAGGTGCTACTTTTCTAAGCAAACAATTAAAATCAACCGGTGATGTGGGAAGGAAATTCTTAAAGAAATTTTTATCTCCCTCATAGAAGTCTTGCAGCAGGTTGCTTACAACCCCACAATATTGGTGACTTAGAATCCACTCTTACCCAACATTTTCTTGCTGCCCATTACGTTTTTTCTCTACGTCGATGATGTAAAATAAGAGACAAAGAGCTGCGGACAAAACTTCATTTCAAACGACATATTCTCCACATGAAGAACACAGCTGACTAGAGAGTAGCATGCACAAAAATTTCTGCCACAAATATAGCATCATGTAAACGCTTGTGCAATGTTTCTGTGGAACATACCACTTTTCTAGTGGCGCAACACGAAATCGTGCAACTTTGCGTGCTGTGTGTAAACAGAAAGTGCCACAATTGTGGCCCGCAAGAAAAGTAGCATGCCATAAAACTGGCATCGTGGATGAGTACCTTAACTCTCAAGCATTAGCGACAATTCAAGAACACTATTTGGAGCTACTCAATGCCATGAGGCATACTTTAGATACCAATGTTTGGCATCCAAACACCACTAATTGAGTATTGGGTGTGCAGAAAATTTTGAATTATTTTTCATTCATATTCCCTTTGTGTATATATCAGCATATTTTTATTTTCATAAAGCACCTATCCAAAATTCTGCAAGGGAATCCAAACACTAGCATAAATTTCCATATCAATAAATTAAAATCTTTAATAAAAAATGTGAAATCTTTATGTTCAGAAGAAACACTGTAGAATTGTTTAAAGTAATGTCAATCTGTGTATCCCCATTAGATACTTTAAGTGTAGCCCAGGAAAGAATTGCTTTTGAGATAATTTTTTATAAACGTGCAACTAGAATTGTGATTTGGTAATTTTGTGGATCTGATTTTAATGGAACTACTGAATCATATGCAGTTTCAAGCTTATAATTAGGGAGTGAAATCCCAGAATTTTTCACCACTCAGAGAAATGAACACATCCCCTTGTATCTAACATTGTTCAACAGAATTCCTACTGTTGTGGAAACTTATTAGTTATCATACTGAACACTTGTATGAGCTATTGTAGAAGAATGGGACAGACTGAAACAGACATTTGAGGGACTTGTGAAAGATGAAACAAGTGATGAAAATACAATTAACTTCTGTAGAGAATTTTGAAAGACTACAATGATTTTGAATTTTCATTTCTAGCATTATTGTTGAAAACTATTTTTGATTTTAAGGATGTTTTAAGGTTGGTATATTAAAGAAAAATTCTTTGGACATTAATTATTGTGTAGCCAAGGTAAAGGTACATAGATTGTACTAAAAACCAAAGGAATACAGACAATTTAGGTAAACCTTTTGAAAGAAGTAGGTATTTGACCAACATACATGTCTGAAGGAGATGCAGGTTGACCTTAGAAGATGTAGGTTGAGTCTTGTATTATGAAATAATTTTAATGGAAATTCACATGCAATTTAATGATTGTGATAAATTACTATGCTTAAATCTTGTTGATTCCACCAAATTTGAGCTATTTAGCACACATTTTTCAGGTACAGTCTTACACAACTTGCAACAGAGCTACCCATATATACTAGCAATATTCCATGCTTAAGAAACAAACTGTCAATATTTAATGCTGCTGAATTCTATAAGACAAAAAAATGTTGATAAATTGTACAAGTCTTCAGGAGAACAAAAATGTTTTGAAGAGATTTACAAGCTTTTCTTCTTGATACTGACAATTCCATCTACAAGTGCATCTGTAGAATGCAGTTTTATTTGTTTGAAAAGACTCAAAACCTTACAAGAAACACAATATCATAGTGCAGACTTACATCATTAGCTGTTATCTCCATACATCATGAATTGTTATTGAAGCTGACTAAATTAAATAATTCTGTGAGGACATCATGGACAAATTTGCAAACCTTAAGGAACGGAGGAGTGATTTGATTTACAAAAAAATGAAAAATCTGTAAGTTTGAATTTTTATTACTACAATTATGAGAGTGTGCATTTTACCTTTGGTTATTTTTAAAGCTGAATGCGGCAATATACCTAACAAAATATGGTTGGTTATTTGAAACTACTGGAATGGGACTACACATACATGCATGCTTGTGTGCACCGCACACTCCCCCTTTTTATGAAAGTGTTTTGTTTGAGTTCAGGACCCTCAGAACATGCATTTCCATTGAAAATTTAGCATCAAAATTTTGGATGGAATACAATACTTCCTCCACCTACTAGGTATGTGGTAGAGAACATAAAACAAACTGTGTCATTTATACAACAAAGAATGGGATTCAAAGATCTTGTGACTGCTTTGCAAAGATGAAATCCTGTCATATACAGTTGGTCTACAAACAACTTTAAATAACTGGATGAGTTGGCACTACTAACTTAATGACTAGCTATTTATTTATTTACGTTTTATTTGTTTATTTACATTTATTTGTTTGTTTGCTTGGTTGTTTATTACAGAGTAGAGAGTAGTAATAGTAGTGACACTAACAACTAGCAAGCATTATGCATACATGTATCTAATACAAGAGAGAGAATGTCTAGCTGATCTGAATATTCCCCCCCATGCTATGCTACTATTGTGCATAGGAACCTGTTGGTAGATAAAATTCTTTCTTTCTTTCCTTCTTTCTTGCTTTCTCTCCTTCCTTCTTTCCTTCCTTCGTTCTTTCTTTCCTTCTTTCTTTCTTTCTTTCTTTCTTTCTTTTTTCTTCACTATCCAATAAGCTTTGACTTGCTTACAAACTTTAATGATTAAATCACAGATATAATAAAAAAATCTACTGTATTGGCAACAAACTATGCATAGATGTCATAGCCTGAGATTTCTGAATACACCAAATAGATGCCATTATTTTAGTGCAGAAAATTGTTGTTTTCATAGGATATGTATAAATAGAAAATAAAATTTAAATTTTGTAGTACCACTCTGTAAAGTAATTATACAATTACCAAAATTTAAATTACTAAATAGGTAGGGTTAACTTGGAAAAGTTTTAATATGTTTCTGCCTAAAGTTTTAAAAAACAAGGTGAAGTATAAAGACCTGAGCTTTGTCTGGGCATTATAGTATTCTGTTCTGCTTAGTAAGAAAACAATACTTCTCTTTAAATTTATAATGTAAAATGTTCTTGCCAGCTTCTTTTCATCTTTAGTAGTTAAGTGTTAAAGGCATTGTGTGGTTTAAAGGATGTACTTATTCTGTTTTGAATACTATTTATGCCCATTTATTTAACTGGTATTCGAAAGCTTCTGAATTCTTTGCAATTTATTAGTCAGCACTTGAACAATTAAGTTATGTAATTAAAAAAATAATGTGCTTATGTACTATACAAAACAACAGTATTTTCATAAACAAGTAATGTAATTACATCTTATAAGTGGGTTTATGAATCACATTTAAATGCTCACTATGCTCTCTTAGATAACAACTATGGCTGTTCTTTATTTAGAATTAGCTACAGGACAGCATATATAAGCCTTTCAATATTTTGACAGCCTTCATTACCATCCTTCTGCACTTGGGTGGCCTAGTGTGTTCACCAATGCCACAGGAGTTGGAGACTCCACTGCCACACAAAAAGAGTGCTGCCTTCAAAGCCCTTCACAGTAATGGGCATTTATTTTGCAGGACCTTTGTATGTTAAGGTGGGGAGCAGCTTGCAGAAATCCTACATTCACTCTTCACATTCTCCGCAACATGGGCTCTGCACATGGACTGTGTATCAATATGATGAAGGATAGGTTCTTAACCCTAGAGAGGTGGCGCGGGGTATTTTCTGACCCCAGTCAGTTTCATTTGCAACTTATATATAATGATTTCGTACACCTGAACCCTGCCTATCCCTTACCTTTCGCTGCACTCCTTGGCTTTGTTAGAGGTCATTAGCATTGAAATACAGGTCATACATTCCTAGAATATAGGCTATTTGTGTTCTTCGGCTGAAATGAGGGCAGGAAATACCCCACACCACCACTCCCTTTGCCTGTTATGTGTCTCATCTGCATATTGTTTCTGTAGTTTTAGTGTGTTTTCAGCTGAACCTTCGAGAAGTTGTGGTTATAATATTTACGTATTTTTTAGTCTTAAATGTAGTGCTGTTTTTATATCAATATGTGTTATGAGGAACATCAGACAAGGTTATTAGCCTTAATAAGGGAAGTGGAAGAAGAGGAAGCATTAGGTGGTGAAGGCAGCGAAACCGAAGCTGAACTTGAAATACTGAGTTCTAATAGTGAAAGTGAGCAAAGTGCAGAAGAGGATCGAGTTACGGCATGGAAAATGGTTCAGCCTCCTCAAAATTAATGTACCCGCTACCACAAGATTGTGACTCACTTACCCGGTATAAAATCTGCAGCTAAAAAAGGAAAATCTCCTATAGAATTATTGCTTGAGAAAATAAATGCAGCACAACCAGAAAACCAAGAACAGGAATTGCCAGTGAAGAAAAGAATGAGGTGTAATGTGTGTCCAAGAATGCAAACAGAAAGACGAAGCTTTTGTGTGTAAAATGCAAGCAGCAGGTGTGCAAAGACCATAGTGTAGTCGTGTGTAGGAGCTGTGTGTTAATTATAATATGAGCATCAACATATGTTCCTACTCTCGAGATGAAAAAAAAAAAAAACACATTAACTGTGATACTTTATGATTATGAGTGAAGCGAACATTTAAATATATTTTTTGTGCTGCGCATCAGTCCAAATTGCAAGGAACTGTCAATTCAAAGTTTTGTTTTATTTTTTAAAGTATATTTCTACAACCAACAGTTATTTTAATGCATAATGTATTACTCAATATATGTAAGCAATAATTAGATAAATTTATTAATTTGGTCCATTTACAACAATCATTTTATTCCTGGGGTCGCGAGTGACCCCGCGCCACCACTAATGTAAGACGTACATGTGCTACCTGTCTAGGGTTAATTGCACTCCAGAGGTTTGCCAGATGATGAAGGTTGTCCCATATCATCTACTAGAATAATGTTCATTCCTTTCATGCAGTGAACCATGAGCTAACAGAAATATGGAAGGTGCTCACAGCTGACACCATCCACCAACATTTAACACATCAAGGCATTACTTGGAAATGTATTGCCTCTCAGGCAGCTTGGTGGGGAGGATGGAAATTTATTACCTCTTGGATGGCTTAGTAGAAAGAATAGTGGGAAAAATTGATTAGCTCCATCAAGTACTGCTTGAGGAGGGTCCTTAGAAACCCACAGTTTGACAAAGAAGGGTTAAACGCTGTGTGCATAAACGTTGAAGTAGCCCTTAACTCACAAGACAGCACAGATACCTTAACACTGTCTCATTTTCTTAATGGCAAAAAGCAAACCACTACATCCTATGGACTCAAGCCTAATACTCAAAGATTTTGACGAAGCTTTCATACTCAGGCAAAAAAAACTGCAGAAGACTTCATGTGTCATTGGAAAAGAGAGTACTTGCTTTAACTACGCAATTACCATAAGTCCTATGGCCTGTTTAGAGACTCCCCTGGCATTCCACTGGAGATAGACAGGATGGGGAAGTTGTGAAGGGCCAGGAGACAGTCTGCACCATCTGTGAGCTGACAGTAAAGACAGCCAGCTTCCTAGTGCCCTCTGATGGAAGACAGCGGAATTGTGTGTAAGAAATAAGAGTATGTCTTGAAATGAGACATAGTGACATAAGTGTTAGATGTTTTATCACCGCTGGTCTGGGATTGAAGCCACAGCTTTGGGTACAACCATTGCTGCCATCCAGGCACATGAAAATCTGCTGCAACCACTTTATACTATATATATTTCACTAGGGTGAATAAATTATTCTGTATTTGCTTAAGGTGAGTCGGAATTAGTTACACTAATATCATTTATGTTTACTCACTTGACATGTTTTGGTAAACGGTTTGTTCCCATCATCCAAAGGTGCTCGAGTGGTTCATGTTGTTGGTGTTTCCATTGTGATGATGGTCTATCATGGTGGCATCCTGCAGTGGTGAAATGTACTTCCAGAGGAGACTTGGTGTTGGTGAATCAAAATTCATTAGTTGTGGGCTGTGTTTCAAAATGAAGATCTTCTCCCATGTGTATAATTCTGTTCCATATTTGGCTAGTTTGATGTTGTGGTTGGTCATCCAAAAATGGTGTGAGACTGCAGATTTGTCCATTTGTTTGTATTTTAAACATCTCATATGCTCCTTTAGCCTAGTTTCCAGATTTCTTTTTGCCTTGCCTATATATACCTTATTGTAATCAGAGCAGTTGATTTTGTAGATTCCAACTTTTTTTTTGCTGTGGATCTTTTAACCTATTGCAAAGTAATTTCTCTATGCTAAATTTGTTCTGTGGGGCTAGGCTGATACTATGCTTCATGAAAATCTTCTTAGGTGTGTAATATGTTCTTGGATGATATGTGAATTTCTTGAACTTTAACTGTTTTTCTTCTTGGATGAGACTTGTGGTGTCTTTGATGTGGTTCTGTCATTTGAATTTTGCAATTTTCTTGTAGACTGTTAATTTGTTGAACCCACTGCTTTTAGTTGTGTTCACTATGTGTTCATATTATAGCTGATATTCTTGTTTATTCACGGGGGTGTATACCAGTTTATGTGTTAAGCTGCTTAGTACTGCATGTTTATGTGTTATGGGATTGAAACTATTGTTCTTTATGTAATTATCTGAATGTGAAGTTTTCCTATATATGCCAAACTTTAACTGGCCCAAATATGCAATAGAATTAGACATATGGGAGATCTTTTTGAAACACAGCCTGCAACTAGTAAATTTTGATTTCTGCCACCAAGTCCCTTCTGGAAGTACATTTTGCAACCACAAGATGCCACCATGATAAACAATCACCACAATGGAAACACCAACAACATGGACCAGTCGGACACGTTCTGATGATGGGAACAAACCATTTCCCAAAACATGTCAAGTGAGTCAACATAAGTGAAGCTAGTGTAACTAATTCAGACTCACCTTACTAAATTAAAAAACATATCACTGTTTCTAGCTTCTTTTCATATATTAATGAAATTCTTCTGCATTTTAATAGTATATATTTAGTCCTCCTATTAGCCACTATCTTTGTCATTTTCACTGCAGAATGTAGGCTACTCATCCAGTACATTCACATAAACTTTCAGCTCTGCCTAACTTATCCAGTCATTCCTGAAATTCATTTTTCAGGCTTGCGTTTTTAAGGCTAATCCCTTTTCTTTGTATCATTGAACGTACTTTGGAGTTTTAAAGGTCTGGATCTTTGGTATACTCTTAAACTTAACCCCCTGTTTCAGAAGAGCATAGAAAAACTTTGAGAGATCATCAAAGTTGTATATTGGTTCTCTACTTATGCTGAGAATTTTCAAGATTTTAAGTTTCCTTTCTCCATAAATATACCTTTCATGCATCTCTGTTGGAATCATTGTTGCTGGCAATAAGTATTTGTTTTACTATGTTGTAAATGTTGAGCAAATCTACTAGAGCCTCTGTTGCACAACTCCCTTATCCTTAATCTAGATTGATTGTTTTCATCTATTCAGTATGACTAATATTGCTCACAATGCATGAGAACATTAGGGCCATAGCTTTGAAACATCCTGCCAATAAAAAAAAATTGGGTATGTAGGTTTTCATAACAAAATAATTTCTATTAATTATTATGATTACATGCATATGATAATAGAACAGATTAAACAATTACAAAATAATTGTTAATTACAATCCATGTACTCTGCTCTCCTTATGTATTATTGTAGGTGTTTTTTGCAATGATGTATATCTTTTTGCAACATTACCATTAGCAGCACATCATTTCAGGTCTATCTTATTGTAACCAATAGTATTAAGAAGGTTATGCCACAAACCACCTGCAGTTGACGTTGGCAAAGCTGATTTTTTGGATCCATCAGAAGCGGACTTTTTTAGAGTGTGAAGTTTTGCAGAGTGCTGTTATTATATCACAGATTTTTGCTGTAATTTGAAGCTTGGTTATATTGGGCCCAGTGGTCAAAATGAAACGGATACAAAGTTTATTACTCAATTACATTAACCCCTTTGCCATTATGGATGGAGTGGTTCTGCTACACCCAGATGCCCTTCACCAGTTATGAATGGAATGATTCTGTGAATGGATTAGAGCTATGTTAATTTAAACAAAATATCGTTTTGCAGTTTAACTTCTGGACAATATCATTTGCTTTACACCTAGTGTAACAACTGAAGCATACTATTAAGAAATTTTACCCCTGTTGGCATATTGTTTCATGTAATTTTATGGCTTATGTGCATATGAAGGTTGTTTGTTCATGCTGATTATATTGTGATGGTTATATTTCTGTTTTATAAGATTGTGATAAATATAACTTTGTAAGGCTATGATGTTCAGAGCAAAATTTAAGAGGAGCAATGAAATTGACTTTAGATACTCTGGCTAGTCATTTCCTGGAGAAAAGAATTTTTTAATAAGAAGTGGTTGAAGGGGGATAGAAATACACTTATAATTGAAATGATATGCAAGGACGCTAGAAGCATTGGACAGTTTTTGTGTAAAGTAAAAAATAAATGGCTTTGGACAGTGGAAAGAGAAAAGTAAGAGGTAGAGCATCTTACTTTGAATGGAAAACTATAGTGAATATGTGATGGTTAAGTAATCAATAAATGTAAGTAGATCATGCACATTGTATGATATTATGGGGAACATTTTCCGAATATTTACAAATGTATCAACATGTGGATGGATTATGCAAATCATGCTGATTCCGCTTACACTGTGCTGTATGAAGCACAAGATCAGGATTGCCTGGTGGTATTTGAAGTTAGAGTTTGTCGACAGTGCACTCTCTACTAGGCAGTACTAACAGGAATCTGCAACACTCAGAGTTTTAATCTAATTTTTGCTATGCCACAAGAACACTGGAATATGGAATATCAAACCTCAGTCGCACCCCAGGTAATCCTGACTGTCTCTTGTAGTCTTATCCTTGGCTGACATGTTTGTAGTAGTGTAGAGTAATACAGCAGTACTTTAGCTATCTAAATCTTGCTGGCATCTTTGTTGTAGAGCGGAGTGGCCTACTGTGGTTAATTAAACTGAATTTGGAACCAGAGTTACAAGCCATCAATTTGCCACCCTTCACCACTGCTCCTTCCCGGCCACCCCTCTGCCAAGCTTAGTTCTCTCGCATGGGAACCTGAACTACTGCTTCCCTTCCTCGTCCCGTTTAGTGAGGGCTCTGCGGGCATCGTCACAACCGGTACAGACGCTGATTTGGCAAAAATACGTTACATCACATCTGATTGCGTTGTTGTGTCAAATAGAATGGTGGAAGCGCTGGTCACTACTGCTTCCTGCCATGAATGTGGTTCATCATCGGTCTGCAGGGTGGCTTTTTATCCGCATCGTGCTTTCCCTAATGGTAAGGGTATGCTGCTACTACTACTTTTCTATTTCCACTAACTTCTTTTTTGGCGTGCTGTGCGTCTCCTGTGTGTTCCTTTTAAGTAAATAACACCTCCCCTGAAAACGATAATGGACTTGTAATTATGGCTCCACTTCGACTGATGTAGAGTGCTCAGACGTGGGTTTAAATTTTCTTTCCTTCCAGAATTTATTCTTTACAATGCTAATGATGCTACCGTGGTAAATTTCTACTTCATTTTCTTGTTTCTTTTGTTGTTTACCTCGTGTATCTATGTTGCATGGACTTTCTTAAGATTTTGGAGCCCGATAGAACTGTTTCCCTGGAAATATTGCGACTTTATGAGGATTTTTGTAATAACTTAGATAGGACTGTGGTCACTCATTAAATTAAATTCAGTTTTATATATGGACGCTCCTTAACTGATGTGGTCCTTTGCGTCCCATTCTATATTGGGCGTGAAAGACCGGTAATTTTGCTCAGATGCCTCTTTATCAAGCTTGAGGTTCGTTTACGTGCCGTAAATCTACGACACGGGACCACCAAAGGTAGCCATGCTAAGGATTTTTACGCCCGAAAAATCCATCGCCCTCCGCTGGGTTTGAACCCGCGACCTTGGGAACTAGAGGCTAACATGGTAACCACTACACTGCGGAGGACGACGTGGTCCCTCATGAGCAAGCAGTTACCGATATTCAGGTCCTGTCAAAAGAGCTTACTGATTTGTATGAATATATGCCTCACATTCGCAAAAGATCAGGGAAACCCCTTTTTCTCTGGCAATTGTTGTCCAGCCGTGCGAAACAGCTACTCACACCTCATTCTGTTCCAAGTCATCACATCCCCCTCTGACCCCTACCCCAGTGACTTTGTCCTTTACCCCTGAATTTCCTATGAAGGCTGACACCGTGCCCGCGATGGCCACGGGACAACAGCCGCCTGCCAGCTTCACCCATCCCTTATTGACCCGGGGACCTTTGATAATAAACCGGGACAGGAAATTTGTTCCTTTCTTTATAATTTTGATTTGATTGCCTCGGTTAATGACTGGAGTGAGCACCATAAGCAGCAATTCTTACCCTGTTAATTCCGTGGCACAGCGACCACGTGGTTTTCGAAATTTCTCCCATAGGAATCCTGACTTTAAATGAGCTCAGCTGAAGGATTGCTTACGCGATCTTTTACTCCTGTCGCACAGGATGATGTCCTTGAATACCGCTTACGTCAGCGTGTGCAAGAGTTAACAGAACCCACGGAGCATTATGTTTATGACGTGTCCTTCTGTGACCAGGTTAACCCTCAAATGGGGGAAAGAGTACAAAGTAGGCATATTATGCGATACCTGGCACGGCAACGGGTTGGTTTGGTGCCTACTCCTTCTCACGGTACAGTAGCTGCTCTTCTAATAAGGTTGACAATCAGCTGGCTGAAATGTCTCAGTAATTAAACAGCTTCCGGAAACAGTTGCATAATCTAAGCTTATGGTCCCAAACAAACTTCTGAAAACTGGGGGGCAGCCGTGATAAGAGCTCAGGGTGCTTATGGCGACCTCCAAGGACCGATCGTACCACTGATGAGCGTCCCATCTGTTTTATTTGTAGGAGGTCTGGGCATTATGCCCTTAATTGTTACCGCCGTCCCCAAAATCCAAAAAGCAGTCCACATCCACTACAAGTTTAAGGTTCGTGGAAACCAGCTTGTTTATCTCCACACATTTGGGCCTGCTAAAGTATTTTCTACACTAGAGAAAACAGCATCCTATTACTGTTTTAATAGGTATGGACAGTAAGGTCAGCATAATTAATAAAGCTTTGGCCAACACTGATAAATTTCCGCTTTCACACAGTCTTATGTTCCGCACAGCTAATAACAGGTTACAGGATGTTTCGTACCATACGGACTCCGAATTTATGCTACACGGGTATATTTTCAGCGAAGCACTTCTTGTGGCTTCCCACTTCGGCCCTCATTTGTTGGTAGGCATTGATTTTGTAACTAGCTATAGAGCTGTTCTATATGTCACTTCATTTCATATCACTTTGCAAATGCCATATGGAGAGCCCTTAGAGATTTCAGTGGTTACTCACCGTATTTCTTGCTGTATGGAAGAAATCGACGTTACCGTCGGAAGTACAGCTTAAATACGCCAGTCTTAATTATTTTGTTCAATCCACTCAGAACGATATTCTTCAGACACGTGAACTTGCACGAGCAAAAATCAGCATCGCGCAAAATAAGCAGAAACGTCTTTTCTACAAGAAACTTCGTCACGTAAATTACACACCCAGAGAGCTCGTTAAAAATCGAGGTCCCTACATGCAAGAAAGGCTTAACTACGATATTACTGCACCGTTACCACGACCCTTACGTGATTGTAAAGAAACTCTAACCTGCTACCTACGTAATTTGGCATCCACATCGCCGAAGAACCCCCGACTTCATCGTGCACGTCAAGAGATTAAGCTCTTATTTGTATTTATTGTGCTAAGAGCTTTACAAATTTGATTGTGTACCGCATTTTGACCCTGGTCACTTATTCAGTAGACAATCACTACAGTTTATTTACATGTTACAATCTCTTGTCACTAAATTATCTTGGTCTTTTTTCAGTTTTTTTTCATGTCCCATTTTCACTTTTTTTTCACTTTCCATTTATTGATTACTTAACCATCACACATTCACTATAGTTTTCCATTCAAAGTAAGATGCACTACCTCTTACTTTTCTCTTTCCACTGTCCAAAGCCATTTATTTTTTACTTTACACAAAAACTGTCCAATGCTTCTAGCGTCCTTGCATATCATTTCAATTATAAGTGTATTTCTATCCCCCTTCAACCACTTCTTATTAAAAAATTCTTTTCTCCAATTTTCTGTTCCTTGGCACTTAAATACTATGTGTTCAATGTCTTCATTACCACCACATATCGGACATTGGTTCTGAGGAATACCCTGTCTTAGCCCTTTTAGCCTCCATGCTCCGGTTCTTAACCATGCAATAGATTCTCTCTCTTCTTTATTTACTATGTCTATATATTTTTCCCTACCCCATGTAAGCTCCTACCATTTACCATATACACGCAGTTAGCTGGTTGCATTACTTTGTTGGTAACACGTAGCTGCAGCGCGGGAGGCTGCATCTTCCTACACCGTTCGGCTAGCCTGTGTTCCACGCCTTTCCTGCTGCATTTCCCGCGGCCTAGTCCATGGGCCATGCTGCGACTACATTTCTTACTATCTATAGGTCTCGACAATAAGCTAGACCTACAGAGTAATGTTACTGTATTCTTATACATATGTTTTATCCATTTATTATGTGTGTTAATATAAGATTTTTCCTTTGGCTAATAAGTTTATGCTCTCTACGTGACCTATACCTGACCAGGGGGATTTCTTCTGTACTAGTTTTAGTGTTTTATATGTGTTATGGTGCACTGTATGTAATTTCCTTATGTTGTACAATATAGGTACCTAAATTAGGTTTGCTATCATTACCCTCGCGCGCACTACCCAGGATTCGACACCAGAGGCTGGTAATGCTCACAACTGGGACAGTTGTAAGGATGTTAACGGAGACTCGCGCATACCAGGATGCTGTTTTCACCTTGTTTCAGTTTTATAGAGATTAGGTTCCTTTAGACTCATAATTACTTAAGGACCAGGATATGACACTTTATACGTTGCGGGCGCCTATAGTTGCTTTGATCATGTGACCTTCACCTTACTGCAACAGGAAATGCAGCAGTTTCCTGCTCTCAGGTTTCATTTCATTTGTACTGCTTCCTGTACGTCGTAAAATAAAGAAATCCTTGAATTTAGCTTCCTACGATTAAAACTTTTCCTTTCCTGTTAATTTCTTATATGCTACTTATGTATATTAGTTTTAAAGTCTTTTTTTTTTTTACAGATTTTTCGTCTCGGTAGTCATATATAAACTTCACATTCCAGTGAAGTCCCATCATCCCGCCTGGAAACGGCCTGTTTTCGTTACGTCATCTCTTCAGCAACCCCCTCGATTTCAATCCTCAACAGAGCTAGCCTCCGCCACAACCTCGACAACCACCTGCTAAACTTCGAAGATTCAATAACGAATATTTCTTTTTTATTAAAGTACACAGATGGTATTACCTACGGGTTATGTTTTCAATTAAATTCTTAACATTTATTTTCGTCAACTGTGCGTGTTTCCACACTTGTCACGTTTATAGAGTTATGAGTTTTATGTGTTAAGGCTCTATCTAATATTATTTTTCTTTTCTTGTATAGGTAATTACATTCTTCTAGGTTTAAGGTGTGACCTATCGGAGACCCAATAATTTTCGTGTGTTTTTACACGCGAAAAGCCTTATGACACATGCATGGTGGTTTAATGACAAGCTGTTTTGTTCACATTCATCCCAAATGTTAAACCTCACGGTCTCTGGCGATGTGATTTATTGTTGTAATGAATATTGTGATAATGCTGTGTACTAGTATTAATGTCGTATTGTTCTCAGAAGTGATGCTACCCTTTTCAGTTCACTCAAGTTAAAACCTGTTGTGATCTGATTGTGAGAGGTATAATACAGTTGGGATTTTTGTTTTATTAGCATTTTTGATACTGTTTTAGTTATAAGATATACACATATTTTGGTGTCTCTGATAGCTTCCCGTAAGTGTGTGTCGGAAGACGTGTGCGAGCACTATTCTTACTAGGTAAATAATGTTTTCTTAAGTTGAAGTATAATACACGGATATGCTATTTTAAATTCACGATCAAGTATATTTTATTGTTAGTGTGAGACAATATATGAATTTATAACCATTTGGGAAACAAATCTGTTATTACTTGACATTATAAATATCGCTCTGCATATCACATCAACTTTTATTACGTTTTGTATATATTCATTGCACAACAGTACACTACAACTTTGTGTTTAGTGAAAGCACGCAGATCCTGTGTCTGGATATACAACCGATGACTCAGCAACCACACTGTCTATACCACACTTATTTTAGTTTAACCAGAAATCATGGTCGAACCTTGCCATAAGATCTTCTTCCAAATCTTGTGTTACCGATTCATGATGACGCTGACCTCTGACGCATCTGTGTTGTTCCTGGCAGTTGCTTCAGGGGACTCAGAGTCCCGGGTTCGATGGTTGAATGGCAGGGATTTGGAATTTGTTTCGGTAGAGCTGAGGTTCTTGTTTTCAGGGGTGGTGACACTGCCTTGATGATATTAATAATTCTGCCGGCGAAGTTTGAGTTATTTCTTTATTTTGGTTACGAAGATTCCTAACTGGTCAACTCGCCACCTTCGTCGTCGAAACCACTGTTATTCTTATCACTTTCGAAGTCGCTACTTATATGTTTCTCCGACTAGCCCTCGAATTGCCTAGGTTTCATAACTTCATTTTTACACTATAAACTTTCTGATTATTTTCTTCTAATCTTGTTTCGTCGACCGTCCTCGTGGTTAGTTTGTACCGGAATGTGTCTCGGCGTTTCTTTTCCTCTTTCACGCCTTTCGCCAAACTTAGAAATTTCCCCCACCTTTCTTAAGTTTCGTTCCGTCTTAAGTTCAAACGTATCATGTGATGCCTACGCGATCTTTTGATTGGCTAACATTTTGTTTCATGATTTTTATTATTGGCTACCCCCACTTGACAACTTTCACATCTGCTTCTTACAGCTTATTTTGAGTTTTAAAATCTTCCCACGAATACTCTTAGATCGTAGATAAGGCACGCATATTTCCTGACCCTTTCTAAGCTTTGAAACCGTTGTAAACGACCTGTCCGAGCCAAGATACAAAGGCGAAACTTCCGGTAGGCTTGTTGTCATGCACGCAGGTAAAATACCTTGGAGGACAACAAACCTTGTTTCCTGTCTTCCCTACAAAACCCCTTTCTAATATGAATTCAGCACATTTTCGTCGCTATGTTCGATCCTATATTATTATTATTATTATTATTATTATTTCTCCTGGGTCTCGATAACCAGCTTCAATGTCTTTCTCTCGTTGTTATGATAATGTTTTGCTTGTCGATCCTGGTCTCTATTCAGTTCTATCCCCTGGTATTTACAATGATTTTAGACAATATAAACACAATCCATTCATTGCTTCCTATGTCTTTGTTGGGCCAAAATCCACCCTTACTACTGATCTCAACCCTTTTCCCCTGAACTCCTCCTTTACCCTCTCCCATTTTTTGTTCCCATATTTCCTTATTTCGTAGCATTTTACTCATAAAATCAGAACAAAGTTTGTTCAAGAGGGACAATGGAGTTGGCTTTAGAAATTCTGGAAAGTAATTTTACAGATGCTTATATAAACAGATCATCGATATTACACGATCTTAAGGGGAACATATTCCGAATATTTGCGCATGTATCAACACATCAGTGGATTATGCAAATCATACTGACTCTGTTTATGTCAGTGCTGTATGAAGCACAAGATAAGCATTGCCTGATGCTATTTAAAGTTAGAGTTTGTTGATTGCATGGTCTCTTTTTAGACATGTGCTAACAGGAATCTGCAATGCTCAGTTTTTTAATTAATCTTTAATCTAATCTTTAGCTATGCTGCAAGAATGCTGGAACATGGAAAGCCAAACCTCAATCGCATCCCAGATAATCCTGTCCGTCTCTTGCAGCCGTATCCTTGGTTGACATGTTTACAGCAGTGTAAAGTAATAGATTAGTAGTTTAGCTAACTAAATCTTGCTGACATGTTTGTTATAGTGTAGAGTAGTACTGTAGTTAATTAAACCATTTGGAACCAGAGTTACAAGCCACTAATTTGCCACGCTTCACCACTGCTCCTTCCCAGCCACCTCTCTGCCAAGCTTAGCTCTCTTGCATGGAAACATGAACTACCCCTCCCCTTCCTCTTCCCATCTAGTGAGGGTGCCAAGGACATCATCATAATATCACAGTCTACTTATTCTAATACATTGCAAGACAAAATCCATTAGAAAAGCAGTTTGAGTTATGTATGGTCCCTGTGATGGCCCATTGTGTTTGGAATCTTGTTTTGAAGTGCATCACAACAAAAAGAATTACTGAAAACATGGGAAGTATATATGTGAATTTCTTTGACTTGTGAATGTTACATAGGCTTTACACAACATGGAACTTCACTGTTGTTCACCACTGAATCACGTGAGTATCTATTGAAAGTTAAATTTAGAAGATCATTCATTACGCCTTACTTATATTTGTATGTAGTAAGACATTCTTTATGATTCATAGAGGTTAATACAGGAAGGTATACTCCACCAGTAAACAAGGACGAATGATGCCACTTCAGGAAATTCTTGGTACTCTGATCTGGTCATTACACTCTAGCTGCTGACTTTGTTTCTTCAGCTAGGTGGCACAAAGTACAATCCCAGTAGAAGTGAAGTATCTAGCAAGCTTCTCTGCATATTAAGCCCAAATTAGCTGTCCAACTTGGAAAAAAAACTAAATAAAATATCTTTTACCAATATCAAATACAACCAAAATTGATGCTTACCTTTAGTACCTTTAATAGATTTATACTTAATTGGTTTATCCTATATTTATCAGTAAACATGTTTCTTGTTTCTTTCAAATATCGTAAAAAATAATAGAATAGTTTGCACTTTAACCAATTCATGAGAGTTAAATTTTGGGCTGGAATTTAAACTGATATTGGCTGATGTACAGCAGTCTGGAAAGCTTTAAATGGTTGATGGTAAACGATTTAATGAAAAAACCAGAAAAAAGGGGAACAAATGGAAATCTGTGTAACCATGACCGAAAACTAAACTGGTAAGTGGTAATACTAATGTCATATTTCTGATTTATTAACATTCATTCATTCATTACCTGTTTACCCTCCTCTTATGTAGGACTTACACCCCCCAGGACTTACAGGCGGGTGCCTGGGGTCAGAGGCCCGTCGAGGAGCGGACACTCATGGATCAGACAGAGCATCCAGGATGAGTGATCAGCCCGATGCCTGGTATGGGATGAAGGAAGTAGATGAAACGAAATGTTGGTGAACTGGATGAAAGGAAAGGTGATGATGGAGCAGTTGGTGGAATGAATGGCGGGGGAAACCGGAGAACCCGGAGAAAACCCGCCCAGACGCCGCTTCGTCCACCACAAATCCCACATGCAGGTCCCTGGGATTGAACCCGGGCCGCCTAGATGGGAGGCGAGCGGTCTAACCACTCGGCCACGGCGCCGCCGATTTATTAACAGCTATTGTTAAAAACTGCAACACCCACAGAAGGGGATATGGAATCTCCAAGTATGGCAACTCAACAGTGATGCATCCTGTGTGATATATTTTATGTTGGTACTTACATTATTCATAAAACCAATGATCACGGCTTAGCAAAGAAGCTTATAAGTGAACCTTGGGAACCCTAAAGATTTGGTTTTTCAAATCTCAGACTGTTAAAAAAAAATTGTTTCCAATGTCAGTAGTTAACAGATTTCCAAGAAATTAAATTGAGCTCTTTGTAAATATCCAGTTGTATTTGGAAAAGAACAAGGTAGAAAAGATGGTCATATGAATCTTGGTATCCTTGTATTCAGAGCTTTAAATTAGTGAAAAAATGCTCTTGAAACTTTTAGGAAACATGAACAGACTGTTTACCATAAAATGAATATACTGGTAACCAATAACTTTATTAGAAAACACACACGTGCGCACGCACAGGAAGATGCTGTAACTCAAGGAGATTCTGCTGATAAAAGTAAAATGAAAGAAAATAGACAACGATTTGTACCACTTTTAGAAACCATCTTGTGTGCAAGATAGGAAATGGTCTTCCAAGGCACAAAATGTGACTCAGGGTCTGTAAACCATGATGGTTCAGAGCCAATATTGAATAATGCAAACCTTAGATCTTTGTTAAGAATACATGTAAAATGTGGAGATGTGACTCACAGACAATATATCAAAACTACCCCATTAAATGCATTATACACAAGCCCCAGCACTCATTCATTCATTCATTCATTATCTGTTTACCCTCCTCTTATGTAGGACTTACACCCCCCAGGACTTACAGGCGGGTGCCTGGGGTCAGGGGCCCGTCGAGGAGCAGACACTCATGGATCAGACAGTATATCCAGGATGGGGGATCAGCCCGATGCCTGGTATGGGATGAAGGAAGTAGATGAAGCGAAATGTTGGTGAAATGGATGAAAGGAAAGGTGATGATGGAGCAGTTGGTGGAATGAATGGCGGGGGAAACCGGAGATCCCGGAGAAAACCCGCCCAGACGCCGCTTCGTCCACCACAAATCCCACATGCAGGTCCCTGGGATTGAACCCGGTCCGCCTCGGTGGGCCCCAGCACTCAGAATGAAATAATATCAGTATGTAGTTCTGTGATTCAAGTAAAACATTGACTAGCTAGCTAGTCACAATAATTCTCCATTTTGGCACATGAAACTTGTGAAATATACAGAATTGAATAAAAGATAAAGTAATGGTGAAACATAGAAAAGATTACCAGAGGCTAAAATGAAGATGATACCATTGCCATCAGTTGACCTATAGCGAATGATGGAAGTGAAGACTTCTGACACATATCCTGTATAATAACAGAGCAACTGAAGCAAAATTGTCCCAAATTCAATTTCTAATGTTTAAGTTATTTTACCTCGCCTTCACTGTTAAAAAGCTTCTAAATAAATTAATTAAAAGTCCCTATGTTTGCACTATGTAGAAAAGGTTTTCAAGGATAGCAGCTATACAATTTGAGAAGACTTCTTAGAATCTGTTCCTGTCTATGACTACACAGGTTAAGGCATAGCAACAATAATTACAGAAAAACATATGTATACATACCCCACTTCTCATAACTGCTATGTACAATGCAAAAGTGTAAGTTTCTAGTTTCACTTGCTTTACCTAAAAAACATTTTTCATTAACTATGCCTGTAAGTTCATAATTTCAAAAGCTGGATTGCAATCTGGTGTAGGCTACTAAATACCCTGAAATGATTGTGAAGTCTTTGGAAACATCTGGGAAAATGTAAATGGCAAGTTAAAGGGCTTTTCTCTTCAGAAATAACAAATTTGAAAAATGAAGCTGGTATTCATCTACTTGTACCTCATATTACTTCATGAACCTCAAAGATCAAATATGGGTTACAATGTGATACCACAACTGCACAGGATTGCTATAGAAGAAACATTTTCATTCCACTCATAGATTATCTAATTGGCCAACTAAATGAAGGTTTTATGAATCATAAATCAATAATTTCTTCTTTAACTTAAGTACCTACTACTACAACACTACACAGAGAAAATTTTTTATTCTTTTTAATTAGTTATTACAATCCTACCTATATTTGACATCAATCAAAATGGACTCAAGTAAGAATTTCTGCAATGCAGGGGGAAAAAAAAACTGTCAATCAACCTAATTGTGCCTGTATACCTCTGAAACACAGTAATATAGGATTTTTCCTGGTAATAATCATATTTTAAGGATTTAAGTTACATTCCAGTAACTACAGCAACACCTCAAACAGCATTTTCAACACTGAGAAGACGAGTTGTGAGTATTTGTGCAACAGTATTGGAAATGAGAGACTTTGGGACCTTGCTTTGCTGTCTGTTCACAAAGAATTGCTTTATATCTCAAACCTGAAGAACTGTTTGAAAAGTATGTTCAATTTGTGCCTCAAATAAATGCAATATGAACCTCAGAGTGGATGCCTTTTAATGTAGTAGTTTCTTTTACAACTTCTCATATTAAACTTGTGTTAAAATTATAGCAATAAGTTAAATAAACTTCATTTAAAACTTACATATGTGTTGTTTATTTATATGTTTTCACATTTTCATGCAAATATTTAAGATACACTGCAATTAAAATTAGGCTCAGTTGTAAGTTTTGTTGCTTATACATCATATTTCCTCTTCTTCCTGAGAAGCAATTAAGTATGGTTTGACTATATGTTCAGAAGCCTTTGCATAGCCCCCCCCCTTGAAAAAAAATCCTGGCTATGGCTCTGGAGGATATGGTAACTGATATTATTCAGCACAAACATATACCTATATATGAGTAGTGAGAGTAACTAACAAAGAACTGAAACATGACTAGCAGATTATGAATACAAAGTGGTTATAATTAGATTCTCTGCTAAGAGCAATTTTTGTTCCATTCAGCTTAGCGGATTCAGGACATTTCAGAACTAAATATGCATCTCAAAATGGTTTAACATATGAATGAGTGCTATTTAAAGCATGTAGATTTCACAGGTATTTACAGCACTATCAAAATAGGGGAAATCCATTACAAAATGCACTTTATTCATGAATGAAATGAACATATTTTGTTTTGATGCTCATCATTTAAACCTGGGGTGAATTTATGTGAACTCTGAACTACCTAATTAATAAAATTTCCCTCTCCTCAAACCTACACTAGCACTCCCTAGGATCTTTAAGGTGCAAAAGAGAGAGTAGTGTATGGGAAGCAATGGGGAGCCACTACATTCATTTCTTCCTTAGAAAAACTGAAAAATGTGGCCTGATGTATAGAGTACCAAGGATATTTATACATGTATTTCAAAGGACTCATTTTGCTTTATCAGTTTGTGGCTTTCGACCTGATAGAAGTCAAATGGGTTTATTGTATTTGCTTGTAACAATAAGCATGGCTTGTTAGGTTCAGGCCAGCAATGCAACTTTCAGCTACTGAGAGAAGTTATAATTTGGGTTAAGATTTTTTCAAGGTGCTACTAATCTTATATTCATTTCCTACTTGTCCATTAGGATTTAGGGGGAATTTTTAACTTAAGTTAAAGACTGAACTGAAAGTGTGTCTTGGGAAGGAAATATAAAAGTTTTATATCCAATTGGATATAAACATTCAAATCATATTGAACTGACAATGAATGTTAAAGCACTTAGGGAGAAGAAATGCAGATGTGTTAACTCTTATCTTGGTAGGGAAGAAGCTTTACCTAATTGGTGTTCTAAAATGTTGATGAATGACAAGAGAACTAATTATCCACACTTACACAATAACTTTCAAGCCTCATATAATACAAGAACACTATAAGCACATAAGCATCACAGTCTAGTGGATTATGAATTCAGGTAATCCTCTTTCCTAAACAATGTAAACTTATACAAAAAATCTTTTTGACATACTGAACATCAGTGCACATAATTATTCAGTGATTTTAAAAGCTGTAAACCCAAACAAAGCAATGATATACCTGTACTTTTGCATATCAGTAGCTCTCAGCATTATTTCAAACTACAAATTCAGAGGCCTGTATACACTGGAAGGTCTCAAATACCTGCCATCCATAAACTAATGGGGAAAAGCTTTCTTAAAAGATTCCATCATTAGAAAAATGTTATGTATATTATAGAAGTAATGATTTGCAGTAAATTGCAAGGAAACCATTATGATTTATGATGATTTTAGAGAACTGCCTTTACTTCATTTCCCATGTTTTAAGATGTGGCATTTTAAAACTAAGTTTTAAAGATAACTACAACTACAGAGAATTTATTTGAATTAATGTGCAAAAGAGATATTAATAAAATAAACATTGAAACATTAAATGTGATCTATATACCAGATGTCTGTATACATCCATATCACATGAGCTCATTTTATGATGAATTTCTACTGGGTGTAACAAAAATGTAAGGCACAAATTGCAGGACTCATTCCTCACACATAGACCAAGAAATTATGTTATATGAACATGGATCTGGAAACACTTTGCTTCCATCTTACAACTCATTTTCTCCAACTCATTAATTATGGAAAACACACACGAACACAACATTAGAATCATGGGGAACATACACTCTTGGTTACGTCTGGCTACATTGTCATTATCATAGGTGCACCGCCAGTGTTTTGTTTTACATGTCCCTGTTGCCATGCAACTTGCATCATTGCTTGTTTACAGGTAACATCAACTGTTCCAGTGAGCAGTGTGACCTTGGCAAGCACACGAGTTACTACATACTAGTAGAATTGATCACAGACTTGGCTCATGCAATGGCAGTGTACACAAATGCAGAGATGGCAGATGCCCATTTGATATATGGATTAGCAGACGGCAATGGCGTTTGCACTCAATGTTTGTACCGGGAGAGATTTCCAGGACAAAGGTGCTCCGACAGGAAAATGTTTGTAGCCATTGATCGTCATCTTAGGGAACAAGGAGCATTTCAGCCTGATACTTGCAACCGGGGGAGGCCTAGAAGGACGAGGACACTGCAACAGGAGGTGGCAATTCTTCAGCCAGTTGACAATAACACTAGAGTCAGTACAATACAAGTAGCTGCAACAATGAATGTTGACCACATAACTGTCTGGCAAGTGTTACATGAGGTCCAGCTGTATCCATACCATTTACAGAGTGTGCAGGCACTATCAGCAGTTGATTTTCTTGCATGGGTACACTTCTGCGAATGGTTTATGCAACAAAGTGTCAACCCTAATTTTAGTGCAATGGTGCTGTTCACAGATGAAGTGTTATTTCAATGAGATCAGATTGTAAATTATCACAATCGGTATGAATGGGCTGACGTCAATCCTCACGCAACTGTAGAAGCAAGTCATCAACAAAGATTTTCTGTCAATGTTTGGGCCGGCATTGTTGGTGACTGTTTGCTAGGACCTCATGCTCTTCCACCCAGGCTCAACAGAGAAAGTTACAATAATTTCGTAGAGAATGTTCTACCTGATCTGTTAGCAGATGTCCCTTTAGCTTGCGACAAAACATGTACTTCATGCACGATGGAGCACCTTCTCATTTTAGTGTTGTCTATCAGCTTCTAAATAACAGATTCAGTGAGAGATGGATAGGTAGAGGTGAACCAAATGCCTGGCCTCCACACTCCCCGGACCTAAAGCCACTGGACTTTTATTCGTGGGGGCATTTGAAAGCTCTTGTGTATCGAACCCCAGTACCAGATGTTCAGAGCCTCTGTGCCCGTATTATGGAAGGCTGCAAAACCATGCACAATACTCCAGGGATACATCAGTGCATCCCGGATTCAGTACAATGGCGGGTTGATGCATATGTCAATGCTCACGGAGGGCATATTGAACATCTCTTGTGAGAAAGAGTTGCATGTGGTATGCTGGTAAGTTCTATTCTTGTATTTCCCATGATTAATGAGTTGGAGAAAATGAGTTGTAACATGGTAACAAAGCGTTTCCAGACCCATGTCCATATAACATAATTTCTTCATCTACATGTGAGGAATGTGTCCTGCAAATTGTGCCATACATTTTTGTTACAGTCTGTATATATGTTCATCTCATGGAAGTGATAAATGGTATTTGCTAAATTATCTATCATCTTTATATTCTTCAATATTTTCAAACCAGATTGTTTTAATTGTTTTGTAGCTTTAGCAAAATTCCAAAATTCTTACATATTAGTTATAACATTTTTAACAGTTTGTGTTATGTAAATGATGTGATTACAATGGCAGATGAATTTTCATTATGAAAAGTATGAATATCTTTTTCAATTTTATTGTAATGTACTGCATAATACATTGCAGTGTCTTTCCAAATACCCTAGCTTCTAACTTTTTTTGGTAGGAGGATGTTCTGGTGTCATTTTGCTAAATTTTTAAACTCTATAAGAGGCATTTGCAAAAATGTTCTTCATTTTCTTCATACTCAGCATGACATTGTCCACATCACTGAAAAATACATGTACATTTTTAACTAATCTGTGCAGACCATGTACTACACAGGCTATATCAACTATTTTGATATACTGCTAGCTGCTTTCTCCATATTAGGAGTGGCTTCAGTGACGAGAAGTAATACATAATCATATTTAATCCTTTATCTCTATAATAAGCACATCATATTATGAAAAATATGTTTTATACTTTGTGATGCACCATATCCAGGGTCTCAAATGCTAACAAAAATTGTCAGCATAGTTGCACAAGAGTATACCAACAGAGACTTTGCAATGTATCTACTAATAAAATCTGTTGTTTCATCATTCAAAACTCATATTTTACAGTCATTCATACTATTTGTGATTTTGAACAGTGTATCATTGTAACAAATGGATAAATATTCTTTGCAAACTATTAATTTGGAATTAGCTGTTTGGTATATTTGACTGATTATTAAGTTTTCTAAAATAAATAAATAAATAAATAAATAAATAGAGGATTATATTGACCATCTTTTACATAAATTCTTATATATTTTAGATTTTTAACTTCTTTTGAAGCGATTTCTACAGTTTCCTCAGTCTTTTAATGTTACTTTGTTTTCTACATATTTTCTACTTATAAATATTTTCCCCCTAGCAGTGTGAAATGCTACTTCCTTATGTAGCAGTATGTACTTTGCAATCATGAATCTTTGGAATTCAGCATTTTAACTCACTCAAAACACACAACACTGCTACTGCATGTCTGATCACCAGAACAGAAAGCCAATGCATGTCTTCATTTCTCTGAAGTCTCAAGCTGCAAAAATCAACATTTACTGAATTACTGCCTCATTAATGGTAAATATCAATGCTTGAGCTGTACCTGTGATATCAATTTAGAATCA
The DNA here is from genome assembly GCA_030765065.1 of Deroplatys truncata. Classification (NCBI taxonomy): domain Eukaryota; kingdom Metazoa; phylum Arthropoda; class Insecta; order Mantodea; family Mantidae; genus Deroplatys; species Deroplatys truncata. The sequence continues at coordinate 208,047,274 of CM060990.1, read as the reverse complement.
GTACCAAACTAACCTCTCTCCTAAACAATCAGATAATGCTCTGTGCTCTAATGATGAGTTTTCCATGTTAAAAGACTTTGGACATAAACTGTCCCTCACCTCAAATGTCCTGGAGAAGGATAGTGAGGAATGGAACATCATAAAGCAACAATCCCAGCAAAGAAGAAATGGCTGAGAAAGAATAGTTGAAAATCAGGACTCTTCTACAATTTGAAAATTGAAGAACTTGAAGGAAGTAAAGAAACAAAGTGGATCTAATGGGAATATTATAAGTAAGGTAAGAAAGTATTAACAAGTTTAAATTATTTTATTCATAATGGCAAAAATAAAGAGATTCATGGTGTTAGTGTAGTACTGGAACAACCTGGTAAAGAAAAAGTGATATCAGTGTGTTATATGATTAACTGAATAATAATGGTGAGACTAACAGAAGAAAGTGTGTTTAGTGCTCATGCAAATTTACATGCCACATATGGACAAACTGATGACCAAGTTGAGGAAACATATAACATGACAGTAAAGATATTGGGAAAGAGAAGAAAAGAATGTGCATAATCATGATGGATGAATGGAATGTAGTTCTGGAAGAAAGGCAAGATGCAGTGATGTAGCCTATACTGAAGAAATGACTGTTAGCTTGATTCCCATTTGCCAAAGAATGTATTGTGAACTGACAACTATATTGTAACATGTAAGGTGAATGAGAAGAATAGTTCAGCTTCTTGAATCGAAAAGTCAAAGGGATGTAATTAGACAGCTATGAATAATTGGCAAACCTTACTTAGAAAAATATAAAGTACCTAGTCCATGTGGCTTGCTGGATTTTGCATTTGGAAGAAACTTATGGAAGTTCTGAAGAAAACATATATGGGTTGCCAAGAGGGAACCCTTCTAAGAAAACCCTATATTAAAAAACTAACCAGGGTCAATACAGGAGAAGGCATGTCAAAGGGCAGTAGAGTGGAGAGTGGAATGCAATAGGGATGCCCTTTATCACCCACTCTGTTTAACATCTACCTGGAGAATTCAGTAAGCATTCTTTCCAGAACAAGGAGGAGTGGTAACAGGAGGATAAGGAAGAAGAAACGAAATTGGCTGGGACACTGGATGAGAAGGGACCACTTGCTAAGAAATGCATTGGGAGCAACAATGAATGGGAAAATACTATGAGCTAGAGGTAGATGATATACAATATTAAGATAAATGTTTCATAATTGTGTGAAGGCAAAGATAAAAGCTGAAAGGGGAGAAGAATGAAGAAAGTTGGGTTTGCAGTAAAGAACCTACCCTTGGCAACAATCATGGTTAATTGATTGTAGAATATTTGTAATGTATAGGCACAGCTATAATATAATCTACATTTTTCTTATAACACATAGGTGTTTTTATATAGAGATGCAAGGATATTCAATTTGGTGACTTGATATTATTATGGTCAGATAATCTCCACACATGAGAAGAAATTAGTAATTTTTCAAAAAGGATGATAAAGAAATAGAAATAAAGGAATTACACAAAAACAATTATGCAACATATTCATATTAAGCAAAGCAAACTTTCTATATACACTAAGATTTTTGCTGACTAAAATAAAACTATTGTTTCTATTCTGATACAACATGAATTACAAATTAGATGCATCCACTAACTGTTAAATCTTGAACCTTCCTAATGACAGTATTTCAAAGTTAGTTTAGTATGGCCCTAAGTCTTAGTTATGTGAGGTTTTATGCCCTTTAATTTTGGGAGGAGGGTAGGATGCTGTATTTTGTGAAATACATTCTTTAAATTTCAGTAATTTTGGTACAGAATTTATGAGCTTTTGCAACAGTAATGGTATTCATAAATGAGAAAATGAGTATGTGAATGCAGTAATGTTTGCTGAGTAACTGTAGGTTATAAAGTTCATTAGAACCAATGGAAATAATAATGTGAAATATTTTTATGGAGAAAATTTGATTTACCTACATATTTTATTTTGATAATTTAAGGATTCGTCACTTCATATAAATACACAAATTTATGATATGAATAAATATGAATATGAATCTTTAAATAAATGTCAGATCTTAGATTTCTGACTTGAGCATTTAAATTTTAGTCATTCCTACATAAAATTGAATGCAGAATTAAGGACATGAAAACATTTCTGCTGCAGTATAACAGTTACTTAAAGAGAAAATAGCTCATAGCAAAGACAGGAGCATACAATGTTGAAGTGATACAGTATAATGATCCTTTTTGAAACATAACCATAATAATATAAAATTGATTCACGTTGAGCAATTAAGTTTCAGGCAGAGCCTCTTAACAACAATGATCTATATAAATCACTCATGAGAAGACATTGGATCTTTAGGTTCCAAAAAAATTAGTTTTAGGTGCCTATATAGGTGGGAAAAGTGTATAAAATTGGTTGTTATTGTTTTAAAATAGGCACAATAAAATTAATGAAATACATCTGAAGAAATAACATACAAACAGAAATACTTCTGTGTGTTTATACTTTTAAACAATACTGAAAATAGAGCATGCATCATCAATTAATGCAGCTTTTGGGTACATTAGTTTAAATCTGGTTGAGATGGAATTACTAGGAGTGACAAATAGCTGATCAATGCAACAACAAATTTATTCATGCACCATTGTCATTCTCGCCATCATTTCTGCCATAAAAATCACAATAAATCACTAACAATATTTCCAAATGTTGTAGTGTAAGTTTATCTCTTTTGCTGGACAGGATTAGTTTGAATGCAGTGTACCATCATTCTATTTTGTTCTTTCAATATCCGCTGAAGTGACCAGAATGTACTTCAACAATGAAACCCCAACAGGATTAAATCCTCTAGGCCTGCTTTGCACCCATTAAAAATATCTGACACACTTTTCAATAATATATATCCTGCAGTTTCCTCAAAAGAATTTCTGTGATGTTACCTGTAGCTTTTTGTAGCTAACACACTGCTTTTGTAAACACAGACATTCATTCAGTAAGACTGTGTTCTGATGACTCTAATTGTTTTATAGTGTTTGCCGAGAATATGCATAAATTATGCCAGATCATCCCTTGATTTCTTCTCTCACAGTACACTCTGACCCATCTTAATATACTGTGAGTCATCTTCAGAGCATTTCCTATACAGTATAATATCCTCACTGTATTACTGAACAATCTGTAACTATGTACCCCAGCAAGTTAAAATAGGTGTTGAAAGTAGGGGCAGATTTAGGCATTTTTCTTTAAATACAGTAACTGTAATACTGATTTTAAAAACACTTTCTTCACTGAAGAGAATAAATCATTCATCTTTGGGAATTGATTTCTAATTTCTTCTGCTATATGATGTAGTGCATGTGCAAGATGGGTAAGTTGTATAAGTTCTGGAAAAGACACTTTGAGTACTTTACCAATTTAGATGTGTACTTGAAAACTTAATAAATGTAATAATATTAACACTCGGCTTGCATATTTATCTTAGATGCATGCCTGTAGAAACTTAAAAATATAATAAACCTATAATATTACTGCTTATTTTATGAAATACACAAGATATAAAGTGAAAAATATTCTTATTAGCTCAGAAAAGCAAAGATAGCTCTTAATGTTTAAATAGGTGTATACAATAGGTAATATAAAACTATATTTGCTGTGATGGTAGGTACATAAATATGATATGGATAATTGTCACAGATAGGCTTGATAGGGTCTTAAGGAAAACAATTAGTAAAAACTTAAAGATGAAATACCCACTTTTGACTGTTCACACTCATATGAATGCTTCCTTAGAGCTTAGCCTAAAAATAATTATAACTAAATAACCCTTAAATATGGATTAGACCATATTTCTAGAAAAATGAAACACAGTAAATTTAATAACTACAAATTAACATGAGCATTTATTTGTTGAAAGGTAGGTAAAGAAAAAATTAGAAACATTTATGTAATTCTGTGGAACTATGGAGAAGCTTTATATTATACCAACACCAAACTATTTATTAGACAAGGACTTAAGCAGATCTGAACACTTAAAAAAGGTAATTGAACCTGATGAAACATGACAAGAAGAGCACAATAACTTCTGTGGTAAGCAAAGACTGGAGGCTATTTTAGCAGTATATTTAAAAAACCACAGCAATCACCGCGAAACATCAATTCAAATGTAGATGTGATTGCAAGTTGGAATGCCAGAATTTCTAAGAAAGGCTCTAATTTTCAACAGAGAAAATAAATGGATTGTACAGTAGTCAACACAGCTTAGGACTGAATAGGAAATCCCAATGCTTATAGGTATGTATATTTACAGTCTTCATGTTCTTCCAAAGTGGTACATTTTTAAACTAGTGACTCTGCCCACATGTGATGACTAAAATGATCACCATACTATTTTGTTCTTCACTTACTGAATTTTAAATATGACATTTAGCTTGAGCTTATAGTCATTACCTCTCCCAAAGTAGACAGAATTCTTCCTCTTTTTATTACTATCTTACTGTTACTATTTAAAGTATGTGCCCTACTGCTAAATGTGACATCGAAGCACAACATAGTTGTAGCTCTCATGTGCTCTCTCTCTCTCTCCCTCACATGCATGTATGCATGCACACACACACGTATGCTTGGCTAATCAATACAGCATGAACGAAAATGAAACTGCTCCAATCAAAGGTGCTCACAGCTTGATTTCTTCCAGCTTTTACTGAAGCACACTTACAGCCTGTTCCTTTATGGAACTATATGCATCAAAGTTTTTATACTGTATTATATAAGTAGTTTCTTTGTAGATTACTTATTTTCATTAGCAATAAAATTATGTAGTGCCTCCTAAAGTACCTATATAAAATATATTAACCACACTAATTTATTGTCATTAATAATATGCAGTACATAATGGTGTGTCATAAGCAAAGCAAATAAAAGCTGCATTCTTTAAAATATTTTGGCAATCTCTTTATTGTTTTCAAGTTTCATAAAGCTTTTCATTTAATAATTAAATATTCATATTTAACATAGGAATTAAAATTGGTTACCTTTTAGCTCTTTCCAAGTGATGAATTGTTACAAGTACCATTTGATTTATAGTAGCTTATCTGATGAAAACTTGTGGATTTGTAATTATCCATTCTGATATATATCTTTATTTGGTCATGGTAATGGTTTTTAGCATGCCAAGTGCTTGACAATAACATTACTTTTGCTGTATATCCAAATTTTGGATGATAATTGGAACTTCAATGTTTAAACCTGCAATTAGTCTGCTTTTTTTCTTTTTTAAATTTAAATCATTGATACCTAACTTTAAGATGCATTGACAACATGAAGTAAAATTAACATTCCATCAACAGCATCATAAAGCAAGTCAGAGGGGACATATTTTGACAAAAAAAGCTTTCAGCATTCATTTCTTAATCATTAAAATGGGATTAGGATGACCTATGAAGCTTAAAAAGGTAACGCGCTTTTTCAGTGTAGGACACTTGAATGATTTAGATATTTCACAAATGTACAACACATCCCCTACTTACAGTTCATTTCATCTGAACGGTCATCAGCACCACAGTTCACCACTCTATTACATCTGAGCTTCTCAGAGATACAATAGTGGCTCTTAGAACAAGTGAACTGGTCACAGTCAGGCCCATCGCTTACTTCAGTCCATATCGCACGGAAGCCTTGAGCTCCTACTGATTTGTCAGCAGAAATAAAACTGTAAAATAGGAGGAAACAAATAATCATCATAAATTATGTGCTTCAGAGGTTACATAATATATTTTGAAACACCTCATCCATAATAAACTCCTATAATGAAACAGTCCAGAAAGCATGGAAATAATTGCGAAATTTAGGAAAATAAAAATACTGAAGTGCTTGCATGGCAGCATCCTGCAAATAGGGTGCAGTTTACAAAAATATACATATATGCAAGTATTATGGCTATGAGTCTTCAAAAGCAATTTCTTGAGGCTAAGATAAAATGTTAATTCCTCTTCCATTTTCCACTCTAGCAAAGGTTTGATAAATATAATATTAAATATGTCAAAAGTTTGGTAGAGCTTCAAATGATAAATTATTTGTCCCTTAGAATCTTATGCAACAACAAGTATTTAGCCATAAATGCATGATACTTAATTGGATTCCAATATGTTTAGTGGAATAAACTTGTGAAAATAGGTTGATAACTCCACAATTATGGCATTCAATTAGAGAGGTGGTTCAGCCATATAACAACCTGCCCCATTACCTGCACATGTGCCAACTGTCAGTGCTTCAGATGTGTTGAATGCCTAAGCGATTCAAAAAGGAAAATTCAGAACTATGGCATTAGTTTTAAAACAAGAATTATGGCTATTCTACTTTGTAGGAAAAAGTGAATAAAAACCCAACTTTTTATAGGAATAAGTTTCCTAACAGGAGAGTTCCAAATTCAAGCTCATTTGCTACAGTAGCCCAACAAGTATGAGAACTGCAAAGTGTAATTCCCCATTCTGAAAACCGAGGACTGCAGCACTAAAATGCAGTACTGCAAGCAGAGAAAGCAATTTTGCAACTGACAGATGAGGATTCAGCTGCATGCACCCAAGAAATGGCACATGCCTGTTGGTGTATTAAATTGGGCAGTGCATAGAACATTATGGGAACAAAGAGTATAACACCTCTGATTGGATGACTACCCACTTAGAGAAGCATTCTACCAGTGGTTGAAAGAGCAGTGCATACACAATTCTAATTTTTCATCACATCATGCTAGTGACTGATGAAGCCTGTTTGACACTTAATGGTGTTATGATTTTTCATAACAATCATATGTGAACTTCTGAAAATCCCAACAGAGTGCAACAAGAGCATTTCCAGCACCAGTTTTCATTTGACATTTGGGCTGGTATAATTGGAGATAAGTTGATAGGCCTGTTCACATTATGCACAAACTAACAGGAAAGGTTACAAGTCACTTCTAAAAACAGCTTACCCTCTATTTTGGAAGATGTTCTTCTGAAACAAGGCAAAACATGACAGAGTGTCCCCTCACATCAGTAGAGTGGTTCATGGATATTTTAATTGCAGGTTTAATGATTGGGGATTAGACCGATTTGGACAAGTATTTAGTCTGTGAAATCTCCAGATCTCAGTCCATTGGATTTTTTATTTCTGGAGACATCTGAAGAGTAGAGTGTATCATAATGAGGTTACTACCATTGATGTACTTTACACATTTGTGTTTGCAGCAGTCCAAGAGATTGGTTAGAATGCAGAAGCTTTGGCACAAGTAGGAGTAAATTGGTTAAGAGGATGTGATGCCTCCATTCATTCTAGTGGCACACATTTTCAACATCTACACTATATAATGACATCATACAGCTCATATTGCACTGCACTTTATAATTTACTGTAAATAAATTTTTTGAATAGTAAGGCTTTATTTTAGTATCCACAACATTTCCACAGTTCACATTTGAGTACTTTTCATCTTATATCTGCAGAAATAAATTTTGCATTTGTGCATAGTCTTGTTTTACAAACTTGCTCGTGCACACCTTTCAGCTTTACCAGTATACCAATCATAGGTGTGAGCACGCATACAGAAGCAGGTCACCACTTTAATAAACAAAACAATTGGCTCTTTAGTCTGACTTTGTTGCCATTCTGTGCAGATTATACATTAGATATGTTCAGTTACCTATCTCCTTTACCTTCGTGGTTGCCAAATTTTTCATTTGGGCTTCTCATTCATCTTATTTGAATCTGCCATCTTGCAAAATCTGTGCATTTACATATATTCCTAAAATCCTACACAGGGTGAATCACCTAAAACTTGCATTGAAAATATTTCGGAAATGGAAAGTGCTATTGATGTGCAGTTTTCACAGCATTGATTGGTAGTCAGGGCCTAGTACATTTAGCCTATAAAAAGATTTTAATAATACTGAGAAAGTGTATTTTTTGAGCAATCATACAATTGTTTAAATGAAATATTGCCTAGTTACATCAAAAGAATAAAAGTAGGGTAAATTAGAATGTCAGTGGCGTTTGTTGCAGGATTCTAGTGCAAGTGGTTTACGAGAAACCTTATTTTGAAACTTTTATGCACCGACACTTGTACAACCTGTGGTAGCACAAACTAAAAAAAAACCAAAGGGAATTACAATACTTCTGTGGGTTCTTACAAGTAAAGAGAACATAGCCCTTCAAAGGTTCCATTCAAAATGACCACCGGCAGCCTCAATACACGCTTCCAGTCTGCTATGGAAAGACTGCTGTACACATTCTAGTATTTCAGTGGAAATTTCAGAGCAGGCAGCAGAAATACGTCATTTCATATTGTCTGGTGTAGTTGGTATATCCTTGTAGACCATATCTTTCAGCTTTCCCCACAGAAAAAAGTCTAAAGGGGTCAGATCCGGTGATTGGGCCAGCCAAGGTACAGGTCCTCTTCGTCCAATCCAACAATTTGGAAACAATCCATTAAGACAAGTTGTAATACTTCATGCACTATGGACTAGACAGCCATCATGTTGGTACCACAGGTTTCTCCTAGTCTGCAAAGGAACGTCTTCTAGTATCTGTGGCAGATGGTCTGTCAGGAGGCTGTGATACTTGTGTGAGTTCATTGTTCCTTCTATGAACAAAGGGCCTATGAGCTGATGGTTCACTATCCCACACCACACGTTTAAACTCCATGGACGCTGACATTCCACCTGACAAAGCCAACGGGGATTGTCAACAGACCAATAGTGCATGTTTCTGCGGTTTACCTGGCCATGATCAGTAAATGTTGCCTCATCACTAAACAAGATACATGATGAATCTGGAGTATCATGTCTTAATGCCCATGTACAAAAGTTAATACGATTCTCAAAATCGTTTCCATGCAGCTCTTGATGGAGAGAGATGTGATAGGGATGGAACCTATGTCGATGGAGTATGCGCAGTACGTTTGCCTGACTTATGCCACTTCCATGGGCAATTGTGCAGGAACTAATTTGCGGATCTACTGCAACAGCAGCCAAAACATTAATTTCTGCCTCTTGTCCAGTCACAAGTTTGTTTCTGTTACAGTACCACTTTCACGTAATTCGTTGAAGAGGTTGATAAATAATTGCTGAGATGGCTGGCATCTATTGGGATACGTTTCCGCATACACCATACAGGAACAAACTGCATTCTTCCTACACTCTCTATACACCATGAGCATGTCAACTTTTTGTGCATTAGTAAACCCCAACTTCCACTCATGACTTACTACTTGAACTGTCACAAACTAACTGACCAGAAAGTTGCAATGCAACCAATGAACAGAAAACACAATGCAAACAAACATAACAACATCGTACCTAGCAACTAAGCAGGTTGAATGGGAGCAAACAATTATCGGGGTGGAAACATTTCAAAATACAATTTCTTGTAAACCACTTGCACTTGAATCTTGCAACAAACACCGCTGCCATTCTAATTTACCCTAACTTTATTCTGTTGATGTAGCTAGGCATTGTTTTATTTAAAAAATTGTATGTTTGCTCAAAAAGTACACTTTCTCAGTATTATTAAAATCTGTTTATAGGCTAAATGTATGAGCCCCTGACTACCAATGCTATGAAAACTGCACATGAATAGCACTTTCCATTTCTAAAATATTTGCAGTGCAAGTTTTAGGTGATTCACCCTGTATATAAGTACATGATAAACTATATTTTGGAGTTGTTAACAACCCTTCCTCAAGAGTAAAACCAGAGACACTTCTCAGCACTTATGTTGAAATAATTTGTTGGCTCAAACTGAGGCTCAGTTCACTGTTTTAATTCCAAAGCACTATTTGGAGTAAATGGGATACTACTACATCACATAAATGACACAGGTTTTGCTTACTTAATGTTTCCAAAAACATTTTTTTTTTAATTCCTTCCATTTGCGGTTATTTCCTCCTTTTTTCATTGAAGTGAATATTAAAATATCCCGTTTTGATGGTTTAAAAATATGGTCACCTAATACTGCAATGAATTTGCAAGCATGTACAGTTTACAATGAAACTAAAAGAAACATGTGTCAGCAAAGAAGTTTGGGATTTGGATTTATAAAATATGTGGTACAATAACATGACTTTTCTACCCATTTTAAATTAATGTGAACACCTTATGCATTCATATAAAAGTGTTTCTTCTAAACATGTTACCTTATATTTTAGGATACATATTTGCATAGAAATTATTTGAAATTAGACAGTAAGTGCTTAGTTACATAAAACATACAGGAATAGTATTAATATGCATCAAATGCATGAAGGAATAAATTCATAAGTCGTAGTAACAAGTGCCTTTTCTTTCTATTAAATTATTTGCTTTGCTGTACCTATTGGTGGCATGCAGTTGTGCAAATTCTAGATTAACATCATACTCTATTATTTGAAATGTGTGCAGAGGTATTTGCCGAATAGCAATCCTGAAATGTACCTATGTGGGCTAATTGGTTATTGCTAAATAACTGGTTACACACAGTCAAACACAATCATATTCACACATCATAACCCAGTTATATGGAGAAACCTTCCTGTTCAGTAAACATTTCTTGAGCCCAGCCAAGAATTGAATCCCTTGCATAGCAGGCAGGAATGCTACTGACTACACTAAGGGGCCAGCCTAATGAGTTCTTTCAAAGACAACTAAAAGAAGATTTGCAAACTTTAAAAGGTTCTGTGAAAAATCTAAACATGCAACATGAAATATTTTGAAAATGGATGATGGTACGAAAATAATGATTTGAGATTTAACACTAATTATGTATGTTATGTAACTGGCTTTACAGTTTTCATGCAGTAAGTTGTTGTCTTTTGCTATCATTTCCCAGTTATACAAAATTATTCAAAGTTCTGTTGCAATAAAGTGGACTTCATGAGATGTTTACAGACAATTCAACATATACATTTTATTTAATCTCAATATCTTATATATGATATTTTAATCAACATCTCTAGAAACATTCCTGAGACCATAAAAAATACACAAATGTGTATACAGAGTTGATGAATTTTAAATGTGGTAATTGCATTATGTTTTCTTTTGTTATGCTCATTCATTAACAATGCTAAATAAACGTGTAATCAAGTATACTTGCAAATATGTTTCATCATCATCATCATCACTGTTGTTGTTAAGGCTACTAAAGGACTGGTTAAGAGACTGGAGGAGTCAATATTTCGTTTCCTATAATGTTTGCACCTATAACAATACATTTTCCTTCATAGATCATTTATTCAAAGTACTACAAATAAAGTGCACATCTACTGTGGTGACACAGCTAGAATGTGGGTCTGGAAGCCATATTCTAGCTCACAAAATTGTGAACCTAAATGTATGATTTTTAGGCAAGTCACTGCACCTTAGATTTGAAATCTTATACTTACAACTTTGAGAAGCTTTAGTGAATACATTTTAACTTTGGTTTAAACTGATACAAAACTGAGCACAGTTTATATCATGAGTCTCCTAAAATTTCACAAATTATTTATTATTATTTATTATTATATATTAGGATTATTGTCCAAAATATTCATTATAAATATTATAATGCTGCCACATTATTTCAGCCAAAACATGAATGCACCTAAATTTAAGATGATGTTTAAAACCAACATGAACTAGTGTCACCAAGTTTGGCATTCATGGTACTAACATTCAAAAGGAAAAATTCTCCATGGCTGTGTTTCACAACCAATGTGATGGGAGGAGGACATTATGTATGGAGTTACCAAGAAAATATTTGGAGAGATGGCATTTGGGTAACTGTAGTTATTCTCTTGCACATATCAGTTTGAGTAGAAATTGAGTTTCTATTTTATTTATTTATGGATGCTCTTTACTACTATGGTTCTTAGCATCCCATTCTATTTTGGGTGTGAAACACTGGAGATTTTTCTCAGAGGCCTCTTTCTCGACTTGAGGTTCTTTTACTTGATGTAAATCTATAACACAGTACTACTGGCTTTACTTTCCTTCTGAAGGATGCCATGCTACAGATTTTTATGCCCAAAAAACATCCATCATCCTCCACCAGGTTTGAACCCATGACCTTGGGAACTAGAAACTAGCATGTTACCCCTAGACCATGGTGGATGAAATTTAAGTATAAGGTTGCCTATTATCAGAAAACAGAAATTAATCCCTGCCAAACTTTAATGTGGTGAAGGTCTTTATTTGTTCCTATGTGAAGCAGGTTTGTATGAATGTGTGATGACTACTACTAAAGATGAAATCCTTTCGCTGCATATTCAAGTGGTATAATCAAAATCTCAAATAGAAATAAATTTAGGCAGGTCTAAATGGTGGACTTTAATAAAAGGCGCTTCTGGAAGTGCTTCAAAATCTCTGGTACTAACCTCAACAGCATAAAAATACTGCACAGGACCTTTCTGATGAACTTCTCCATATAGTGTTTCATACTTGATACAGGATTGCCAGATTGATTCTACCTAAGTTGCCCTTGTAGCCACTGTCACTGATTTTCTGCTTTAAATATAACACAAATCTATGCATGTTTTTAAAAATTGTTTAATCCACTTTCATGATTCTTTTCAACATGTTTACAAAGTCTGTAAATTTTGGACATATACTTTTGCATATTACAATTTTTATAAAGTATATCTACTTTTGTTAGTTTGCAACATTGATTAATTAATGCACAGTGTTTTTGAATAAAATAAAATCAGTAATTCCATGCCAACTAGTAAGTTTAAATAACTTTATCTGCATCTGATATGTAATGGCTTATTGCTACTCATCTGCATTATCTTGTAATATATCTAATAGTAAGCTTTAATACCATTTATTCTATTGGAGTTATGTAAAATGCAAACATCAATCTCATAATTTTAAATTGAAAGAAGTTAGTAACAGCGAAACTTATACTTTGGCCTAAATTAGTAATAACATATAAGTTATGCATTGCATCTTCACTTCTTGAATAAATATTTATAGAAATTATTCACCTACAAAGATGGGCTTGCATTTAAAAGAGCTTATCTACAGAAAGTGCAGATAATGCAACATGTTAAATGAGCATATTTCCCCTTCCCTCATTATTTTGCATCTTGTACTTAGATACAAGAATGGAAGGAATGTTGCTTTGATACACCCACAGAATCTGCAGTAATGGGCCAATAACAATGAACCTTGCTGTACTTTGTAAACATTTCACTTCTTTATTTCGGATGACATCATTGGTTTCTGTAGTCAGTCTTTTTTGAATAATGGAATAACTATAGCTTAGTGTTAGGTATGAATAGTATTTTATTGTGCTAAGAGTTTTAAAAATTTGATTGTCTACTGCATTTTGACCCTGGTCACTTATTCAGTAGACAATCACTACAGTTTATTTACATTTTACAATTTCTTGTTAATAAATTATCTTGCTCTTTTTTCTGTTTTTTTTTTTAATGTCGCATTTCCACTTTTTTTTTCACTTTTCATTTATTGATTACTTAACCATCACACATTCACTATAGTTTTCCATTCAAAGTAAGATGCACTACCTCTTACTTTTCTCTTTCCACTGTCCAAAGCCATTTATTTTTTACTTTACACAAAAACTGTCCAATGCTTCTAGCGTCCTTGCATATCATTTCAATTATAAGTGTATTTCTATCCCCCTTCAACCACTTCTTATTAAAAAATTCTTTTCTCCAATTTTCTGTTCCTTGGCACTTAAATACTATGTGTTCAATGTCTTCATTACCACCACATATCGGACATTGGTTCTGAGGAATACCCTGTCTTAGCCTTTTAGCCTCCATGCTCCGGTTCTTAACCATGTAATAGATTCTCTCTCTTCTTTATTTACTAAGTCTATATATTTTTCCCTACCCCATGTATTTTTCATTGGCCTATAATAAACTAATGAGTTCTTTTCGGCAATCTCACTGAACATGATTTGTATTTCTATATCTTCCAGTCTTTTCCTTGCCTTTTTCCAAAAATGTTTTACGTTATTTTCTCTTCTTCTCCATATATCTCCTAACCCATTTTTCTCCAAAATATTCCGTAATTTACTTACCCATCCATCATTAATTAAGCTATTCTCTTGGTATTCAATACATTGTCTTAACACATTACTTTTTCCTAGATTTAAAATTCTGAACCAAAATTTCAAAGCTCTTTCCATTATCTTCCCCTTAGTTGGCACCCTGCCCATCTCTAATTGTGCTACCTGTCTTACAATTGACTTCGGTAGCCCTAGTATTTCTCTACAAAACATCCTGTGCACCACATCTATACATTCCCACCCTCTATCTAATCCCCATATTTCTATACCATACATCATTTTTGCCTCCACAACCATCTCATAAACTTTTTCCAGCCATTTAACATTTATATTAGGTACTTTATATTTGCAGCTTCTAATTGCTGCCATCGCCCCTTTACCTTTTGCCAATGCAAACTTCTTTTGTTTCTCCCATTTATTACCTCCATCTATTTTTACTCCTAAATAGATACAGTCACACACTACCCTGTAATCTTTATTCTCTCCCTTCCACTTTTCATATTTGCCTAATTTCCCCCCCCCCTTTTTGAAAACCACAATCTGTGTTTTCTCTTGATTCACTTTTAACCTCCATTCTTTACAATATACATCAATTGCTAGTAATGATTGTTTTAAACCACTTACTGTAATAGATCCTACCACTAGGTCATCTGCAAAAAGAAGTCCTGGAATTTGGATGTTGTTAATTACTGGTGCACAGTTATTATTCCTTCCAATTTCTAGTAAGACATCATCTATGTATAAATTAAATAAAACTGGACTTAACTTACATCCTTGCCGAAGGCCTTTCTTTTGTGGAATTTCGTTTGTTACACAGCCTGTCTCCACCCTTACACAGAAGATGTTCTCAAAATACAGTGCTTTAAGAATATTCACCAATTGCTGACTTACTCCCTTACACACTAATTTATGCCACAGAAGTTGTAGCTCAATTCGGTCATAAGCCTTCTCTAAGTCTACAAAAGCCATATACAATTTACCCCTTTTTTCTTTTAAATATTGTCTGCTAATGTCTTTATAATAAATAAATTATCAATTGTTCTCCTTCCCTTGCGAAAGCCCATCTGGAATTCTGAAAGAATATTATATTCTTCAACCCAAAATTGTAGTCTCGCTGCCAAAATGCCCGCAAAAAGTTTTCCTATATTCAATAATAATTCAATACCTCTGTAGTTATTAGGTTTAACGACATTGCCCTTGCCTTTATATATAGGATGGCTGATAGCTTCTCTCCATCGTTTAGGTACATAACCCTTTCTAATAATTACATTAAATAAATCTACTAAAATTTTCACTCTCCCTGTTTCGTTACACCACTCCTTAAGAAACTCTGTTGGGATGCCATCAATTCCAGTAGCTTTATTTTTCTTCAGTAACTTAACTTGTTTTATTATTTCCTCACTCCTGATTTCACCATCCAATATCTCTACAAAAACATTCCTTATTTGCAAACATTCTGTACTTCCTATGCTCCTTTCTTCCTCATATAGTGTTTTAAAATACTCCATCCATTGTGCTGACTCAACATTGGGTTTAGTTACACATTTATTATAGGTCGACTTAAGAACCTGCCATACCTTATTAACATTATTTTCATTTACACATTTTATCAAATTCCTTTCATTGCATTCCCTCCAGTCCTTTTTCTTTTGCTCTAACAATAAATTATGTGAATTCCTCCCTTGCATATAATCGTCCCTAGACCACCTAACCAACAGTTGTTTTACTTGTCTTTTTGATACCCTACATTCTTCATCAAACCAGTCCTTATCAAAAAAAAAAAAGTGGAAATGGGACATGAAAAAAAAAAACAAAAAAAAACTGAAAAAAAAGAGCAAGATAATTTAGTGACAAGAGATTGTAAAATGTAAATAAACTGTAGTGATTGTCTACTGAATAAGTGACCAGGTTCAAAATGCAGTAGACAATCAAATTTGTAAAACTCTTAGCACAATAAGTACTATACTATATATGTAAACCCTCTTTTTTGTTTTCATTTCCTCTCCCGCCCTTTGCATAGCTGTATTAAGGATATCCACTGCATTCTCAATTTGATTATTCTTAACCATGAATGTTACTCCACATAGACATATCTTTCCATAATTGGAGTCAAGAGTCTGTTTAAATGTGTCAACAAATTCTTCTTTCCATTTATAGCTAATATACTCTTTTTTACAATGACTTTCCACTCTTATATTGTGTTTTACTCATGCAGCGTGCATCATAAAACCCACAATCAGTGGATAATGCCCACTAGTTGAGCTTAAATTTAATACCTTAAAATTACTTAAAATATGTCCTAAATTCAGAGGCCACAATACAAAATCTATTACACTCTGCCCATTATTGCTAACAAAGGTAAATTCTCCTTGTTCATCTTCCCCACATTTTCCATTCAAAATTTCTAAAGCATTCAACTCACAAAAATCAATAAATTTTTCACACTCTTTATCAACAAATTTGTCCTTGCTTTGCCTAAGTTTCTCACTTTTAAACACAATTTCATCACTCATCCAATCATTTCCAACATATGTATCACTTTCCCCTGTCTGTCTTATAATTGTAATCTGTCCATGTCAAACTTTTGGTATACCAACTTTAGTATGTAGCCTTTTAAATAAAATACTTATTATGACAGTTGTTTCCCTAAACACTTAAATACATTGCTTTCTGTACTTATTTTCAAGTCTGCCCAAATTCTTCCTTTTAGCATAATAGAAATCAGTATGAAACAATTAAGCCAGCAACCATGTGAGGCACATTTGTTACTCTTAAAACTGTCCTTGACCTTTGATTGCAACTAGAAAGAAAGTGTGAGGAATGTGTGATGTGTGTTTTTAATAAACTGAAGACCGGCAACAGTTAACTCTCAGTAGAATGACAATGAGAAGTTTTGGGTCAGTAAGGGTGCTGGTTAGCAAAGCGTCAGGAAATGTTAGTGGTGTGGTAATACCTATAAAATATTTTCAATTTTCTCCTTCAATGTGTCAGTTGCTATACAAAAATGTGGCTAACTATAAAATGCAATAAACGCAGACAAACTAATGCTAGTTTGGAAGTTGCTGTCAAACAAAATAATTTCTGTTTCTTAGGCCTACTATTGCTCTCTTATTACCATGACTTTCCTCTCCCTTGAGACAAAACTTCAAATATATTTTTACTCATTAAGTTAAGCTTCAGACAAAAGTATTCTGAGTGAATCTGTGAATCATAAAGATAAAATATCGAAATTTGTGGTCATTCTCATGCAATATCTAGTATACCCACCTGTTGTGAAGAGAGCCAGGTTCAATTCACCATCAGGGAAATATAAGTTGACTAATATTGGTAATGTAAACTTCATCAAATATATTTGAACAATAGTGAAACAGAGGAGTACTAAGCTTCCTAGATAGGGTTCAAAATATTAAGTGGCAATCAAAATAGTTTAAGGAAAAAGATCTCAATTAATTCTGGATTAATAAAGGTTATCTGAAAAAGAATATGATGTACTAGATAATAAGCTATTAGGATTAGGTTTATTTCTAGACTAAAAGTATTCAACTTCCAGAGCATTCCTTGTTACTGGAAAAACTATCTGTACATGGTGCCAAGGAATTAGTTCTAAACTGGCTTAAGCCATACCTTGAAAATATGAAGCAGTCCATTGAAAATAATATTGAGTACAAAATAAGCAAAATTAAAGAACAGTAACTTTCTGATTTTAGCACGGTCAGCTATGAAGTACCACATGGATCAGTTCTTGGAGCACCATTATTTATATCATACATAAACATATAATGTAAACAATATACTGGGTATAAATGTAATGCTATTTGTGTATAATACAAGAATTTTCATAATGGGGCAAATTAACATAAATTACCATAAAGATAGCAATTTAAAATATGTTCAAATTTGGTTTAATGCAAACATATTAGTTTTAAGTAAGGAGAAAATAGTGACTTTAAATTTCCATAATAAGATTAACAAAAAGTCAATGTATTCAAAAATAATTTGGGTCAAGAGAGAGAAAGTACATAAAAACTCAGATATTTCTGAGTTTATTATTATATGAAAATATGAGTTGGGAAATGAAAGTAGATGGTTTGGCTAAAAGGTTTAGCAGAATTTATTAAAGGATGATGAGTTGGTATTAGTAACAATGATGTAATTGCTTTATATCCACAGGTTCAATTCCAGAGATATTAAAAACAGCGCAAGAGTTGTGCCTGTTTTTAAAAAGGGAAATGGAAATCAAATTCATAATTTCAGAACTATCTCACTATTGTCTAATATCTCCAAAATCCTTAATAAATTAATGTACAGCAGACTTATATCCTTTTTGGAAACAAATAACTGTTTTTTCCCTTCCCAATTTGGCTTCAGGAGAAATAAATCAACAAATGATGCCATAATAATGATCCTGTAAATCAAGTTTTTTATGAAAAATTAATAGAAATGTTCATTATGTATATTTTTGGATATTACTAAAGCTTTTGACCTTGTAAATCACAAAATTCTGCTTAACAAATTGACTGTTTAGGTTTTAGAGGAATTGCCAACAAGTGGTTTGATTCTTTCCTAAAACACAGAAAGCAGATTGTTGAAATTGATTCAGTTCAGTCTGATGAGTTAATGACTATAAATGGAGTTCCACAAGTATCTGTGCTCAGTTCAATATTATTTTTTATTTACATACATCATTTACCAAATAGCATACAGCTGCAAGTATAGAATACCTAATATAAATGTTAAATGGCTGGAAAAAGTTTATGAGATGGTTGTGGAGGCAAAAATGATGTATGGTATAGAAATATGGGGATTAGATAGAGGATGGGAAAGTATAGATGAGGTGCACAGGATGTTTTGTGGAGAAATACTAGGGTTACTGAAGGCAATTGTAAGACAGGTAGCGCAATTAGAGATGGGCAGGGTGCCAACTAAGGGGAAGATAGTGGAAAGAGCTTTGAAATTTTGGTTTATAGTTTTAAATTTAGGAAAAAATAATGTATTAAGACAATGTATAGAATACAAAGAGAAGAGTTTAATGAATGATGGATGGGTATGTAATTTACAGAACATTTTGGAGAAAAATAGGTTAGGAGACATGTGGAGGAGAGAAAATAACGTGAAAAATTTTTGGAGAAAGGCAACGAAAAGACTGGAAGATATAGAAATACAGAACATGTTCAGTGAGATTGCCGAAAAGAGCTCATTGATTTCTTATAGGCCAATGAAAATTACATGGGGTAGGGAAAAATATATAGACGTAGTAAATAAAGAAGAGAGAGAATCTATTGCATGGATAACAACCGGAGCATGGAGGCTAAGAGGGCATTCCTCAAAACCAATGTCCGATATGTGGTGGTAATGAAGACATTGAACACATAGTATTTAAGTGCCAAGGAACAGAAAATTGGAGAAGAGACTTTTTTAAAAAGAAGTGGTTGAAGGGGGATAGAAACACACTTATAATCAAAATCATGTGCAAGGATGCTAGGAGCATTGGACAGTTTTTGTGTAAAGTCAAAAACAAATGGCTTTGGACAGTGGATAGAGGAAAGTAAGAGATAGTGTATCTTACTTTGAATGGAAAACTATGGTGAATGTGTGATGGTAAAATAATCAATAAGTGACAAGCGAAAAACAAGTGGAAATGGAACATGAAAAACTGAAGCAAGATAATTTATTGACAGGAAATTGTAAATGTAGATAAGCTGTAGTGATTGTCTACAGAATGAGTGAGTAGGTCAAACTTCAGTAGACAATCAAATTGTAAATCTCTTAGTGCAATAAATAAATAAATAAATAAATAAATAAAAACAGCATATAAAATACACACTCTGACAACTTTGCAAACAACATAAATTTTGTAATTGGTAGCGATAGCATCCCATCCCTTCAAGTGCATGTAAATGAAACCAAAAATAGTCTGCAATACTGGTTTAAAGAAAATAAAGTCTTACTAAATATTGAAAACACTGTCTATCTATACTTTCATCCACAGCAAACTAAAAACCACCTATGATTCCATATTAGTAATAAAATTCTCATTAGCAAAGGAGAAACAAAAACTCCTTGGAATATGGATTGATTCCAAACTTTCATATGATACCCACGTTATAGATTGTGGCAGTAATTTGTATCACAATTATGTAAATGCCAGAGTGATTGTAGTGTAAATAAGCATTATTGTATGACATTGATTTGAGATGTTTGTTAATTATATGCATTGTTAGGAAATAAGTTTAACGACCTCACCGAAACTGACAATAGAAGCGGATAACAATGAGCGAGGGGGTGGATTGAATATTAATTAGAAGAGACAAACAAATGACGTCATATTGGCGCGATTTTCTGTAGAAATGGAGGGAATATCTTCCTTAGAGCATATGTTTTCATAATTTTGATTGGATATAAAAATAGACGCTAATGTTGGCACGTTTTATTAACCAATAGCAGCTCGGTTATAATCTTTAGGCATATTAGGGTGTGGGAGTATAAAAAGCTAATGCCGGAGGCAAGTATCGCCCAGTTCAACAAAATCATCCACACATTACACGTCGCTGAGTCCAACAGAATCATTCAGAAGTTAAACGTAGCTTAGTTCATCAGAATCGTTCGCGAGTTACACGTCGCAATTCTACAGAATCTCTCGCGTCTTAAAGTTTGTTATAAATGTGAAACACGCGAATTAATAAAGTGCGGTAAATAAGTGATTATAGTGATATTAGAAAATATAACAGTTTCAGTCTGGCGTGTATCACGAGTCAATATGTGAACTTAACTAATTGTGACGGTAATAAAAGTGTAAAAACAAATTCTCTTATCAGTGTTATCTTTGAGTAACAAATCCTTTCCGTTTACACACCCTGTTCAAGAGATGTGCTTGACCGAGAAACAATAGCTAGCCGGAGGACAATGAACCCAACATTCAAAGTAGTAATACAATAATAGGCGCCCAGCAAAAGATAACACGAAGTGACCGCGACAAATTGGCTCCCATACGTGGTGCAGATAAACATGAAGCATCTTCCAACTACCTAAAAATATACTACTTCAAGATCTAAGCAAAAGACTCCATAAGCTAAGCTTTGCAATGTATATCTTAATTAATGCTTGCTCTCTCGAGGTACAGATTATAGTTTATGTAAGTTTACCAGGATATTATTGCACTTGACCTTGTGAAAACCTGCATTTGAATACATGTGGAAGCCAGCCCAGCAAAGTGCAATACTGTTGTGGTCAAGTTGAAACAGATGAGTGACGTCCTTAAATAAATATGCATAACCACTAGGGAGCATCTCTCAAAGCGGTAAAAATTCTGAAATTATAAAAGAAAATACTAATAATCATTTTACCTGTTAGCACGCCACATAAAAGGGTCCTTAAAGAACTAAATAACCTACCAGTTCTTTGCATCTATATTCTCGAGTCATTGCTCTATATACATAAAAATGAAACCGCTTTCCAAATCAACTCAGATTTTCACAGCTATAACACCAGAAACTCCAGCAAGATATACATTGACCATTAAATACTTACCAAAAGCTAACTCAGCATTTCAAATTTAGGGAACTGTTATATAAAGGAGAAGATATGATATCCAGATATGATAAGCTAAAACATGAAAGATTTTAAAAATTTTTAAAAATGTTTACTTTAAAGCATTTATTCTTCAAAATTAAAGAATTTGTAACTTTACCACATAGACCTGATGTACTGTTATACTATTAAACAAAATATTTTAAACAGTGTAGCTATTATCTTTGTGATATTCAGTCCTTTGTACACCTGAATGACAATTAATCTAAACTGTGTAAACTTTTGATGAAGACATAAACTTTAGAATTTGAGTGGTGAATAAAGAAATATATTAGTAACACTAATATTACTGAAAGTTTTTAACTTTTGTACATGTTTCAGAGATAGTTCATATCCACAATCAGCATTATTACCTAACAAGCTAGATCTACCAGTTGTTGTACTCATAGATTGGTTGTATGCGGTGACATATTGCAGTTGAGAGATAAATTTCCAGAAAGAATTTTCTGATGGTAAATCACAATTCAATGTGTATGACAGGTATTTTATGATCAGTATTTTCTCCCATGTGTCAAACTCGGCTGTATATCTGGCTGTTTTAAGAGTTCAATATTTGGTACAGTTTCATGGTTGGTGGACTAGAAGAGATAAACTACTGCATATTTCTGTGCCTGTATTTTACTCATATCCTTGTATTACTTTATTTTGATTTTGCCAATGTAGAACTTACTGCAGTCTGAACAATCCATTTTTATATACATGATTTTGTGTGTTGAGGTAAAGGATATTTTAGGTATTTGCATAGCAATTATTGTACACAATGCCTATTCTGTGGACCTTAGTTGAAGTTGAATTTCTTGAAGATTTTGCTGAATTGATGGTATGTTCTAGAATAATATTTTTGTATCTTGAACTGTGTTTTTGCTTTTTGCTGCACCAGATTGTTACTATCCTTTATGTGTTTTTATTTCTTGAATTTATGTATTTTTGTCTATTGTTTCATGAACCCATTGTTTGGAGCTGTGCTAATTATGTGTGTATTTTTTCTGTATTCAGTTTTGCTGAGAGGAAAATTAAACAATCTATATGTCAAGTATTCAATACTGCATGCCTATAGGGTGTAGGGTTGTAACTGTCATTCTTCATGTAATTTCTGTCTGTGCTGGTTTCCTATAGATGCCAAATTGTATGCCCTGTTGTTCCTGAATTATTTCTAGGTCCAAGAAAAGTAGGCAGTCATCTTTTTCCATTTCTATTATGAATCGTATTGCTTTATTCTGTGGATTCAATAGTTTTAATGAATCTTGCAGGAATCTATTAGACACAGCAGCTAAAATATCATCAATTCATCACATACCTATACCCCGTTTGAATATGTAGGGAAAGAATGTATGATGAGTGTTTCAAAAAATTGATAAAAAGATCAGCTAGAAAGAGGGATAGGGGATTACTCATTGTTACGCTTAAAGTGTAAAGGTAAATGTTGTGCTGATTTATCTGGATGTATTCTTATTGTACGGCCAGTCACTGAGAATAGTATGCCTTGTAGTCTTAGTTGGTAACTCCGGCACGAAATTTTTTTTTATCTGGTTGTCGCCTTGCCCTGTGTGGGCTGGTGCCTGCCAGCCGGGCGGCCGGTGATTGTCTTGGTGAGAGAGTGGTTGCGCTTCGTGAAGGAGAGACAGTGGAGTTACGGCTGCTCTCGGCTGGCAGTTGGGACAGCACGTGCCGGAGTGGAAACGCATTTAAATTTTGTTTGCCTGTCAGTACCTTTTGAAAGTCTGTAACATGGTTTAACGTTTATTAGCGAATGTGCTGGTTTAAAATCATTCTAAATTCTTTGGCTAATTGCGTCTCATTTCCGTGCGTTTCCCGGCGGAGTTTTCGACTTTGTTACACAAAGGTAAGATTTGTTTACAGCTCATGCATTCTAGTTTGAAGGTAATGGGGATGTTGAAGCCATATTTAAAGCCATGATATTTGCAGCAATTATTCTAAGTGACTGGCCCTCTTATTTTGTTGCTTTAAATTGTCTCTTTGTGTTTGTAAATTTACACGACATTCGTGTACAGTTAAATTGCCCACGTGTTATTGAGCAGTTCCTTTGTCATTACATTAGTAGCAAATATGCTAAGTGACTAGCTCACACATTTAGCCGTTTTAAAGTATCCAGTTAATTTGTAAATGTTCACTTCATTCTCTTAAGAATTGAATGGGCCATGTGCTATGCAGCTGTTCCATTTTACTTGTACGGGTCCCTTTGTATTTAGGCATTATTGTTATAAACTGTAATTTCATAAAAGGGGTTTCCTTTAAGCAAGATATTTGAAACTATTGCAGTTTGGTCACTGATTTACATTACGTGAGAACCTTTGCTTTGAATTTGCCCTGCTATTTGCCCTTTCATTACATGTGTTTAATTTTGTCTTTCTTTCAGCAACAGTTTAATTAATATTTCCTTGACTGGTTATTTCTTTTCTTTGGCCAGAATATTATATCGTTTATTGTTTAAAGGTTTCAGTTAACGTTTTTGAGTATGATTTTGCATTGATGTTTGGTTTGTAATATTACAGTAAATTTCAAAATTAAGCTCTAGTAAATGTGTAAAATTTTGTTTCGATTTATTGAGCAGTTTGTTGTTCATTTAAATGGGGCATTTACAATGTGGCATATTTTGGCATAAAATAAAGCCAGTTACAATTATTGTGTTGTTTCTTAATTAATTTATTTTTGGGTAGATATTTTCTTCCTCTATGTTTTATTTCCTACATTGTTTCTTTTACAGCTTAAGGTCTTTATTTCCCTACGGCACTCGTTAGGGCTTCCCTCTTCGTTTTGCCGGAGTTCCTAACCTCAGACAAATCTTGGATTCTTTTGCACGATTTCGGTGGCCTCTTAAGGCTTTGTGCCTGAGGTCGGCGATATCATCGCAAGTTACTGGTAGCAGAGCGTGGTTTCGATCCACGGACCTCTGGGTTATGGGCCCAGCACGCTTCCTCATCAGTAACTTGCGATGATATCGCCGACCTCAGGCACAAAGCCTTAAGAGGCCACCGAAATCGTGCAAAAGAATCCAAGATTTGTCTGAGGTTAGGAACTCCGGCAAAACGAAGAGGGAAGCCCTAACGAGTGCCGTAGGGAAATAAAGACCTTAAGCTGTAAAAGAAACAATGTAGGAAATAAAACATAGAGGAAGAAAATATCTACCCAAAAATAAATTAATTAAGAAACAACACAATAATTGTAACTGGCTTTATTTTATGCCAAAATATGCCACATTGTAAATGCCCCATTTAAATGAACAACAAACTGCTCAATAAATCGAAACAAAATTTTACACATTTACTAGAGCTTAGTTTTGAAATTTACTGTAATATTACAAACCAAACATCAATGCAAAATCATACTCAAAAACGTTAACTGAAACCTTTAAACAATAAACGATATAATATTCTGGCCAAAGAAAAGAAATAACCAGTCAAGGAAATATTAATTAAACTGTTGCTGAAAGAAAGACAAAATTAAACACATGTAATGAAAGGGCAAATAGCAGGGCAAATTCAAAGCAAAGGTTCTCACGTAATGTAAATCAGTGACCAAACTGCAATAGTTTCAAATATCTTGCTTAAAGGAAACCCCTTTTATGAAATTACAGTTTATAACAATAATGCCTAAATACAAAGGGACCCGTACAAGTAAAATGGAACAGCTGCATAGCACATGGCCCATTCAATTCTTAAGAGAATGAAGTGAACATTTACAAATTAACTGGATACTTTAAAACGGCTAAATGTGTGAGCTAGTCACTTAGCATATTTGCTACTAATGTAATGACAAAGGAACTGCTCAATAACACGTGGGCAATTTAACTGTATACGAATGTCGTGTAAATTTACAAACACAAAGAGACAATTTAAAGCAACAAAATAAGAGGGCCAGTCACTTAGAATAATTGCTGCAAATATCATGGCTTTAAATATGGCTTCAACATCCCCATTACCTTCAAACTAGAATGCATGAGCTGTAAACAAATCTTACCTTTGTGTAACAAAGTCGAAAACTCCGCCGGGAAACGCACGGAAATGAGACGCAATTAGCCAAAGAATTTAGAATGATTTTAAACCAGCACATTCGCTAATAAACGTTAAACCATGTTACAGACTTTCAAAAGGTACTGACAGGCAAACAAAATTTAAATGCGTTTCCACTCCGGCACGTGCTGTCCCAACTGCCAGCCGAGAGCAGCCGTAACTCCACTGTCTCTCCTTCACGAAGCGCAACCACTCTCTCACCAAGACAATCACCGGCCGCCCGGCTGGCAGGCACCAGCCCACACAGGGCAAGGCGACAACCAGATAAAAAAAAATTTCGTGCCGGAGTTACCAACTAAGACTACAAGGCATACTATTCTCAGTGACTGGCCGTACAATAAGAATACATCCAGATAAATCAGCACAATGTAAAGGTACATATCATGGAAGGGCCTCTGGAACTGGAGCAGAACACTGCACGCAGACCAGTTGGCCCATTATGCTTCCAACATGACCCTTGGGAGGGAAGAATGAGGAGAGAAACCCAAAGGGCGACCACATCTGGATGCCAATGGGTGCAAGCATGGATGGGGTCCCTAATGTTTCTGGATAGAACGCATCCGACGCCGCACAGTACCTGTCCACAAGCCACCAACCTCCAGGGTCCCCCAGAGTGGAGCCCCACACCAAGGAGAGACCTAACTGAGTGGTACCGCAGTGATGCCAGGGAAGAAACTTTTACAGAGCACAAGCCACTGTCCAGCCGCAACCCATTGAACACCGTCGCCTGGTCCTACAACCCTGAAACAGATGACGAGGAGGATGATGGATACAAGAAATGAGAGAAAGGAGAGTCGTGGTAGAAGATGAACCACCCCAACATTTGCCTGCCGATCCAGGGAAACCATGAGAAACCCATGAGCCAGAGTGGTTGGTCGCTGGGGTTTGTTTCCAGGACCTCCCAAACGCAGGCCACAGATGTAACCACCTGAGCAATCCCACTTGGTTGCAGTAAGGTGTGCTCTTTCTGCAGATGATCTGCATAAAAGAACATTAAAGTTCAAGCTAAATTACAATGGAAAACCTTTACCAGAAGGAAACTCAGCAAAACATTTAGGAGGATCTTTTATACCACACCTGCTTGGAATGAACACCCAGAATATATAAAAAAGTAAGCTGATAAGTGTTTATCTGTTTTAAAATAGTTGTCAAGCATGAAATAGGGAAGTTCACAAGAAACACATGCCACCACATATAATGTATACATACATACAGTGGTGATGAATTAATTACAGCAAATCTTAAAAAATCAAATTCTCAGAAACCAAGTCTTTCATTAATCACAGGAACTGTTAGAACAATCTCAATCAGTCCTCTACAGAACACAAAATTGAAAGAATTGCTGTTATTCAAAATTAATTAAACCAGGTGCCTTGGGAGAAAAGAAACTCTAAAGTGAATTTTAAGACTCAAGAAGGTTTTCTCCAAAGTACATAGTATTAAAGAAAGAATTTACCTCCATCAGGTAAAGAAAGTCTATGCAATAAAACTAATCCTATAGAAACAATAAAAATAAAATACCATTTGAACCTGTTTGAAGATGTCAAGAATGTTACACTCCAAAAGATACATTAAAAAACATAAGCTTTAGAAAAACTATTACCATTGTATCTACAAACAAAGAATGGCTTCATATTTTTGCTGATGAATCTTTTCTCTCCAATCAGAAACAAGCAGCTGCTGGTGCTAGATGTCAAATCTTCACATTGTATAAAACCTTGGGATTTGACAAAACTATTTTTTATGTTGAAGCTATCCATTCAACACTGAAAAACTACTATTTTTTATCTCTTACTTCCAAAAGAGAGTAATATTTTGTGATTCCAGAGCAGCTATTATTGCTGTAGCAGATAATGTCACATAAAAGTAAAAGAATAATGGTTTGTTGAAAAATAGTACATAATTTGAAAAAAATGTTAATAAGAAGAAGTTTCTCAGTGGGTTCCAGCACATTACAGGTTACATTGGTGAACATTGATTCTGCAGTATAAAGGAAAATATGTGACTTATTGGAAATCAATTCCTTGATTTAAAAAATTAAGTCCATTTTTGGCTGTCACATCTAGTTTTTATGATATGTTCATATATGTATCTATGAGGCTAAATTCATTCAGCTTATACAGCTTCCTGCTACGTTTCATTATGTTATTCTAAATCTGTTGTTGATTTTCTTCCTAATTGGCTCACTTCCATCCTCCCTTATCACCCAGATGTTTATGTTTATATTCCCAGCACTTATCAGTTTTGTTCTATGTGTCAGGTCTGTCTTCTTGTGAGGTATTTATGTTTACATTTACTGCTTTCATAGATCTCAATTTCAGTTAAGCTGAGAACTTGTACTAATACACATATTTGTCTTCTATATGTGTAGTGCTAAAATAAAAGTTTGAGTATGACTCCTACATCAGAATTACACAGGAGACAGTGTCTACAAAGTTCTCAGAATTTCTTTTTACATTTGTGGATGTTAGGTGTTTG
Organism: Deroplatys truncata; assembly: GCA_030765065.1. Lineage (NCBI taxonomy): Eukaryota > Metazoa > Arthropoda > Insecta > Mantodea > Mantidae > Deroplatys > Deroplatys truncata. The sequence continues at coordinate 208,019,152 of CM060990.1, read as the reverse complement.
ATGGGAAGGTACGTAAAATAGACTCACAAACAAGGAAACTATATTCTCATATTTCAAAGAGAAAGTTGGTAATCAGGATAAATCGTTTGCACCTCACATTGCATGTAACAGTTGTGTTCAGGGATTACATTATTGGTATGAAGGATAACAGAAGGCCAAAGAAGGCCATTTGCAAACTAATGATATGGAGAGAGTAGCAGAATAACCCTGATGATTGTTAGTTTTGCATGTGCAAAGTTGCTGGCTACAAAAAAAAAATTAATAACAATAAGGCAGGAATTAAATATTGAAATCTGAACTCAGCTATACAGCCTATGGCCTATTCCTCATAGGACCCAAACTACCCATATCTACACCACCAGCAGACCTCAATTTTAGTGAATCTGAAAGCAGCTCCATGACTTCTAGGGGTATCATGCTAGCCTCAGGTTCCCGAGGTCGCATGTTCAAACCCAGAGGGGGGAGGCGATGGATTATTTTGGGCGTAAAAATCCTTAGCATGGCTTCCTTTGGAAGGAAAGTAAAGTCGGTGGTCCCATGTCATAGATTTATGGCACATAAAGGAACCTCAAGCCTGATAAAGAGGCCTCTGAGCAAAATTTCTGGTTTTTCATGCCCAATAGGATAGAATGGGACACTAAGAACTATAGTAGTTAAAGAGTGCCCATAAATAAAACTCAATTTTTTTAGCCCCAAGACTTCCAACAATGAGTTTGTTTCTGATCCAGAAGAATTTGACAATTTATCATAACAGTTTAATCAATTTGAGTTAAATGATTTAGTGAGAGATTTAGGCCTCACAAAACAAAAAAGTGAATTACTGGGCTCAAGACTACAGAAGAAGAATTTGTTATTACCTGGTGTTACATTTTTGTGGTATAGGAATCGTGAAATACAGTTCCATAAGCACTAATCAGAAGAAGGTCAACTTGTGTTTTGTGTAGGTGTGTGTGATCTTATTCAACAGTTGGGCAGGGAAGCATATGAGCCAAGTAACTGGTGTCTTTTTATTGATTCTTCCAAATAAAGTCTTAAGGCAGCGTTACTTCATAATGGCAACAAGTTAACTTCAATACTGCTTGCACATTCTACGAATCCAAGAGAGACTTATGAAACTCTGAGGCATCTTCTTGAGAAAATTAAGTATCGTGACCATCAGTGGCAAATATGTGGTGACTTGAAAGTCATTGATCTGTTACTAGGACAGCAAGGAGGATACACAAAGTTACCTTGTTTTCTTAGTGAATAGGATAGCAGAGCGAGGGACAAACATTGGGAAACTGACAATGGCCTGAGAGGCAGCAACTGGAACCTGGATCTAAAAAATGTTACTAATGTGCCTCTTGTTGATCGTCAAAAAAGCCCACTCCCTCCATTACACATAAAACTTGGCATGAGTAAACAATTTGTGAAAGCAATTTACAAAAGTTGCCCTTGCTTCCAGTACTTATGAACAAAGTTTCCATTATTGTTACAGGCTTAAATCAAAGAGGGAGCATTTGTTGGACCACAGATAAGGAAATTGATGAAAGATGTTAATTTTACCAGTTGCATGAATGAAATTGAAAAAAGATGCATGGAAGGGATTCAGAGAGATTGCTAAGAAAATTCTGGGCAATGTGAGAGACCCTCAATACAAAGAAATTGTCAGAAATATGCTGGAAAATTTCAGACTGCTCGGCTGTAATATTTCATTTCCTCAAGTCACATCTTGACTAGTTCCCGTCGAATTTAGGAGCTGTCAGTGAAGAGCAAGGTGAAAAGTTTCACCAGGATTTGAAAGATGTTGAATGACATTATCAGGATGTTGGGATGTACACATGATGGCCAATTACTGCTGGTGTCTTGCATGCGACGAACCTACCAGAGAACATTCGAGAAAATCACGTACACTGAAGTTCCATGTGAAAACAAAAAGGGGTGCACAAGATAACTAACATACAATCTCAAATTCAGGTATGCTTTCATGTTATTATTCTTCTTTATTTTCTTTAAAAGTTGTATATGACTGTGTAATATTTTTGCAAATTTTACAATTATATTTTCACTGAACATTGTCATATTGCCAAAACGAGATGTGCTATGGAAAAACAGAATACTTTTTTTAATTCTCTGCACTGAAATTAGTAAAAGTCACCTATTTTTAATCGTACCACAGGTTTCATTTGTAACCTAGTGTTACCTAGGAATGAAGCTGCTGATTATCTAGCAAAGAAAGGAAGGAGAATTGTGAACAAATCTTAATCAGATTTGCATTCTTAACAGCTGTTATTTTAATGAATTCAGAACTTAAAAACATATTATAAGATTATCTTCATCAAGTTTCAAGAAATAAGAGATGGGAGTGTCTCAAAATGCAATTATTTAAAATCCCTGATCATCCCAGAAAAAGTGCTGTTTCATCTTTTAAAGTAATCATAAATTACGATTGTCGTTTGAAATACTTCCACAGAATTGGAATTACCTACTTTTCCCCACTTTGTCCTTTGTGTAATTTACAAGAAGAGATGGAGCAGAACCACCTTCAGTGATGTTTGGTCCTTTTATCCAAATCTATAATATCTGGGAAATAGTGAAGAGGTAAAGAGCTAACCTCTGCATTGCCAAAAGCTCACCACCACAGCCACTGCAACCGCCATCACTTTACATATACTCATAGCTTACTAATATGGTGTTACCTTCTGAGTAGTTCCAAAAATAAAATAAAGGTATTTATTTAAATAATCTTTGGATACGCTAGCAACAGTGATGCAAATTTGAAATTATAGAAAAAATGAGTTGGCATTGAAACATATAACATAAAAAACATGTAAGTGATTTTAAATGTTTTAACTCCAACTCACTTTTTCCATAAGCACAAAGGTATTCAGAATTCAGAAGAAAATAATAATAATTATAGCGTTCAATAAAACTTGCTAGAAACTATGTTTAAGAAAGTTAAACATTTTGTCATTACCAAGCATCCAAATCTTGATTTAAAACTTTCCTGGTGACAACATTTATAAAACACTTCTCAGGCAACCAACATCGCCATACTTTACTAATTTGTAAGGTATTGGCATAGGATGAATAGAGAGGCCTTAGCAATAAAGGCAAAATATAATATCATGAGAGATGGCAGAATGCAAATTAACAGTATGTAGACAGCTTTGCTGCACAAGCATTGAAAACTGCTCCAGTCAAGGCTCATCACTAATAGCTACCCAGTAGTGGTCTTAGCTTTGTTCCAGCACGAACAAAATACTCGACTAATCATAAACCACTTCTTCCTTTTGGCTTCACTATCCACACAAATCACAAGGGATTCTCACTGCATCATTCAGTGAACATTCTTATTACCCATAATAATGTCATCTTCCTTCTTTGTGTTCTCAGTATATACAAGGTGTTTCAGAAATAGAGGGCATTATTTCAGGTATGCATTCTCCATATGTAGGCAATAAAAAAAGTCCTTTACAATATGTGTCTGGAAATGCTTGGTTTCTGAGTTATGGCCTTCAAAACAGTGATATTCACTGGAACGTATTTCTTACTGCAGGTAGCTTTCTTTACAGAAGATTTCAAATTGTCCACCTCCTGCTTAAATACAGGCCTCACATTGATGTCTCATGGCCATGTGAACACGAACCCAAATTCCAGGAGTATTGCATATTTCCTTACAACCTGCCACAATTCTATTCTGAAGGGTTTCCATGTCAGGCACCAGAGATGAATACACCAATGCTTTTAAATGGCCCAATAAATAGAAATCAACAGGGTTCAAATCAGATGAGTGTGGTGGCCAAGCAATTGAGCCACCTCTACTTATCCATCGATCAGGAAACCTTTGATACAAGTACCAATGAGTGGTACGACTGAAGTGTGCAGGAGTACCATCATGCAAGAAGTGAGCTTGTTGACGAATGCTCGGTGGAGTGTCTTCATACGCATGAGGTATGGTGTTTTACAGGAAGTTTGTATATGGCTGCCTCATAAGTTGGTTTACAAGTACAACTAAGCAATCACCAATGATACCGATCTACATGTTGAGTGTGAACCACACTTGGTGATGAGATGGAACAATTGCATGTGGGTTTTCATATGCTCATACATGTTGATTGTGAAAATTTGTAATGCCATCTTGTGTGAACTGTGCTTCATCTGTAAATAATACTAAGGCATGAAAGTTTGGATTTTTGTAGCACACTGCTGCACGAACCACTGACAGAACATCAATCAAGCAGGGTAATCTGCTGGTGACAGTGCCTGTACACATTGCAAATGATAAGGGTACAATTGTTACTCCCACAACAGTCTCCAGACACTCATATGAGAAACATTCATTTGCAATGCTAACTTTCATGTAATTTTATAAAGAGTTATGTGCTCAGAATCCAGAATCTCCTCCTCTACATCTGGAGTTATAGATCTTGGTCATCTCCTCCCCAAACCAGGAGATATAAACTTCCCATAAGCACACATATAGCGATGGAGATGTTCAAATGTCTTCCAATTTAGGCATGTTTGCTGTGGGTACCTCTCTTGGTACAAACAACGAGCCAGTGCACCATGGCCATCCACCTTACTGTACATAAAGTGCATTTCTACCGACTCCAGATTTGAGTACATGTCACTCAGTCGAACACCAAACACAACACTCAATGTACCCTTCGCCTCGGAATGAACTGTCAGAGTGTCCTGTTAATATCTTCTGTCATCACAATTACCTGTGAAAATAAAAAAATGTTTCAGTGAATATCACTGTTTTGAAGGCCAAACTCAGAAATCAAGCATTTCCGGATACATGTTGTAATGGAATTTTTTTGTTGCCTACATATGGGGAATGCATACCTGAATTTAGGCCCTCTATTTTTGAAACACTCTGTATGTTGGAGAGGGCACCTCTCTTAGCATATTGCCCCTGATGAAAAAAGTAATGATAGCCCTCAAAAGCTTGGCAGCATTGGTTGTCTAAGCATAAATTCCTTCAAAGTTAATTCAAAACTTAATTTATATAATGCATAAATCACACACAATTTATGTGCAAATTTACACGTAACCAAGCTTAATGAAAAGAAGCTTCACATATGCCTGCCTGCATCTGTGAAATAAACTACCCCAATATTTTAGGAATATTGAATTCCAACAAAAATTTGAGGGATTATAGCTTTTATAAAGTCCATGAATTCTCATAACAAGAAATACTGTAAATTATTTATTTGCAAATAATAACTAGAGAAATTGTTAATTCATTATGTGCTTCAGTTTCTAGAAATTTGTTTGAGACTAATTTGTATTTTATTGATTGTAACTAATTCTATGTGTACTTTATACTTCATATTTTTTATCTTTATATTCTTCTTTCACATGTCCTATAACATGTACTAAGTTTCAGTCACTGAAGTAAATGTTATACATTACAATACAAAAGAAGCTTACCAGGAAAGATCCAGTGACATCATGAGTTGAAGAAGAGATAAATAAGGCTTGCATCTTCTGTAATGATTTGTAGTAACTGTTAAGGATAGGTCTATGAAGCATATTTAAGACAGAAGAAAATAATATCTTCATCTGCTTTATGCTTGAATTACCTTTCTATGGTTTTAGATTTGAAAATTAAACATAAGTAAGTACATTCTCTCTATCCTTATTGCACATTTCATGTTTAACATTACTTATTCTGGTTTCAAATAAACCTTTTACAACATTCTAAATTAAACCTCGAATTCTCTTGTTTCTTCTGGGTACCCCATTTACAACAAGTTGTTCAAAGCAGTATACTTGTACACTTTCAAGGAAAATATTTTTTGTGCCTCATTTATTCCTTTATTTGATCTAACAACAGTGTTTTCAGACAGTCCAACGGAAAAAAGTGGTCCTTTCTTTCTGGCTTTCTTTTCTTTTTATTAATGAAAGCTTTCTTGATAGCAAAATCCACTAGCATATGTTCTGGATGACTTACCTCAGCATGAATGTCTTAGTGTCAATTTAAGAAACTTTATCCAATAATAAAGGAAAAAATTTGGGAGCTGAAGATATTTCTTTCTTAATCCCACATATTAGCATGCATTCATATCTGAAATCAACATATTTTATAAACCCAGAGAAGTTCTCTAAAATACACTAGTATTTTCCAAATGTCATCAAATATACCATATATAAATATTTTAATTATGTACTCAGCAAAATTTCCTGTCTTTCACAAATCCTCAACCTCATCATAGCCAAAAAATGCTATTGTATTCTTTTTAACTTCCTTATAATGAAGCTTAATTGCAGTTATTCAAAGTTCTACATATTCCTTAGTCACTTTATTGCAGGAAAACTCTACCAGGCTATATGTACAAGTGTCACTCACAAAGGTTATATCAACAACCATAAATATTTTTCAATTCAGTTATAACTTTTACAGCTTTTCAAAATATTCTGCATTGTGACAAATACACCTTTGTAGTCATTCAAACCACCTTGAAAATGCTTCTAACCAAGCTTCTTTTTGGTACATCATTCACAACCTCCATGTAGGCCCCAAAGGGGCTTGTGATATCATGTGATGGGAAGAAGTGACTGCAACATTTTTCTTTGGTTTTAGGTAAAAAAGAAAGAGTTAAATGGGGTCAAACTTGGTAAACTTTCTAGTGTTCTGATTGACAAATAAGTTGAATGTTCTGGCTGTTGTGTGAACAGAATCATTGTCATGGGGAAGCAAGAGATGAGCAGTCTTCAATCTTGGATGCTTTCTTTCTAAGCTGCAATGACTGTTGGCAAATAGTCACTCACATGCCATTCTGCAGTAACTCAGACAGTTACTAAATGACTATTTTTGTGAAGAAAAAACCACCATCTTCTATCTTGCACTTCTACCTTTTTACCTTTGTTGGTGATCATCTACTAAACAGAACCAACCTCTTGGCTGCTATTTTGTTTTATGATCATACCGATTCAGGATTCATCCCATATTATAATGTGAAAGGTGTCCTTGCATCTCACATTTCCCATTATTGAGTTTGTGTAGTATAAAATGCACCATTCCATGCGAAGTGCTTTCTGCTGTTCTATTAATTCATATAGTACCCAGCAAGAACAATACTTGGTTACATGAACATATTTGTGAAGGATGATATTTACTGCCATTGGTCCCATGTTAAGGGTAGTCTGAATATAAGCATGGTGGTGTGGGATCCTCTGTGAGTAACTTCCATGCAGTTGCAATTGTTTCTAGCATTACAGCTGTGTGAGGGTGACCTACATGAGGAAATTTTCCAGTGGTTTTTGACCTCTTTGAAACCCCAAAAACCAATTTCCATTGGTGGATCAGTATGCTGCAGGGTCAAAAAAATACTCACCAAAGACACATAACATTGCTCTGGTCTGCTCTCCCTTTGAAAATCATAATAAATGGGAGTACTGAAATAGCAGTGGAAGCGTGAAAATGCATCTTTATTAAAAGGAAAAAGAATATAAGGAACAATGTGAGTTGATCTTTTAACTTTCACAGTAAGGATAGGAGCATTTATAACTAAAAGAAGAAGCAGTTAAGCAATAAAAAAGAAAACGAAGAACAGAAAAGAATTATGATTATGGCTATCATTTTGGTGATGGTAATAGTGTAGTGTAGTGGTTAATTCTAGGCCAGTTGATACTGGTGATAGTTTTAAGAGAATACTGAATAGAATGGATGACCTAGGAGAAAGACTTGGTGAATAAGTAAATGTAGCTGTTGAGGGGACCAATCAAGAAATAAAAGTTCAAGATAAGGAAGAGAGAAGTTGAGGAGATGAAAGCAGGAGATTGGTGGAGAATTGGTGGAGAAGAATCACAAGTTTAACTTATGAGTGGGAAAACAAAAATCTGATGTGTTACACTCAATAACTTTCTCTATCCACTGTCTTTATTTTTGTTCAATTGCATTAATCATCAACTACTTCTAAATAAAATAGAAAGATGTGGCATTAGAGGTGCCTTACTTAGCCTTATTTTCTCTTTACTAAAATGCAGACCCCAATGCATAGAAATTATACATAAAACAGACAAGAATATAAAAAAGTATACATTGTATTTCCAAAGGTAACCTTTGGAATTCTTCAAGGTTCTGTTTTGAGTCCCATACTATTTACTCTGTAATTATAAACAACTTACATAAGCAAAATCACTTTTGCACAACTACATATGCTGATGACACCAATATCCTATGCTGGAATAATATATTAAGGGCCAGATTCATAGTAACCACTCAAGTCAAGTGGTCCTTAAGGGTTGCATTTCAATTCACGGTCACCACTTAAGGGACACTTTAGGGTGCCTGTTCATTCAATTGAGTTCCACTTGAGTGTCAATCTGTGGTTGTTTATGTATCAGCAGGCCACTACACAGTCAAAATGGAGAATCAGGAGTTTACAGAATATGTAGAGTTCCACGCCTATAATGCTTTCCGTGTTGCAAAAAGATACATTTGGGATGCAAACAATCCTTCAGAAGTTAGTGCTGAGCACTATTGTCATTAGTTTTATCCACACATATCAATATACATGAAACCTAACCTATAGCACAAACGTTTTAGGCATGACAAATATTTCATCAACCAATAAAACCTAACCTATTATTTCCCGGTTTTTAAACATGCTTCAGTGCAAAAAGAGTAAGCAATATACATACAAAAACAGAATTACCTTCTTTTTACTCTTACTGCTGTTAATTTTCTGCTATTGAATCATTATTGGCACAATAAAGCTGATTGCCACCTACTTCTACTTGTGGTTTCATTTTGTATCATTATTAAAATTTCATGGAAGTTATACTCAGGAATTACAAGCAGCAAACTGTTGCATTATATTTGAATGGAATGCCTTATTTCATGTAAAAAATTTTCCAGTTTTACAAAGAGCAAAGAAAGTGCTATTCATTTTTTTCACTTGGGTATGAATTAACCTTTCCAGTTACAAGAAGCAATTTTCTTGAACATAATGCCTTAATACAAAATATAATAAAGTGTCATTTATTTCATATTAACACTGTAGACAGTTGTAGTATGCATGAAAGTGATAATGTTATTTGTCCCTTAGGTAGAAGTGGCAACTTTGTTGTGAAGAAAGTATTTTAACACAAAATATAATAAAGCCTCACTTCAGTATTAATTTATACCTTTTAATAGTAAGCAATGCTATTTCTCCATTATGTTAAAATCTAACCTCTCATAGCCACAAACAAATGCAATTTCTTTTATTTTCACATGTTCCAGCAACCTTGCTATAAAGTGAGAACGTTGCGTGTGTTTTAGACGAAACTTAATGGTCACAGAACTTCTCTTTTTGAAGTGCAGGCAGCAAGTTGCATTGCAGTATTTTGGACATAAAATTTATCATAAATTACTGAAACCACTGACTTCTACATAGTTCCTAACCAAAGCAGATTAAAAACTTCTACTGTTGAGTACTTTTTTTAAGTGTGAGCAGCCCCTTTCCCCTGTAAAGCTTTCTTAATATTTTCTCTCAAAAAATAAAAAATGCAAACTGTACAAAAAAAAAAAGCTCTGAGAAATCCCACATGTGCTATTCCTGCAGCAGCAACCAAACGAAATGGAAGCATTATTAAACTTGTAGCAGTCAACATGCGTTCATCGCCAAATGACCAATGGCATATGAGAGTGGAAATGACATCATAGGTCTTTGCATATTGCCATGTCTTTTATGGTTATAAGTGTTCATACATCATATGCCCTGTAAGTGCAATCTATGGATTGCAAACATCTTTAAGCATTCACTCACCATGAGGGAGCAATTATAACTTAAAGGCGTCAGTTCACTCTTAAGGTTCGACTATGAATCTGGCCCTAAGTTACTTAGAATAGCCTACTGCCAAACTGGTTTTCATTATTTCACAAATATTTTGCTGCCAACAATCTGATGAATAAAAATGAAACAAAACTTATTATATTTGATTTAAATAATAAATTCAAACTATACAACAGTAAAAACTGGAAACTCACTTCAATTATCACTGATGAACACTCTTTCCTTGGGACACAAATTGATAGTAGACTTTGCTGGGACAAACACATTAACAATATATGTAACAAACTAAGTAAACCTTTATACTTGCTCAGAATTATCAGGAATTATGTTAATGACTGGACTATGGAATTAATGTATCATAGGTTAATCTTCCCACATCTTAACCCATCATTTGTCGCTAAATGAGCACTTTGATCACACTTTTGATTTTGATTTTTTTTTACGGTAACAACTGCTGATAAAATATTCTTGCTCAATCTAGCTGACTTTTAAACTTTCCTGAAGCAGTTCTTTAAGTTAGATTTAACAACAATCATATTGACAATGGTATATTCAATCTTTGTCCAGTTGTAACACAGCTGTGAGCAGTTTGCTCATCAAGCGACAAACCATGCTATTCAATTGTTGTGCAGTCCGCAATCATCCTAGCTTGAAGCTGAAATGTAGAAGCCCTATTTTGTGTTCGTTAAAAATATTCCTTCATTTGAATTGTTTTCAGTTAGGTTTTTACAATGAGTTGAGCAAAAAAAAATCTTTCTGCTAGCCTTACAACATGATGGAAGGGATTCTCAAGGTATATTTATTTTTACTTTTTGTTATAATAAATGTGTATGTAATTACCATATTTTTAACATTTCCTTCGACACAGGTTCAAACACTACTGTTGAGAATCAAATTTAGGCCAACATTAGATGTCATAATCAATAGTGAAACATTTTCTAACATGGTTTCTAACTACTACATATTATTATGATTATTATTATTATTATTATTATTATTATTATTATTATTATTATTATTATTATTATTATTATTATTATTATTATTATTATTATTATTATTATTTTATTTTAGGCATCCCTGCATGGTTGAGTGAAACTTGTAATTCTGTTGGCCTAGACGGTGGTGATTTGAACCAGGAAGAAAGATTAGATGAATGTGAATCTGATACACCCTCTGAACATAGTGATCATATAACTGATTCAGAACAATCTGCAGGAGATGACTCAGAAACCAAAAGTGATTTTCAGCTGACAGTCTCTCATATATTGGAAAAGATAAAATAACAGTATGGTCCATGCATCCACCATGCCCCAATGTTCGAAGCCCTAGACATAATATAGATAGAACACATTGAGACTGTAAAGGAGGGGCAAAAAATGCAACTTCAGTCGCAGATGCATGGAATTTATTCTTTCCTGAAGAGACAATTTTACATATTACAAACTGTGCTAACATATATCTCAAAACAATGCGTACTAAATATACACGATCGAGGGACTGTCCTGATACAACTCCACATGAATTAACTGCTCTAATTGGTATTCTATACATGGCAGGCTTGAAAAAGGCTGCTCATATCAACATCCAAGAGCTTTGGGCTGATGATTGCACATCTTCTGAATGTTTTCGTGCCGTGATGTCAAGTCGCAGGTTTTATATTCTTCTCAAGCCTCTATGAATCGATGACATCAACCATAGAGCTGATAGAAAGAAAATTGATAATCTTGCGCCCATTAGAAGAATATTTGAGGAATTTGTCGTCAGATGCACGAATAATTATGAATTAGGAGAAAACACACTTGATGAAATGCTACCTGCATGCCGAGGAAGATGTAAATTCCACCAAAACCATTAAAATATGGAATTAAAATTTATGCATTGGTAGATTCTGAAACATATTATGTTTGAAATCTAGAAATCCATCCAGGGAAGCAACCTTAAGGTCCATACTGGACCAATAATAAAGCATCTAGTGTTGTGAATAAAGTAGCAGCAACCATTTTGAATAGCGGAAGAAACATTACCATGGATAATTATTTTACATCTGTTCCGCTAGCCTGTAAATACTGTAAATACTGTAAATTTGTAAATACTGAAGAGAGGCCAGCTTGTAGTTGTATGTTTGGTTTCCTCAAAACGGGGGTTCTAGTGTCATATGTGCCTAAAAGAAACAAAAATGTGCTGCTTCTTTCAACTCTACATTCTGGTGACGAAATTGATGAGGAAACCGGCAACCAAAACAAACCGCACATAATTACCTTCTACAACAAAACAAAGGTGGAGTCGATATTGTCGATGAACTGATATCTCAATATTCAGTATTTAGAATTACCTGCAGGTGGCCAATGACGGTATGTTCTTGGCTGTTGAACATTGGTGCAATAAATTCTCAGATAATTTATTTCACTAATATAGAGAAGAAATTAGCGCGTCGAATATTTTTGAAGCATTTAACTCTAGAACTTATAAAACCCGATGTGAGAGTACATCTGTCTATTTCAAATTTGTCATACAACTTGCAAGTCTCAATGAAGAAAATTGTTGGCAATGAAGAGGAGAATGCAGAAAATGCAACTACTGTGACAACTCCTGGTGTATGTTCACTGTGCCCTTGGCAAAAGAGCAGAAAACCAAGTAAAGCTGTTGTAAATGTAACAAATATTTGTGCAACAAACATGCAAGAATTACCTGTGATAAGCGTCTTGAGCTGCCAGAGTTACCATCACCATCACCATAATTTGTTTTTAGGAGTATATTGAATTTGTGCTATATTTAGGTATTGCATATAGTACCATATTTAACAAATACTAAACTCATAATTTTGTCAATGAAGACATTGGATTTGAATTTCTTTCAAATACCTACATATACTACATTTAGTTAACCGCAAGTTAATATTCTTTACTTTTTTTGTGAAGACAAATATTTTGTGATCACTTCAAAAAAAATGTCATTTGTAGTAGATTTAGAAAATTATAATTTATTAAATTGTGTTATTGACATAATGTTATCTCTTGTTATGTGTATTTATTACCATGAGTGAAATGCTCACTGTGCGACAAACTGTGTCACAACAATAGTAGCGACAAATGATGGGTTAACTATGGCATAGGAGTCTGGGGTGGTGCTGCTAATACACATCTTAACAGACTATTATACAAAAGAAAACTATTAAAATAATGTACAACATGAAGCGCACTGATTCGTGTAGGGCAGTCTTTCAATTAAAAAGTTTTTTCACTATCTATTCTCTTTTTATATATAAAGTTGCCTCACTAGTAGTAGACAAATCGCAATATAAACTAAAAAACAGCAAAATTCATACCTAGTCCACAAGAAACAGTAATGATATTCATAGAATATCAACTAATAAAAACAAAACATAAAATGACCCTTATATTGTTGGTTCTATATTGTATAACAAATTACCCTCGGCAATTAAACTTACTTCAGGCAACATTTTCAAGAAAAACATTAGAGAATTTTTAATCTCGAAGTGTTTATACACATTAAATGAATTGTAAATATAATTGTTTGACTATTATTACTTGAAATGATTATACTATAATCTGGACAAAGTTGTTAAAACCACATGTAATTGTAGGTTTACTTACTTATAAAACTGCATGCTTTAATATTGTAAATAATGTATTTTGAAGGACATGACTGTTTTTATATATTGTTATTAGTATCACACTCAAGTATACATTTACTTTTAAATTCCTATATTTTTGTATTACATTTAGTATATTTTTATAATTCTGTGTATAATATATGTATTGACTTTTATAAACTCTTAATATGCTTAATTTGTTTAAAATGTTGATCATGTCAGATAGCTGTAAGCTCCACTGACAATAATAAAGATGATGATTATTATTATATACTCTACAAACTATCCTTGCAAAAGCTTATTCTTGTATTTTAAAGCTAATTGTGATAAATGTTTGCATAAATAGTTCCATTTGTTGCAGGTACAAAAGGGATAATGATAGTGAAATGTTTAATGGTGTGTCACTCATAGTCTTTCCATGACATTGCAAGAAACAACTGAAATTTCTGAACTTGAATACAGCCTGTAACTTTACATTTCTTAATCCAGAGGGGCCAAAATATTTTTGATATTACACTGTGCAGTTGGGAGGTTATGTCAAATTTTAAAGTAATGGACATAATAAGCAATAGTGTGCATTTTTCTGTTATTCTTGAATGGAGCTGAATTTATCAATGCTTGATGTGTACCCAAATCCTGGCAAACAGCCATCATTCATCAAATTTGCAATGGTAAAAGTATGATGGAGGACCCAGGCAACTATAGGACCAGTGCAGTTTTGTCAAACATTGGCAGGATTTTTTATAGAATACTAACAAACAGTGGCGGCTCATGTTGCCTATACCTAGGGGGGCTGCACTGATTGTTGGAATTTTAGCTTACTTTAATTATTTGAAGATGAATTGTATATGGCAATCTTTCCTTGTAGCAAACTTATTAAGCACTCTCTCATTGAACTTCAGGATGTTTTGAAGTAGATCGTATTAGCTCCATGTATAGACGCCAATTTGAAGTAGTTTGTATTCAAGGAGTATTATTATATTTCAACTGTTGGGGAGCCGAACTTGTAGTAGTTGCAACAGCACGTATAGTAAACAGTTTCCGGTAGCCTTCGCCCCAAAAATGTACTTTCAGGTGGCCTTTGCCCTAAGTTTAAAAGTATTAACTTTGCAATTTGACTGTTTCTTTAAGTATTAAATATTTATGTTTGTCTAGGCTGTGTCAGTATTTATTTTAGAGACATGGATGTCTTGGCAGGGCATGATGTGACAAAGAATAGGCTTATGCAGATTTTTTTAAGTTTTAATTCACCCCTTTTTATTAATCCTTGGCACAAATTAAATAGCACTTCACTGATATAGAGAGCTGCGAGATTCTTTTATTTAATACTTGCACTTTTTAACACATATACTGTTTTTCGTTTCACACGAATACATATTAAATCTCTCGAGGACGCACAAGCATCCAGTTACAATCACTGTCTGCAGGCAACTGAATAGATTTCAACCGTCTAAACTTGTAAATTTCTGTGTTTCAAGTCTCTGATTGGCTAATTCTACTCCAATAGAATACCTTCATTTAACTAAAACCCCTCCAGTTGTTGATTGGCTATTTTATAAACTGTCACTAAAATCACATTATTGCTTACAAGAATCACAAGTAACATTTAAACTCCCAAACTCATTATTGCCTCAAGGTTACCTCATTGTTAGCAACTTTTAACTTATTATTCTCACAGCTCCTACATTATTAAATTATGTAATACATTCATATAACATTATTGAACATGTATACAATAATATAAGCATATGCAATGACTGTTACATACATTTTACAAATTATTACATACACATATTGCTTCAAGGAGGGCTGTTATTGAATTTATATATTATACAATTTGACTGAAATCATTTAAGTGTTAATAATACTGCCTCAGTTTTCTATCATTTCCTTTTCTATGGACAACATAGCAAGTGCAGTTAGTCTATCTTCTCCAATAGTGTTCCTAAGGAATGTTTTAATTCTTTTCTGTGTAGAGAAATGGCATTCAGATTCACTTGTTGTTAAAGGCAGAGTAATGACTATTTTCAAAAGTTTTAACACTTCAGAAAAAGTGGAAGAAAGATTATTAGCTCTAAGATATTGAAGCAATTTTACAGCACCACCAATATTCCTGAATTCTTCTCTTGAATAGATGACTGAAAGTTCTGTATGTAGTTTGTCCTTATCAAACATTGGAAACAGTTTTACACATCCACTGAACACATTTTCTGGAAATATTGAATTAAATTGCTGTAACTGTGATTCTTGTAGCAGGGAAGACACAGAAAGATGTTCTCTAAACTGGAAGCAAAGATTCAAGTGAGACAGTATAAAATCACATACTTCCTTGGCTGTTGCTGCTCTGGTCTGGTCTGTGTGTTTGAAACAATTTTTCTTTTGTTTGGGTTTTCTGCTGCCAAATCACAGGACTCCACTGTGTTTCTTACTTTTATAATTTCAGCAGTGAAAGTAGATATGTATACTGCTACTTTGGCAGCATCTATGTGGCGATTCTGTAGTTGATTGTACAGTATTTCTACATGAGGCATAATTAAATGGAAAAAATTAATCCAGAAACAAAACTCATTATTTTCAAGATACCCCAATATAGCACACCTCATTTATTGTTGCACTGCTCGAAGTCTCTGATTCTCAAAAAATTTGTAAACATTCTTTCAATGCCTCCTTCTTTTTCTATACAACATCTACAGTCCAGTATTTGTATTTCCACCTCATTGATCCACCACTGGGTATTCTCTTCTTAACACATGAATCTAACACTGATGATCTGTGTGGAGAGTTGGAAAAGAAGGTGGGTATAGCAGAAAGAAAATCCTAGCTTTTGTGTTTTGCCTGGCAGCTCTCTCCATTACCAGATTTAATTGATGTGCTAAGCAATGTACAAAGTACGCATTAGGGTACACATCTATAACTTTAACTGGCACTCCATTGATAGCCCCACTCATTACCACTGCACCATCAAAACTTTGGCCTATGAGCTTCTTCTTCTTATCTTTTAATATATTGCCAAGCTCAGAAAGAATCGCTCAACAGAACTACCTAAGGCATTACAATACCTTAAGACTATTACAAGTTGGAACATGTCAACAATATCTGTAGTTTCGTCAGCCATAATAAACACATAGTCTGCTGCTTCAATTTCTTCTAAGATGTTTTCGTTATAAAGTTCAAGAATGCACTGAAGTAACTCATTTTGCATTGTCTTAGATGTTACTTTAAAAAATGAATGGTTATGATGGTACTTAAATAGGAAATCAATTTCTGCTGCATATTTAATCAACCGTGTGAGCACCCCTTGATTTTGCGATTCTTCATGCTCTTCATGTTCTCTTAGGGATAGCTCATGATAATCACAAAATTTCACAGAGTTGATTATCTTTATAAGAGTGTCCCTATTTTTGTGGACTTGATCATTGTGACAATCTATTAATTCCTTATAGGCTTGGCTTAAACATGCCTGTACATTTACTGTCCCAAGTGTAGCAAAATTAAGCATGTTATTAACATGGGTTTTGGACATTTCTTGTTTATGACATTTTTTATATAGTCTCTTTAAGTCTGAAATGCCCTTTTGAACCCATGCAATATTGGCTGTGTCGTCTTTAATTCCAAATAAACAGCAAGGAAAACAGAAAAGGGAATTGCTGACTTCACAGCCACATATCCACTCATATTTCATGCAAATTTCAGGACTGAAACACCTACTATATTGTTTTTGGTAGCTTGTTGCAGTTTGAATAATATTTAACACAGGAGTCGTCTTCTATGCACTTTAATGTCACATTTCTCTTACATTGTTAAAGCACCAAAACGAAGCAAATTTAAATACTCAACTGAATTACTCATTGTTACAAGCACAGCATTGACACCAGTATATAAAATCACATTTGGTTGTACTTTAATGTCAGGAAACAAAAATATATTTGAATGACCGTGAAAGTATTCACAGTCTGATTTTATGAAAACCCACACGAAATTGCACTTAACACCACTTTTGGGACTGCAAACATTGCAGTCCAGTGAGTTCACTAAACGATGGGATGCGCAGTAAGCCAAAACGTATAGCGGGCTATGAAAGAGGGAAATGGAAGCAATATGCATGTTAGTGAGTTGTACTGGCAGTCCTCTGAGGGAGAAGTGGCTTCACATATGAACTTGCCACGTAGCCTGATATGAACAAGTTGTAATGAGTTACAATATACATATATATGGATGTAATCTATTTAATTTAGGCAATTAAGGCAACTACCTGCAGATCCCCTTTATTGGCCGCCATTGCTAACAAACAGAAATAATGAATGGAGTAAGAGAAATTTATTAATATATCCTCATCAGAATGGCTTTAGGACAGACAAAAGAATAACCTATAAGGTATTAAGTATGAATAGATAAAAAAACTGACCAAAGAAATGTGGTGGAGCATGTTGCAGTGTTTGTAGATTTAGAGAAAGCCTATGGTAGGGTGAATAGATACTCTGTGGAATAAATAAGTATATAATTAGTTTACTACTAGGGATCTAAATAGATAACACATTCTATGTATGACGGCAAGGTTAAGGAAGGTGCGTGATGCCATGGCTTGAGATAAGACTGTAAATTAAGTCCTACTGTGTTTATTTTGTTTATTAACAACATAGCAGTACGGTCATAGAACTTAAGAAACATATGCTGATAAGACATATTCGAAGGATTCCTGAATTATTATATGGACTGATATATTTAGTGCATCCTTTTCAGTGATTGGGCTGTAGAACAAAATTTGTGAAATAGTTAGATACTGTGAGGAATGAGATCTGAAGATGAATCAGTTTAAGACAAAAATTATGCTTTTAAAGAAAGAGAATAAACTGGGAAATGAAGAAAAATTGTATGTATTAAAGAATAAGACTTAGCAGCTCAGATCAATGGAAAAGACAGAAAAGGTTTACATTAGCTCAAGGGAGGGTGACAATGAAATTTTTAAGAAAATAGTTGCATTTTGCACCTAATATGAATGTAGTTTTGCATCAGAGTAAACAGTGCACTAGTATAATCAAATGGGACCTATGAAATGCATGTATGGGGATTGGAGGATAGTTAGAAAGAAATGGATGTGTTAGGTATACAACTACACACTAATGTTGGTGCTCCATTAAAAAAGTAGGTCCTTGTGATGGGTTGGGTAAAGGAGAAAGTTAGAGTTAGTTACAAATTTTATGAAACATGATAGCTCCATTACATTTGTCTGCTTGTGTGATAACAGGCTATGGCTGTGTTTTCCCACTGCATTCCCACAAAACCAACTTCCACATTATTCTGTAATAAAGAGTACTCATGTCTTTAAAATATTCATTTTTCAATATTTGAAACAATTATGTTAAGGCTACTTTTATGGTTTAACTACTGCTAAAAGCTCTTGGGTGACCTTTGCACCAAAGGTTAGCAGCTTGATTTGGCCACTCTGGTACATCACTTTTAACCGAGTGCGATGACTCCACGATAATGTGTGAAGGCTTGCATTTGGGAGATTCTGGGTTTGATTCCCATGCAGTTGGCCATTCTGACCATGGGTTTTATCATGGTTGCCCCGGATCAGTAGGCGAATGCTGGGGTGGTTCCTCTTCTACCACGAATTTCCTGTCCATAATTTCCTATCAACTATTTTAGAGTTGTAGGCCCAGGCAATGGCATTTGGTGTGTTGCAGTTGGGCAGTGGATATATACTTTGGAAAAATTTCTCCCTGGCATTGGTTGGACTGCTGACAGACCCGCTTTCTGGGGGTATTCATGTACCTAGGGGTTCATGAGTAACTAGGACCTGTGAGCAGGGCTAGCCAGCATCCAGATGCATTCTACCTGCATCCATGCTTGCACACATTGTTACCCAGATCTAGTCACCTTTCAAGTCTCCCTTTCATCCCTCCCTCCCAAAGGTCATGTTACAAGCAAAAAGGGCCTTTCTGGCCTACTTCCAGTGCTCTGCCCTTGTTTTGGAAGCCCCTCCATAATATGTACTCTTACAACTACTCCTACATCACTTTTACATAATAAAGCTGCCGTTTTTTAAAACCCAAACTTGTTCATTGTTGCCATTCAAAGGTATAGAAATAGTTACAAGTTCATTCTTCTCTTGCTATTATGGATGTATAGCTAGCACAGCATATTTCAGGTCAAGGAATGCTTTGCAGTATGTAAGAGGGCTAGAAAACACCTCCTGCCCTACTCCTGTTGTCTTTGGGAGAGAGAAAAACTTGCCTGTTAGCGGACAACACAGGTGATGACTGAATGATAATTATGAAACTCATTAAAGCTATGAAGTTTCAGCTTACAAAATAATTAATACAGGCAATTACAATAAGCAGAAATAGGTTTGAAGAAAAATGCCAGGGTAAAGAATATGTCTCACATGCAGCCTATGTCCTTTCTCCTTGATCTTTTTCCTTTGAGCAGAAACAGCAGAGAGATCAACATTTCTCATGCAAAAAGCTGCTGCAGCTCTTTGGGACAACTAATATGAATATAGCAAGGCTAAAATATGTTCATAAATGTGTATTTAGGAAAAACCCAAATTTTTTATATCCTAATTTGTTGTGACACTTCCAAAACCTTTGGAGAATGTTATTTTGTTGAACACATGATTACTAAAAGTAATCGAGTAACGAAAAATCAGGCTTTGTCTTTTTGTAGTATTAAATAGAATACAACTCTTAGGAAACTATTAATAAGGAAATAAATATTTAATCATCACCCTTTAAAATATAAAGAAGCATTCTCTGATCATTTATTGTCAATGTAATTTCTTATTTCTTAGTTATCACAGTCTCATGTTGTCCCTATTTGTATCACCCAATAACAAACGAAACAAAATTAATGGCAGGACTTGACTGATAATGCTAGATAGCAGTTTCTCTTGCTATACTATTGTATCATACTACCTTGCTTCCCCCAGGACTTGACTGATAATGCTAGATAGCAGCTTCTCTTGCTGTACTATTGTACCATAGTACCCTGCTTCCCCAGGGTCAGAGGGACAAGGCCTATTTCAAAAATACAAGGTATCATCAGTCATTGTACTCTCCACATTTTCTCAGATTATGTGTTTCCTAAATGCAGTGATATTTTCATTCTTTACAACATAAGAGCCATAACATATGATAATTTACATGTCTTCTCTGCATGAATTTCCATATGTGTAAAGTGCATTTACTTTGCTCATGCTTGAGAAATAGAAATCTAATAAATATGAGAATATTTTAACAGAAAATAGATTTTAGTCAATAGTGTACTTTCTGTTCTTCTAAATAAAATACGGCACACTTCTGGAGTCATAAGCAGATTAGTTAAGTGATGTAAACAACTAAAGCATTTAACTGTGATAAGATGTTCATCTTAGACCACCACAGTATAGAATTAAAAGAAATTCTGTGATATATAATTACCTGATACGCATGGTACTTCCTTCTGAAAGAAACTGCCACTTATCGTTTGGTTGCTTTTCTCCACATAATTCCAGTGGTGGTCCATCAAGGGTGTGCCAGAGTCGAACAACTGCAGCTGGGCAACCCCTTACTGTTTTACAGAAAATAAAAAACTAATCACAGAGGTAAAAGCTTTATACTCCTTACTGCTACACTTACCATCCTGCTTTGAGCATACTTATTCCTACTTGCTCATAATCTAAAGCAACTAATAAGCTCAGTGCAATTAGAACATTAGGGAGGTAAATATGTTATTACATAAATGGCTGCCCTTAAGCATATGAGACCTGTTTCTAATCACTAATAACATTAATTCTATTATCTAAAATAATTGGAATATTTACATTCTTAAATCTTTTGTTCTCTAGAGTTTCAAATGCTTAAACGGTTTCTTCAAAGCAATTTTTTCCCTCAAAAGCTGTACTGAATGGAATTCTGTAATTGTATCTCATATTTTCCAAGACCATAATTTCATAATTATTACTTCAAAATGATTTTACTCACTGCCAGTAAGAGTGTATTGACTGTGTCTTAAGTAAAACCTAATATGAAAAGTGGAAGGGAGAGAATAAAGATTACAGGGTAGTGCGTGACTGTATCTATTTAGGAGTAAAAATAGATGGAGGTAATAAATGGGAGAAACAAAAGAAGTTTGCATTGGCAAAAGGTAAAGGGGCGATGGCAGCAATTAGAAGCTGCAAATATAAAGTACCTAAAATAAATGTTAAATGGCTGGAAAAAGTTTATGAGATGGTTGTGGAGGCAAAAATGATGTATGGTATAGAAATATGGGGATTAGATAGAGGATGGGAATGTATAGATGTGATGTACAGGATGTTTTGTAGAGAAATACTAGGGCTACCGAAGTAATTGTAAGACAGGTAGCACAATTAAAGATGGGCAGGGTGCCAACTAAGGGGAAGATAATGGAAAGAGCTTTGAAATTTTGGTTCAGAATTTTAAATCTAGGAAAAAGTAATGTGTTAAGACAATGTATTGGATACCAAGAGAATAGCTTAATGAATGATGGATGGGTAAGTAAATTACGGAATATTTTGGAGAAAAATGGGTTAGGAGATATATGGAGAAGGAGAGAAAATAACGTAAAACATTTTTGGAAAAAGGCAAGGAAAAGACTGGAAGATATAGAAATACAAATCATGTTCAGTGAGATTGCCGAAAAGAGCTCATTAGTTTATTATAGGCCAATGAAAAATACATGGGATAGGGAAAAATATATAGAAATAGTAAATAAAGAAGAGAGAGAATCTATTGCATGGTTAAGAACCGGAGCATGGAGGCTAAAAGGGCTAAGACAGGGTATTCCTCAGAACCAATGTCCGATATGTGGTGGTAATGAAGACATTGAACACATAGTATTTAAGTGCCAAGGAACAGAAAATTGGAGAAAAGAATTTTTTAATAAGAAGTGGTTGAAGGGGGATAGAAATACACTTATAATTGAAATGATATGCAAGGACGCTAGAAGCATTGGACAGTTTTTGTGTAAAGTAAAAAATAAATGGCTTTGGACAGTGGAAAGAGAAAAGTAAGAGGTAGTGCATCTTACTTTGAATGGAAAACTATAGTGAATGTGTGATGGTTAAGTAATCAATAAATGGAAAGTGAAAAAAAAAGTGGAAATGGGACATGAAAAAAAACCCCAAAAAAACTGAAAAAAAAGAGCAAGATAATTTAGTGACAAGAGATTGTAAAATGTAAATAAACTGTAGTGATTGTCCACTGAATAAGTGACCAGGGTCAAAATGCAGTAGACAATCAAATTTGTAAAACTCTTAGCACAATAAATACTACACTATACTATACTAAGTAAAACCTCTCAAGATCATCACTTTGTCCATCATAACGTCTACTGATAAACAGCATTCTCTATAAAATGTTAGAAATTCCTTCTCGTATACCTCATATACAATGGTTAAGGATCACTTACAACACAATAAAATGCTAACTAAAATTAATGTTTGAGAATTTTAAGGTCTTACACCTTTGAATTAATCCTGCTTACGTATAGTTTATCCCCCCTCAAAAAAATGGCACTAGAAGGTTTGATTTAACGGTTGCACAGGAAACCTGAATATTTAGTATTTATAGTAGTATTTTTATTGTGCTAAGAGTTTTACAAATTTGATTGTCTACTGCATTTTGAACCTGGTCACTTATTCAGTAGACAATCACTACAGTTTATTTACATTTTACAATTTCTTGTCACTAGATTATCTTGCTCTTTTTTTCAGTTTTTTTTTTTCATGTCCCATTTCCACTTTTTTTTCACTTTTCATTTATTGGTTACTTAACCATCACACTTCACTATAGTTTTCCATTCAAAGTAAGATGCACTACCTCTTACTTTTCTCTTTCCACTGTCCAAAGCCACTTATTTTTTACTTTACACAAAAACTGTCCAATGCTTCTAGCGTCCTTGCATATCATTTCAATTATAAGTGTATTTCTATCCCCCTTCAACCACTTCTTATTAAAAAATTCTTTTCTCCAATTTTCTGTTCCTTGGCACTTAAATACTATGTGTTCAATGTCTTCATTACCACCACATATTGGACATTGGTTCTGAGGAATACCTTGTCTTAGCCCTTTTAGCCTCCATGCTCCGTTTCTTAACCATGCAATAGATTCTCTCTCTTCTTTATTTACTAAGTCTATATATTTTTCCCTACCCCATGTATTTTTCATTGGCCTATAATAAACTAATGAGTTCTTTTCGGCAATCTCACTGAACATGATTTGTATTTCTATATCTTCCAGTCTTTTCCTTGCCTTTTTCCAAAAATGTTTTACGTTATTTTCTCTCCTATTTACTAACAGTATGTGCTCAGAATAGAAGGAAGGTAATAAGTTATTAATAAGCCTAATGACTAGTTTTATTATAGAAAATTTCATATAAGTTATTACAACTATATGTCACAATTTACACTCTCTTGGACATCACAAGAACAGACATTTAAATGTTTGCTACTGCTCACCTCTAATATTGCTATTTTTACATTGGTTCTCAGTATTTCCACTTTTTTCTGTTCTTCCAGATTTTCCTTTTCCAACACATCTCTTGTATTTCTGAGAGCTTTCTATGAGTTCTTCTAAACAACTTCTGCGCTTTTCACATTGTACTTGTAGAAACATTTTGTCTTCTTCATTTTTATAATGTTCATTAGACCATTACATTTACGTATTGTGTACAATTACATAAATCATCCAGCATTTTGGGAAATCCTTCTTTCCTTCCTTCCTCCTTCCCTTCCTTCTTTCTTTCCATCTTTCTTTCTTTCCTTGTTTAATTCTCTTTCTCTCTCTTTCTTTCCTTCCTTCTTTATTTCTTTGTTTGTTTGTTTGTTTCTTTCTTTCTTTCTTTCTTTGTGTTTTCAAAAAGAGTTTGTTGACTGGAACAATTTTTTAAATGTGACCACTTTGTATGAAAGTCTTTTACCTTGCTGACATTGCTACACTCCTGATAATTTGGTATCCTAGCCTTCATCCAGAATTCAGTGACCTCTGACAGTGTAATTTTAGGACTTTATTATGCTGTCTTCTTCTCATTAAGATGCAAGTGAAAAATCTAGCTAGAACTTGGTGGTTCAATTGAAGCCTACAGCCAATGATTGTACTAGGGTACTTACTATTAGCTGTATACCCTATGTTTCTTAGTTTTGTATTTATTTTAATTGGCATTGTAGCAAATAATGAATTAATGCAATGTCATATATATATATATATATATATTCTTATAATCTTGTGTAACCTACAAACTGCAGAGCAAAACTAACACATGAAGTATACCCCCCCCCACATAGAGAGAAGATAAGATGCTTTGTGTTGGAGAAGGATCTAGTGTCTCTTAAAATACTCTTGCACGTACATAAAATATGTTAACTCATAGAGGAAAGTTAAACATACCTATATTAAATAATAAACTAAGTTCCACTTTTGCAATACTAACCTCACAAACTTGTTGAAAACTCAGGACATCATATCATTAACTTCAAATGAGGGCAGTAGCCCTTGAAACATATTCTAGATTTAAGCTCTCATGTTTTAACTACAAGGTACTGTGTATTTAAGCACACCTGATATTTAACATCATATTGGGCTTACCTGGTGGGTCTCCTTCCACAGCAAACAACTCAAAGTTGAGCAGAATCTTATGTTTGGGCCGCACATTGATGTACCAGTTGCAAGTTTTACTTGCTAAGCCACGAACAGGGCCATCATAATTGAGTGGAAAATTTGGACTTGCTATGAAACCTGATTCAGTGCTACTCACATTACTTCCACAATCTGTAAATATCAATTTTTTTTCTTTAGTATAAAAACTTTAACAAGTAGTTTGCAAAAGTAGTTTACAGAATATGGGATTATTAACACATAGGAAACTCTGTAGATGGATGTATTAAATACTCTGTACAGTTTTTTGTTCACCTCCATTACTGCTACATATGTTCAGATGGAACAGAAATCTTGTTGCAGCATTTTAGGGTAACTTTTTTCAATAAATGGAAAAAGATTTTCTAAAATAATTTTAGACAGTGACAAGTTATTGGAAGTAAACATATACTTCCAATTTTCTTTTCTCTCTCTCTCTCTCTCTCTCTCTCTCTCTCTCTCTATCTCTCGCTCTCTTTCTCTCTCTCTCTCTCTCTCTAACTCGTATAAGGATCTAGTGCATAGGGATTTATACATTTATATATTGAAATCAAAACAATGGATAGACAGGAATAAATCCGTGTAGCAATTTACTTTTTCATAAATGGAAATGTTTTGTGGGAAATTTAAATTAAATAATCCAATGTAAGTCAGAGTAGTAGTAGTAGTGGTGGTAGCATATTTATTACACATTCTTACCAGATGGATATATTTGTAAATTATCATCTCATGGGTCTCTTTATCAAACATAACTGTTAAATGTGATTAAAAAAATAAAAAATAAACATAAAACATATAAAATAGTCAAAACATAAGTCAAGTATATCTAGAACTCTATCTTAGGCACTGCAAGCACATCTGTACACTAGCTCACACATGAGCACATGTGTTATTGTATTCATGTCCGTGAGTTACACATTTATACTTCTTATTGCATGCACTCTTCAAAGAAAAGTGCACTGATCTGGTAAATGTTTTTCCTGTGCAAAACAGTCCCAACTTGCTAACATAACTCTGTTCAAAGCTATAAGTAGTATCAAACAAACTTGTTCTTCACTGCTGTATACTTATATATTTTACCAATATATGAAGCCAATTTTCTGTTTCTGCATAGACAGATTCTCTGCCCACCATCACATTATTTTATGTCTTCTATCCACCATATTTGTAGCTACAGTAAGCCCAATCTATGCTTGAAACTTAAGTATACACATATACCTCTTTGCTCCAGCTAATTGTAATACAATTATCTAAGTAATTTAATTATGTTTTTTCTCTTCATGCTGCTTCTATTTCTTGCCAATTGATTGATATGTTTGAGTTTTGCTGAACCTTTACTAAATTTTAATTGTGAACACTTTCTCCTCTCTTCCAAACCTATCCCATCTCACTGGTTACTAAGCTTCTTTTAATTCCTATCATCCAGTACCTTTGACCCATATTTTGAACTGGTATTGATGAAATGCAGGTTTTAACAGTATATGATAGGTACCCCTTCAATATATTTAGTCATTATTTAACCATTCCAACTGTTCAAAAGCTAATGTCTTTACCATTTCTAAATTCCGTTCATCCCCCACAACTGGTAAGGTATGTTCCTTCATACTCTTAGAGGTCATTTTAAAAAATGTATTTCAAACTTTAACTGATGTACTCTCCCCCAACCCAACATCACCTAGCCACACAGCATTGTCAGCCTCACCAACATCAAGCCATCAAAAGATTAATATATATCCAGTCACTCCAAGGCCTTACACAATGCCATATCATTGTGCTTAGTTCATTTTCCATTCAGTTTATGGGTTACACTTAGACGATGGGTCTGGAAGCAGCACTCATTGAATGCAGGATGCATTTCCCCTCCATTACCTCTTGTATCACCCTCACTAACTGAAACCAGTTTGCACACCTGTTAGGTAACATAAGGAGCATGGGAGCAATCAGTAGTGTGTTATCTTTAGCTAAGAAGGAGTATGGGCAGCCTAAGAGAAAGGAATGGGAATTGGATTATTTTTGAATTCAACAAAATGAAAAAGCTTTTTGTTTGATATGCTGTGTATCTATTCATTTTATTGCATATTTTAACATCAGATGACACTTCAATATGAATCATGCCAGAAAGTATAGAAAACGTATCATTTCAGGTGTTCTTTACTTACAAACTGTAATACATTGCAGAATTAACTTATCCATTAATGTTTAGTTGCAACAAATGATTGTTTATTAATTAATGTAATGAGCAGCATACTGTAGTTCTACACAACTTTGTATCAAATCAGTCAACCTAGTGGCTCAGTTGTGGGTTCAATCCTGACCGAGGCCAATGCCATTTTAAGTTAGCTTATGTCAGTAGATGTACTGCCATGTAAAAGAACTCCTGTTGGACAAAATTCCAGCACATCGGTGATAGTTACAGGCCTTAGATGTAGAACCCCAAGGTCATTAAATTTATTATTATTATTGTTATCATCATCAAAATTGTTGTTTATCTATTATAGGAGACAGAGTAAGCAGCTATTACATATTGAAAAAGGCAAAATGCAAACAAAAGCACACAAGATAATCAAGAAATCAGAGCAAAAAAAATGGTTCATGTCAGCTATCACATTTATAAATATACTGCCAAAAAAATGATACCATTCACAATGGGGGAGAATGTTAAAGACTATTTAGTTATATTTGCAGAGGATGTTTGCCCTAACATTGTTGAACAATTTAAGTGCATCAGTCTGTCATCTCGCACAGTTGCTGGTGAACTGTGGAACTGAGTTCTTATACAGAGGCATAATTAATGAGTAAAACACAAACTATATAGTAGTACTCCTTGGCATTAGATGAAAGTACAGATAATAAAGATATTGCTCAATTAGACACATTTATCAAGGGGCTGATGAACATATGAGTGTGACAGAGGGTTTCTAGATATGGTATCCCTTAAAGATTAGACACATGGCAGTGATATTTTTGAGGCAGTTTTGCATATTGCAGAAAAATTTGAACTGTCATGGTAAATTAGTTACATTAGACATTGATGAAGCACCTACAATAATAGGAAAGGAGAATGGTTTGACTGAACTTTTTAAAACATTTTAAATGAAACAATGAAAATGGATACAAAGGAGTTTAAAGTCATACATTGTATGATACACTGATAGAATCTATGTGCAGCATTTGCAAATATAAAACATATCATGACATAGTTGTAAAGGCAGTTCAATTTCATTAAGTTGCACTCTTTGCATCACAGACAATTCTCTTAGGTTTTGAATTATCTTTGTTCAGAATATTTAGACCTCCCCTATTACTGTACAGTCTGATGGATAAGTAGAAGAACAATGCTAAAAAGGTTTTTCCTACTGTGTAATGACTAAGGGACAGATCAGTGTGTCTGTTTTTATGAGGTTGACTTACCTTGTACTGCATACACACTCTGTTTGTGAAGCAGAACATCATGCCTACTATTATACCAGATGAGTCAACTGCCCCTAGATATTCATATCTATGCAACCCACAGTTTATAGTCTAATGTGAAAACATTTACCCTTTTAGCAAACAAACTGTTATTGTAGCTCTGCCCTTCTATTCAGGACTATATGCAACTAACATTAATGATTAAAGGCCTGAACATACCTTTCGCAGCGAAAGCCTTTAGAAAAGTGGCGTTTCATGGATATAATGCTTGCAAGGAGGTAGAGGAATGTTTTCCCAAAGAGCGGAATAGACTACGTGGGTTCTGGCAGAGTGGATTAGCTGCCAGAATGTGGTGAAGCAAAGGTTAGTTTTGGATGTTTGAATCTGATACAAACATCAAATTGTTTTGGTTCTTTTTTTTTCTCCTTATGTTTATTTTCTTTATTTTAGTATACTAATTTCTTTATTTTTCTTAATGGCTCTCCTGTGAGCCAAAGACACAAGAATTACAATCAGATAATTTTGTATCATGTTTACCCTAATAGTCTGTACCATATCTGGTATTGTAAACCGTATTACTTAGCTTTCATTCTCTTGGGCGCATATTGCCGATATTAAATATATCAGTTTTTGTTTCATGTTTAAACCTTATGTTTCACTTCTTCTATTGGCAAAGAAGTTGTAAATGTGTTAAGTTCATGGGTAAACAATAATAATACATCGTTAAAGAGCGTGGATTTCATCAACAAAGTAAATGTTCAAAATGACGACCCCCTTCATCAATGCACATTTGTGTACATTGCCAGAGAGACCTTCTTGCATGCTGTAACATGCGTGGTGTAATCTGCCTGCATTCTTCATGTATGAGTGTGCCCATAGATGATTTTGGCTTTGCGGTGGAAAACATGACAATTATTCTATTTTGTAGACACTTATAATGTTTTCAATATTGTTATTTATATCGTAATATCAAATTATAGGCCCAAAGAGATAAAAGAAAACGTAATAAAAGTTTAAACTTAACCTAAAGGACTTGAACCCGAACTGAAGGGGCACAGTATGAAAGCAACCCTGATAATACCATTAGGCCAATGCTACCTTGTCAGCTGGGGTTCCTATACGAATTAGTAATCACAGCACTAGACGCCGCCTCGAATCTTTACACGCTGTTTGCAGCATCATACAGTGTTTTGAGCTTGGTTTGGTAGTTTTAATACAACGAAATAAACTGCATCAGTCATTACAATTGCTGTATGATCTGAAATATGCCATAGTTTGTGACATAAGTGAAATTATCTACCTAATACTTAGCATTTTTTGACAAGGCTGTACAACGTTGACTGATGGCTTAAATCCAATTGGCCACACTGAGTAGATATGCCATTTTGTTTTCAAATGGTTTTGTCAACTGATGCATGTGATAGGTTGTTCCTTCAGGGGCATTTTCAAAGGTGTGCATGAATGTATGCTAAACAATAAAAGTTTGTAAAATTGGCTAAAGGTGCTACTGCAGATCCCAGTGCCAGGGGGAGGGTGTTTTTTTTTGTATTGACATACATAGCAATTGCATTCTGTTGTGTAAAACACTTATGCACTGTGTTATCTATCCCTCCTCTATAAAGTGTTATGCAAATCAGCCATTAGAAGGCATTCAAGAAAGGCATAAGTCAAATATGTCACTTAGCACATTGCATAAATTAAAAACTAAATAGGGGCAGCTGGCTCACTTGGTATATTTCTTTACCCATCATCTGTACCCAGGGGACATGTGCTAAGATATTATGTCTCTGCATCAGTAACTTGAAATCATGGACAGGTCGCTCTAATTCACCCTCTAGTATTGACGTATTCAATTTCTTGGAATCAAAGGTTAGTATTTATAAATGGAATGTGTGCTAATATGTGAAAGTTTCATATACAAACATGATTGAATTGTTTCATTTTTAATCTTTGTAGGGAAAGAGTATATCTGAATTATCTGATCCACATTGGACTAGTGACCTTGCATTTTCAGCAGATATAACAAAACAACTCAACATTCCTAATCTACAATTTCAAGGATAAGATCATACAACTGTCATCATGATAGTGCAGGGCATTTACAAGTAAATTACACCTATGGAGCATGCATTTCATGATGCAAAATGTAGATAATTTCCCCCATTTAAATTCACTATAAAATAAGCAGTTGCCCTTATATATGTCAATTTTGGAGAGCCTCCACTTCAAATCTGAAGCAAGATTTACGGACTTAAAAGAAATTGATAAAGATACTCTCCTATTTTCTAACCCATGATCTTTTAGTGCCAAAGAAGCTGCCATTAATTTGTAATTAAAACTAATTGACCTATAAAACAGTATGCCTCTAAAAGCATCAGGTAAAAATGGCATAGATCTGTATTCAATATTACCTGTGGACAACTACCCAAATTTTATAAATTTTGGAGGGCATTTGGTTCAACATATAGCTGCAAGCAGTTAATTTTCAAAATAATCAAGGTAAAAAAAACACAGGATGCAACATAAGTGATCACTATTTAGTTTCCACTTTATGCTTGGCAAACATTACTTTAGAACCAGACATACACAAACTAGTAGAAAATAGGAGATGTCAAAGATCCATTAATTATGCAAAAAACCAGTAAAAATTCTCTTAAATTCCAATGTGTGTTTTTTGTACATTTACAAGATCTAATGTGGAGAAGGATAATTATATTGATTTCATTAAGTGTTGCCAAATACATTTTTTTTATTTACAAGTGAAAATTTCCTTGAATTCCAAGGTGTGTTTGTAGTATATATGTAACACCTTATGTCAAGAAGGATAGTTACGAGGGTCGGCTGATAAGTCCCGGGCCTCTCAATGAAAACAACATTTAAAAAACATTTTTTTTTATTTCTCAACATAATCTCCAGAAAGTTTAATACATTTGTAATACCGGTGTTTTAATTTAATTAAATCATCTCTGTAGTGCAATTTGTCAAGGTCCTCAAAATAGCTGTTTACTGCCTCCTCATTGCTGTGAAATCTTCGTCCTCCAAGAAATTTTTTGAGATTAGGGAACAGGTGGTAGTCACTGGGTGCTAGATCTGGTGAATAGGGTGGATGTTCAAGCAATTCAAAGTTTAATTCGCAAATTTTCCCCATTGCAATGACTGAACGATGGGCCGGAGCATTGTGTGATGAAACAAGTTTTTTTTCTTTCTTCTTTGCCAAATGAGGTCTTTGTCTTTTCACCTCATCACTCAAATGTTGCAGTAAGCTTGCGTAGTAGTCACCAGTGATACTTTTACCCTTTTCCAAGTAATCAATAAAAATAATTCCCTGTGCATCCCAGAAAACACTCACCATAACCTTGTTAGCTGACAAACTTGACTTTGCCTTTTTTGCACTTGGTTCACCTGCCGCAATCCACTGTTTTGACTGTGATTTACTTTCTGGAGTGTAGTGATGTATCCAAGTTTCATCCATGGTAATAAGCCGTCTCAAAAATTCATTGGGATTTTTATGGTAGAGCTCCACATTCTTAACAGAAATATTTTTTCTATGCAACTTTTGATCAGGTGTCAACAAATGCAGCACCCTCCTTGCACAGATCTTGTGAAAGCCCAAAACATTACTTAAAATATTACCTGCATGTTCTTTTGATATTTTTACAGCCCCTGCTATCTCAAACAATTTTAATCTGCAGTCTTCCAGTACTAAACAATGAATTTTTTCAATCATCTCTGGAGTTGTGACTTCCACAGGGCGTCCAGAGCGAGGCTCATCACTAGTGCTCGTACATCCCATTTTAAACTCTGCAACCCACCTTTTAATAATTGAATATGAAGGGGCAGAGTCTTTCAATGTACTGTCCATTTCCTCCTTTATTTCTTTAGGTGTTAAGCCTTTCACATGGAAGTATTTAATCACTGCTCGTTTTTCCAAATCCTCCATTTTTGTGAAAACTCTAAGGTTGTCCTGTTTAAAATGCTGTCATTCCAAAACTAAACAAGCTATTGACCTGTAACTATGGATAGAAGCTAGTCTAGAGTAAAACTATGTGCTGCTACCATCTAACTGGCCTAGTGGTGCCATCTCTGTGTGACGCCCGGGACTTATCAGCCGATCCTCGTATATTGATTTCACTAAATGTTGCCAATTATATTTTCTTTATTAAAATAATACATTAATACATTAACTTTTCAACTGATATGCCACTGGTGCATGGCTGTGCAGAAGTGGGTTAGCTATACACTGGCTCAGCGTTTTGCATATGCACAGAAAGTGGAGTGAGTTGTCACAATGTTTCCCCTCCACTACCAGTTCCCGGCCCCTTACTTAGACAATCACAACATCTTCCCAGGGCTGAAGATGAGAGAAACATGTCTCTTGAAAGCACTTCTCAGTTAATTCAAGTGCCATTGTGATGTGAATTAATATGTAACGACTCACTTCAATTTATAATATGATAACATCACAATTAACAATACTTCTGTCCATTATAATCTTCCCATTTATTACATCTATATTTGCAATCTTTACTCTGAAGGTGTCATGTTTTAAATTATTGTATTACTTTGGCTGATGTTGTTCATTATGATCCCCTATTTGTCCCATTAATCCTGCAGCTTTTCAAGCACTTTCTTTAACTCTACACTAGGCATGTGGAGGACAGATGTCATTCAATTTCTTTATGACAACTATTTTGTGAAATTGAGAACTATTATACATGTGAGACTCTTTGTATCTCTCAGTTGAGTATTGATGATGTAGCATTCAATTGTGTTAAAGAAGTTGTCTTTGAAATTTGTGCTTTGTTAACTGATATTGCTGATGGAATGATCATTGTCATCCATGTGTCTTTTCACATTTTATTGTAATTAGCTATTGTTTTAATGGAAATAATACATTCAAAACTATTTTTGATTTATTTATGTCGCAAATCTTATTTTTATTTTGTTCATTATTCTTCATATACTGCATTTATTTAACTTATTTTCAAGTATTCATATAATTTTCTGCCTTTACTGATATTTATCTTCTGAAATTGAACAAGCAAAAGAAGTAAAAACCTGAATATAGTACTGCTTTCAATACATGATCAAAGTGGTTCTTTGAAATTGGGCTAGTTACTGCAATTCTTCAAGGACTGTATGCCATAGAAGTTGCTTGCTAATTTATTTGTGTATTGTGGTGATACACTATATTAGAGTGAATGCTTACACACTGGATTGTTTGTCCTTGGTTTCAGTATAAGAGATGTAATATGATGTTTTGAATCATACAGAAATATTTCATAATATCAGTATAAACAAAGTAAATAATCAGTCACAGTTCATGAACATCAAGTATACAAGAGAAGTAATTTTTTCCTCTCTCTCTCTCTCTCTCTCTCTCTCTCTCTCTCTCTCTCTCTCTCTCTCTCTCTCTCTCTCTGTTATTTCAAGGTGTAAGTAACTATTCTGTTCATAACATATGATATGGCAGTGTAAGCAAAAAGATTAAAAAGCTTATCAGTAATTACTTTTACATTAAAAAAAATGTATTAGTAAAGCTCATTTAAAAATTTTCACATATAGCTCAAAAACAAATTACAGTGTGGATGACATGTATCCTCCAAATACCTAAACTCATAACTAAATAAGATGTGCCTACTAAAGGGTTAAATTTCCTACAGATAATAAGTACATTCTTAAGCTTTATCTCAAAGATGAATTGGGTATTTGATAGTGTCTAATTCTTTTTAAATTTAACATACGTTAACTAACAAGTCTTATTACAAGGTGAATAAAATGGGTAAAATAATGGTAAAATGAGTTGGGTTCGTGGAACCTAAGAATTACTGGATATTTGTCTACTTAGGTACTTAGGATAAGGTAAAATTCCAGGAAGAAAGAAAAAAGCAAACTTATCCATGTAGCTCAGCCCAACCTATATTTGAACTCTGGCCCTCAAGAATATGAGACAGATATCCTACCTCTACACCATGGAGATTTGCATCTATTTCTGGTGCAGTCTTCTAATAGAGATATAGTGGTGATCTCATCTAATCACAAAAGTAAATAAAAAAGGCAACAGTGTACATCTCTGCCTACTCCCCTTGAACTTTCTTGGCATTCAGAAATATCATTTGTGTTCAACTTTACACAAAAATAACACTTTCATAATTGTAACACTATGACAATCTTAATCATTTTACTTGAGAGAACCTTGGACCACAATTTTTCCCACAATGTCAAAGCTAATTCTAAAAGTAATGAATGTACAGTAGAACTTTCCCCTTTTCTGTTTCAAGTAACTGTTTATTAGTGTGCACAATGTAAAAATATTCTCTATAGCTGAAAAACCTTCCTTACAGCCTTATATTTTGATACAAACCCAATAAACAAAATCAATTGCTCTGAACTTTACAATGCACTTTTTCCCAGTATTGAAAGTAGAGATATATCCTTGTAATTATCTGACATGTTTTTCCCAGTTTATTTGTGTAATAGCTGAATAATATAACTACTGACCATTCTTCAGGATAACACTCATTGTTAAATAACTTATTGAATGCAGATACCAAAGTTTGTCATACTTCTATTGGATGCTTCAAAATATCTTCCAATAACACACCTGCTCTTAGTGTTCTATAATTTCTTGAATGTTTTATACCTTTAATAATTTAATTCTGAGTTATGTCCCTAACATTTCCATTTTACCTGCAAAAAACTTTATAAAAATCTATAATACTATTTCTGTCAGCAAGATTGATAGCATTCATTTTCCAGATTTTGTTTGTTATATTAACTAGCACATGTCAACCAGGTTTCATCCTTCCACCATTTTCTGCTGTTTTACTCTTATTTACATGTTGCAATCATGTATCTTGTGAATGGATATAAGCCTATCTGTTTTCCCACCTTATGAAAGTTCAGAATGCTACTTTCATTCTTCTTCTTTGCCTCTCTACAGAATTAGTTAAAAAAATCCTGTATTTTGCTTTATTTTTAACCCATATCTTAGTTAAGCATGTTCCAGATTTGTTATAAGTTTTTACTTCTGCTATTACATTGCTCACCCTATCCATATAGTCTTTGTTACTTCCTCCATCCATGGTGGCTCACACTACAGGGACAAGGGCACATGCCCTCCCTTAAATTTTGTACAATAAATACCTTTAAATAAATGTTGTATAATTTGTCAACTCAAAAATAATTATGGAATATCTAGATGGAAAACCTGAATGTTACAGAACCTGCATTATAGTATACAAGAGAAGTGCACAGTGCATGCAGTCAACTTGGTGTATGTGAAGGAACTGCCTGGGGTACATTCTTATTGTTTCCAGGCTTAACAGGATCTAATGTTTTGGCTTAAAAGGGGTTGTTTATTATGAAACTAGTGAGCAAATGGGATGTTGCAGTGAAGCTTCATGGAGAGCTTGCAGAATCTGTGGACTTTCTTGTACATGTTCACTAAGCCTGTCCTCCTAATTGCAGCACCTCAGCTGTTTGCTCTTTCACACCAATGGTTTATGCAGAATCGTAATTTTAAGAAGCTATTACACTATAAAGGCAACTCAACTAACATATCCTTAAATAACATTATGTTTTAAAAACAACCAGCATTATCAAGCGAATGAACATCAATGGTTAGTGATAGGAGACTTATAAGATTAAATCAATGATTTTGGTACTTCTGTCTATCACCGATTTGTTGAACATCTGTGGAATGAGAACTGAGAAGCACTGGGGCCCATTTCCTAATGTATGAGTAAATCCATTTCTTTTGAGTTATGATTGGTCAAAAGTGAATTTATGTTGATGTATAGATATTTAGGTATTTATATTCTGTTGTGGAAGTGCAATTAAGTGACTGCTGTTTCTCAGTATCACACAATCTTGGTAGCTTTTAGGTGTGAATACTACTGTGGATACACCTATTAGGGTTGCTTTGTCATCTACATGAAACAACTCAACAACTGTTATAAGCATGAAGTCAAGATTTTAGATATAGAAGTTTGAAAAAAATGTGTTAATAGGTTTAAAATTTGGTTAAAATCAGAACAAAATTAAGGGTACTTTACATGGAGAGTGTCCCATAAAGTAAACTTTTAGGTGGTGCACTGTATGTATGCAGTTGAAATTGTATACATGAGTTTGAGAAAGAAATTGTCAATGCTTTAAAAATTTGGTTGAAATTGGTACGAACTTAAGAGTGGTTTAGATGGAGAATCTACCAAGCTGTAAATTTTAGGCAATGCACTGCATATATGAATCTAACATTAAACTAAATTGGTTACCTGGTTTGCTTGAAATTGGTAACCAAATTTATTGTGGCTTAAATGGAGAGCCTCCTTAAAGTTTGAGTGAGTTGATATTTTGGGAGATCTATACATAGTTTACTTAAAAGTAAGTTGATCAATATGAGTCACATTCAGAGTGAAATCTGTAGAAAAAAGCACAGTATTTTGCTTTTTGAATTTCTGAGATAATTACTCAAAGACCTCTAGTCCCCCATTAATTCAATGAACTCTTCACAAATGGTGCCTGACAAGTATGATGGAATCTCTTTCCCATATTGTCATATTTGTTTATGTGTTTGTATAAGAATGATTCAAACTAAGTTAAAAGTTCCAAAATATACAAATAAATTCCATTTTTATAAACCAATTCTTTGGTCTGAACCACTTAAAGGGAGTCCTCTTGATGTTAAGAACTTAGTTACTACAGTAACCCTTTTTAACATGTGCTTCTTGCATTGCCACTCATTATTGAATTGGCTGACCAACTGTATATCCATTCACCTGAGTATTTTTAAGCAATTTCAATAAGCTACCATGCAGCTTCTATGTTCTTGACTAATTTCATGCCCTGATGGAGCTTTCAGAGCATGTTTTCAGTCATTAAATACATCCCTGTGAATGGAGATTTGGAATGAAAAAATAATTTACACACAAAGTAAACTTTTCCCTTTGCCGGTGAATAAATGAGCCATTTCTTTGTTTGGAAATTGTTACCTGAACACTGCTTGAGCAAGGCATTTCTATTCAATATTATCCTCATATTTATATACATAAGCTGATTTATCAAAATGATTTTCTTTATTTTGACAAGCAGAAGGTCCCTCTTCTAAATAATCCTATAAAATGCAATCAGCATATGGCAAAAGACAACGGTCTGATATTGCATAATGATTGTTTTCTGAAACAATGTTATTTACATAGTTTCCTGAAGCACAGCCTGTCACCTGATCTTGAGTATCTTCTTCACTGTACTTATTGAATCTTTAAAATTCTAGCACAAGGTTTGTTGCTTCTGCTTGTTTCATTTTTCTCTGAGCTTGAAGTTGAGAGACCTGGAATGTGATTTACCAGTACATTAACATATACAGTATAGCTTTTTTTTAAGTATAATTGAAACCATTAATTCATTTTTTAACTTTTTAATATTATTTTCTTCTTGTTCTTTGACTTTTATATGCTTAACACAACCACTTTCAATTTGCGTCATTATAAATGATAGTAATTGATATGTTAATTGGGAAGAGCATTAAATTAGAAAACTTAGGCCAATAGACTCCCACTGGCACGATAACTTCGAAAGACAAATTAATGCTGTCAGATATTTTGTAACATAAACCTTTTGATATTGACATTATATAGTTGAAAAAATTTATAAATAACATTGGTAAGTTGTTATTGTTCCCCACTCCCTTGTTAACTGATCTGTATACAATAATAGCAACTGACTTTAAGATTTTATATAAAAACAAAACAGCCAGTCTCTTTAACAATCAGCGCTCTTAATTGCACTGGGACTGGAACAGCAATTATAAATAAGGATTAAGTAAAGTCTGGATTCAATGCTACAGAATTATATATATATATTAACCTGTAAACATCATCCAGAACTATCAATAAGAGTGCTCTTAATCACATTGGGATTGGTGGAAAAGCAACCAATAAGAATCAACAGGGCTGGACCACTTCCATATATAAAAGCCAAGTCTTCAAACTGTCCTCACTCTCCAGCATATTAGCCAGTTTTAGTTATTTTCCCTTCTTAGTTCTGTTTTTCCTGTTGATGCTGCCGTGAGTGTTTTCCAGTCATCGATGTGAGTGCAAGTGTTACAGGGGTTTTTCCTTTGATGTACATGTTTTATGCTCCATTTTTCCTGAGCCTTTAAGGAACATTTGAACATTTTCTTTGGCCGAACGTTAACCTGTTTAATTATGCCTCTGTTTACATTTTCCTGTATTGTTCTTGGGGGGCAGCTGGCCGCCCTTGTATGGGCTCCTACATATTATTCTTGTTGATTGTATCCTCTTATTGTGAACTCAATGTTATATTTATATATATATATATATATATGATCTTTTCCAGTTACGTTTCTTCATGCATTAGTGCTTATACTTAAGATAGGAATGTTAGTGTGTTCTGTACATTGAATTTAAGTTGGATACATATGATTTATTGTGTGATTGTGTATGGAATATAAGTTGGATATGCAAGTTTTGGTGTGTGAGTGTGTATAGTGTAAGCAATGAGTTATGTAGGATTTAAGGTTATGTTAGTGTATACTTAAATGAGTAAATACCCTGTATTTATTTACCACTATGAGAGAATAACTATTATTTTTAACCTACTGGAAGCTACATTTTTACACTGCTTTCCTTTGAATTTATTTACCACTTTTAAGGGTTCCCATATATGACAAAATGTTGCAGACTATAGGTTGCCCTGGTTCCTGACTCTAACCATATGCTAGTCTGTATTGCCATATGTTACCTGCTTACAGTGTTGGTTCCCCTAAATGTCTACTTTAATGGAAAATTGCCTCTTTCCACTTGCACAATGTAAGCTTGTATACTATAGGTTGCTTGTTGCCCTGCTTAGTATGTGGATTTGTATGCTCAGTATCTGCAGGAGTTTGATTGATTCTGAGCTGAATTATCCTCTATATCGCCCCAACTGTATCTCTCTCTTTTTTCTGCTGTTTTACTTTCAAAACCTCACATTGGTCTTCAGGTACTATAGCATTTACTTCTAATATTTTAACAAAACCTAATGTTGCATTTATAGTCACTTGGAGCTTATCTGGATGAGCTTTATTGTCTATAAAGTTGTTCTTTACTTCTTTCTTCAATTCTTGCATTACTTTCTCCACATTCATCATTTACATAAGTAGCACTTCAGAGACAGCATACACAACACATTTACATTCTACCATTCCTGAGAGGAACTCCTTCAGTTTGTAAAATTAGATTTGGGTTTATAAAACTACATGTGTCATCACTGAGTTTTGTATCCATTGTAAGAATAAAAACACTGACTAATATACTCCTTTCCCTTCATAATTTAAACAGATAATATCTTAGCAACATTGTCATATATTTTGTGATACTATATTTTTCTTGAAACATGCTTGAAAATAGAAAAAAAGTACAAGGAACTTATATTAATTCCTTCTTATTATGCTTAGCAAGTTTTTGTCTGTTCTTTATTTATTTTGACCCTCAGTTCCCCTCTACCTCACATATTACACTATAAAATTAAATACTACAAACCCTTTACCTCCAAAAATGGACTTTACATCTTCAAATGTGTAACGGGCTTTGAAACCACTGAAAACTCCCTCTTGATCTGAGTGAAGGAGAATTTTTACTCCTGAAGCTCCACGATTGGATTCAATTGGGCCTGGTGCAGTTGGTCCACAGTAACGTCCTATCAGCTTTTCAGTTCCATCTTTGTATGTATTATACATTTCAAGCCAGTCTTCCTGACAAATGGAAACCCTATAATAAAACAAATTTTGTAATTTATTTTTCTTGGGTACATATTTGATATTGTTATATTCATTATTGTTGCTGGAGATGTAACATGATTAACTGTTTCAGATGGAGCTAAAAGAGATGGTGACAAAAATGATATGCCTTTATATTTCTATAAATGGATGCCTTAAAATGAGCTATATCAAGTGGTAGAAGATAGAATCTTATCATTTAAGTTTATTATGTCAATACTTGTTATGATAATTTGTTTTAAAACAATTCAATTAAATTTGTTTCATCCATAGTAACACATAGGGGAATGGAGGGCATTCCCGCTCAGCAGGCAATGGTGCTCATGTAAGTATTTCGGTTTGGGTGAGAGTTTGACTTGCCCAAGAGGTGCTGAACTTGTGTGGCAATCTTTATAACTTTGTAGTAGTTTAATGGTGGATCCGGAGGGAGATGTTTTGTTGTAAACATGCAAAATATTTTCAGCAGGAATTTCTTATAGAAATCAATGAGAAGAAAGCTAAAGGTATGTGATTATCTATTATTTTCTGCACTTGACAGTTATCATGTTGATTAGAGGATGCATGCAGCTTCCCATTAATATATTTAACAGCATCTAAAACTACATAACTTCTTCACTATAGGTAAAGAATTCCAACATGGCCATGGAGAGTAATGACGCTCAGGTGAGCAACATCCACTTCATCAAATGGTAGGGTAAAGAAAACCAAAAGAGCAAAAAGCCAGTTGTTTGAAAGTTCTTCAGAAGAAGATGGATGAAGAAGAGTTATGCAATAATGATGAACTAGACATCATGCCAAACCCATTTGTTGATTGTGAAGAGAATGAAAATGAAGATATCTGTACGGTATGTGAAGAGTTTGGTTGAAATGGTGAAATCTGGTTCCTGTGTACCATTTGTGCAAATTTGGCCCATAAAGATCGTAGTGGGGATGATAAACCACAAAATTATAAATTTGACTTTTGCATCCATTATTCTGACCACACTGAGCACAATTATTCCCAAGTATTGGGCAATCCCACAAATTGCATAGTTTTATTATTTATCTTTTAGTTCCTGAACTATAATGTTTCTTGAATAAACTTGTTCATTTATATAAAAAGGGTGTTCAATGATTGCGTTTTGCCAGAAACCTGTATGTGTAAGTATATTTTGGGAAATTCTTAATAATTTTTCCTTAAGTGAGCGCCATTACCCTTCCCTCCCTTACATGTTTTGAGAATTGTCAAAAACAGCAGATAGCTATACAATATCAAGGTGATATATAGGATGTGTGATGTCATACATATAACACAATACAATTCAAGTGACATTATAGGTTCAGCATTAAAGCTAAAGTAATGTGTAGAGCTCTATATAACAATTTTGTGCAACATGTACAGGAATAAAGTAGCTAAAATATAAAATTTGTATTTTTGAATAAAATATTGACATAATGGTTAATAAATCCATATATAATGTATTTCCCACTTATTCATTAATTCATAGCTCTGCTACAAAGCATCATGTCTAATTTATAAAATATTTATTTATAAACAGTTATGCAGATCTAAACATTTTTCACATCTTGTCATGCTCTAAGGAATTGAACAGGTTCCTAATTTATTAAATAGTCTTGTTTTAAGGTATACTTTTCTTTTCTCTTGAAAAGCTGCAAAACCTTATATAATGTCATTTAGTTCTGATTGATTCAATTAGTTCAGTAATTATAGCAGTATTTTTCAAAATATACTTCTGATCAACATTCTTATCATATTTCCCCTGGTTTGTTCTTAGCATAACATTTTTCAAGGAAAAAATATTTACTTTGGAAGGTTAGAGTAACCGTTTTATCAAAGAATATAAAGGTATCTACTACATACTCAAATTTCCCTGGGCACCTGGTTTACTCGTCCTTGGTCAACATTTTATGTGGAGCTAGCAGCATTGAAAGATGGAATATGTCTTTACTACATATGCTGAAGCAATGGAACACTGGAGCAGTATTTTACTTCTAGATGTTGAATACTGATCAATACCAGTATCTACTATGTAATTAAATAGTTTTGCTTACTCACTGGTAACAGCAGTTTTCAAATGTTTATGCATTGAGTAAAACATAAGAGGAACATGTTTATTAAACTCTAAATGGTTCATCCCAGTGTAAGGTGATAAAAATCCTTCATTTTTGCTAACATAATGGATAATATTACTTCATATTGCAAATTTTCTTTTATAATTAATACACCTCATATTGGGTGGCTCAGATAGACACTGAGCAGTAGGTTGGTTGGCCTATTGCGCAAGGGTGTTTTGTTCTCAGGAGTAGGTATTACTGTGCAACTGCAATACCTGATGGACACATAGCTGAAACTTGATAATTGTGTAACTTGCGCTCATTGTTGTGATTACAGATGTCAGATTATTAGAGCAAACATTCTCATTTGTTTAATTCTTGAAAATATGTTCATGGAATATAAACTGTTAATTATTATAGTTAAAACATTATTAAATACGAGAAAATAATACTATTTTGTCTAAGTGCTTAGCATTCATTGCTTTTAGCCTAGTAAGCATTTGTAATTTTTGGTATATTATGGAACAAATATTTTGCAAAATTCCTAAGTTGCACTTATCTTTGCTAAACATTTACTAATGTTTCTATGACAGCAGTACTTGCAGACATTTTGATTTTTATTAATTTCTTGATATAATAGCCTAGTTACATTAGTGTCGTAATAAAATTATTGCCTGGACATTAAGGTTCTGATGAAAGAGTCATGATAAAATTTGGAAAACTTTAACATGTCTTTCAATTAAATGCTACCTATTTTATTGTTGCTACTGAATTTATGTTACTGAAATTTTTCAAAGATTGAATGCTTAAACACCTAAATGTAGCAACAATGAGTATGTTTCATTTTAAAATATACCAATTAATGAAAGATATAGTAATTTACCACGTGTACTTTAATAATTTGACATCTGTAATTCTTCACTTGTGCTATTGTGGAATGGCCATAATACAGAAACAATGAATTCATTGATATGCTGTTTGGAGAATGTCAACATAATTCCAGATAAGCACCAGTACCTTATAGCCAAATATTTCTAGTTAGGTGACTGGACTGGTATTTTTCCATCAGTTGAAACAATGACAGTGGAAGCATGGTCATCTGCTAGCGTCAAATTGGCCACTATGCATGAGACAGAAAGACCCTGTGGTTATAAATGCTGTAAGAGAAGCTGTTGCTGCAAATGTTCATACAAGCTTCACAGCTATTGTGCATGAGCAGAATGGACCTTTTTTAAACATCATCTTTGAGTTTCTAGTACATCATAACAGAAGCCCCTGCAGCGATCTGGGAATAGGCCACAAAACCTACTGCTCAGCATCTATCTGAGCCACCCAGTGTATATACAATTCATTTGTTCATTTGTATTCTTCTGAATAATCTATCATGAAAAACAAAGGTTATAACATATAATTATGATTTATTTCACATATTTTTCTCATGCTACTATAAAAAATCTCAGGATCATGAAGAGTAGGCAAGGAAGTTAGAACAAAACCATACTTCTTTATAATTGCCTAGGGGAAGGCAGGGTGGAACGGGATTTGTGGAGCACAATGGGATAGAAGTATTTTATTAATTGGATGGTGCTGAAATCTAGCAGGGATAAGTAGATGAAATACTACAAGTCAGGAAAAAGCCAAGGCAGCCATTTTATTTCAGTTTGGATGGTGGTTTCAGAGCAAATGGTTGTTTTGGATGCTTTTGCAAGTGTTTTTGTAACTTTGATGAATTTCCATGTATGGTAAGTCAACTACCAGTAGATAGAATATATTAAATGCTATATACTCTTAAAGCACATGTAATTAGCTGTACTATGGTGTAATTGTTTGATTAAACTGGTCACGTGTAGTGTTCAGTAAACA
Organism: Deroplatys truncata; assembly: GCA_030765065.1. Lineage (NCBI taxonomy): Eukaryota > Metazoa > Arthropoda > Insecta > Mantodea > Mantidae > Deroplatys > Deroplatys truncata. The sequence goes on along the minus strand of CM060990.1, from coordinate 207,975,028 downwards.
CAGCTAACCAAATACATGACCATGGGGCAGAACAGGATACTATCCTGTTCTGCCATTGTATATTGCTTTACGATAAGACACTACACAATTTTTTTTGGATTTCAGATGGTGAGAAATTACATAAGAAAGGTGGAAGGCAATAATGGATTGTAGCTTTAATGGAATTGGCAATACAGGCTGTTATGCCACATGAAATGGGAGTTTGGCATCTCAATAGTTAATGTGCCAAAATCTACTTTGGAAAAACATATAAAAATCAGAAAGAAGGATGCTGATTATGTAGGTAATAGATAAGTCAGAAGGAAAGTATAATAAGGTATTTACTCCCGAACAAGAGGATGAATTGACAGCATATTTAACATCCATGGAAAGTAGGCTTTTTGGTCTTACAATGAAAGATTTGAAATCATTAGCCTACCAATTAGCTGGTAGAAATGGCCTAAGTCACAGATTTAATAGCAATACTTGTATGGCACGTCAGGACTGGATTAATGGGTTTCTTGCAAGACATCCTACATTGAGCATTTGAACCCCAGAAAGTACATTGGGTGCAAGAGCCATGGGGTGTAACAAAGTAGTCGTTTTGCAATCTTTTCCACTGCCTATGTAAATTATTGACCAGTACAAACTTACAAGTGAATGTATATTTAATTGCAATGAAACTGGCATTTCAGTAAATCCTAAAAGGCAATTTAAAATCATAGCTCTAAAAGGAAAGCCTCAGATAGGGACACTAACTTCTAACGAACAAGGTGAAACAGTCACTGCAACTGTGTGCATGACTGTGCCTCCCATGCTTATCTTTCCAAGGAAGAAAAAGAAGCAAGAATTTGAGCTTGGTCTACCTCCAGGCAGTTGGTCCGAGAAACACTCTAAGGCTGAATGACTACAGAGTTGTTTATTGTGTGGTTTAAAAACTTTATTGATATTTCTCAAGCAAAGAAAGAGTCTCCCGTTCTCCTCATTCTGGAGGGTCGTTTGACCCTCATAAAAAACCTCCAACTGATCAACATGGCCAGGGAAAATGGAATGCTATTGCTTGTTTGCCACCCCACATTTCCTAGAAGCTCCAGCCCCTGGACATGTTTTAATCCTCTAAGTATTTACTATGGGGATGAAATTAGAAAATGGCTTAGGTGCAATCCAGGAAAGATTCTCACCCCTTTCCAGGTGTCTTTGATTTTGGAGCAGCATTTTCACATGCTGCCACAATGACAAATGCAATCAGTGGTTTTAAGAAAACAAGAATTTGGCCTCCTGATCCTAATGTGTTTTCAGATGTTGACTATCTACCAGCAGCTACTACAGATATTCAGTTGGATGACAGTGAGTACCCTACAACAAACCCTACATCTGGTAACTGCCCACCAATTTTGACCGAACCTCCTGCCAAGACAACCAAGATAAATGAAGATTTGAATGAAGAATTTCAACCTGTGACCTCTAACTGGATGTCAAATGAACGTTCTCCTAGACCTAGTACCTCAGCATTTCAAACTGATCACCAGAGGATTTAATGTCAATTGCACTGATCAAATAAAAGTAAAGAGGACTAAATGAAAAAAGGGGAAAACTGCTCTTTTGACTGAATCTCCATATAAGAAGGAACTAGAAATTGCCATCAAACAGAAAGAAGAGTGTAAAAAAGAAAAGAAGAAAAGAGAAATGGAAGAGAAGCAAAGGAAAATGCTAAAGAAATAACAAACAGGAAACATTTATTTGACATCTAGTCTAATGCAGAAGTCACGAAAAAGTCCAAAAATGTCAAGAAAGCATTAAACAAAATAGGGAAAGGGAAAAAGAACTTTGCTGAAGATACCAAAAGTGATGAAAATGGAGAAGATGCTTAATGTCTTTCTGTGGAAATTTTTATTCCACATCAAATGAAGGCTGGGTGTTTTGCTGCAGTTGTCTGAAATGGCCCCATAGCTCTTGTAGTGATATTGATAGTGATGATGATGAAGCAGTCTTTGAATGTGAGCATTGTAAATAGTTTTGTGTTTTACAAATTGCTTTTTCGTTGAAAATTTTTCATTGAAGCCAATGTATGCCCCACATGTGGGGCAGAATGGGAAAAATTACATATATTTTTGAAACAATTAAAAAGAATGTTATTAATAATAATTATTGCATTGTTTGTATTACATGTGGTTCTATGGACATTAAACTTCTCACTGATACCAAGAATGTGTCTGCGCTTGTACTAATTAATAATGTATGATTAATTTTTTCATGTCCCATTCCACCTTGCCTTTCCCTATATTTATTTTGTACTCATTCATCTCCCCCTTTGGACTCTTTAATTGTATATAAATTTTTCAATGCTGATTGGAACATACATTATTATCAAAATGCAATTCATTTGCAGCATGGAATTTTCCATTCTTTTACTCACTGTAAAAAAATATTATTGTGGAAATAGATGTCTAAAAGAAACTCTTTTCTCTCTGTTGTCTGCACTTCCTTGCAAAACAGCGTGTATGGTATCTAAATCAGCATCTACAGCCTAAAACTTCTGGTTAGGTTCAATAGTTCAGAAGTGAGATATCAAAAGTATCTTCCAAGCTTACTTCCTTAGGAGTCTAATGTAAGAGAATCATTTATCCTTAAAATTACACAGGAGATCACCGCTTGGGCTGGAGTGCTCAATATTACAATAAAAGTCTCTCATACATTGTATAATATCATGTGCTGCTCCTGTGTGGGGTGCAGCTAGCAAAACTCACATTCATCGACTTCAGATTATACAAAATAAATTTCTCTGCACAATTACAAAGGCTGCATGGTTCATAAGAAATGACAAGCTTCATCAGGAATTTGGATATTTTCGTATATAACAGTACTTAAAACTGCTCTCAAAGAAACTCTTCTTCAGATTAGCCAGAGTACCAGGTGCTGCAACATATCACATTGGACTTAGAAACCCACAGAAGAGAAGATTAAAAAGAAAACTACTAGAGACTTCCAACTCACTGATTCCGAAGGTAGTGATTTCTCAGACTAATAATTAACCTTACTCATTTCAAGCCTATTCTCAATCATTCATTAGAATTCATTGAATATATTTGTTATCTTTATTTAATACCTTGTTACTGTTATCTAGGCAAATCTAATTGTTAATATCATATACTTGTAATCATTATCCACTTGTTAGGTAATGTTATCCTCTTGTTATATATTGGACATGTTAGAGGTAATATTCTCAGTTTGTTATATGTAAAGCAACTGTTAAACTAATTTATCATTGGCTTGTATTATAGCAACCTAGATGATCGGCTAATTAAAATAATTTTAAAAAAATTACATATGATTTGGTGATGAAAAAGGAATCAATGTGAATTGAACTGCAGGTGTTTGCATCATGTAAGCACTTGAGAATCTTCATGAGCTATGAACTTCCATTCTTAAGTTTTAATTCTACTGTGCCTAAGAGTTCAATGATATGCAGAGCATGGTAACTATCTGATAATCCTAGAGTTTGCACATGCACACTACTTTAGACTTGAGTTGTTTTTCTTTATGCACATTCTTAATTTAGTCCTTGATTTTAGTTGTACACTTTTGTTTCCTTTCTTTATGGTAACCATATTTTCAATCCAAAAGACAGATTGTATGTTCTTTGTCATTTTTCTTTTAAATTTTAAAGCTTTTACAAATATTTTTGTCTACTGTGAGATTGTCTTAAGACCTTTACTTCAATCTCTTAATCATTTCTTTATATTTTCCACTTTAGAAGTTAAGTGCTTCAAAGATTGACACCAATGGTTTTTATGGTCTAAATTTTGATAAAGTCTTACCTAAAATGTCCAATTTGTCAAAAATATTTTATTTTATAAAACTGTAACATTGTTGCTTTGTAAAATGATATATGTTTTGTTGTATTTGAATGTAAGCTGACTGAACTTTAAGTGGTTGAAATTATTCCTGGTTTTGTAACATTTCCTTGAGATAGGGTTATGTGAGGCATGATTTTACAGATGTTAAAATGTCAAAAAGATTAAGATGGTTAAAAGTGTCTACTAATTTCAGCATATAGTAAAGATATTTGCTTTTACCTAAAGAGTAATCTTTATGTCAGACCTAAACTTTTATATTCTAATTCTTTGTTTTTATGAGAATGTTGTGACAATAGCAGAGTTTGTGTTAGTAACTCCAAGTTAGATAATCCTGATAAACTTCAAATTGCATTTGTTTCCTGCAAAATGCTTCTATGATCTAACAACAAGAATAATAAGGTGCTATTAGTGTTTTTGCAAATGCAATTGCATATGGTGGTACAGTGTTATAGGAATGTGCTTCATATATCCACTCACACTATATTGCCCTGTTAGTCTGGCTAATTTATCAGAGTAAATCTGCTAGATTCTAGGGTGGTGACTTATTATTGGTCGGAGCAAGAAATTTAACATACAGTTTTTAGTAGGGAGAACCTGTAAAATAATACAATATGTAAATAAAACTGAAGACTTAACTTTTACCCTAAAACACTCTTTACCTATTGTTATGCCCATTCATTGAGTCTTGTCTTGCAACAAAGCCTGACTTACAATAAGCAATATAGAATATTTTTTTCATTATAAATGGCTTGTCTGCACATTTTTTCTCCAAGTCATCCAAAAGAACTGCTGCTCTTCCTGATTTATTATTTCTCTTCACCATTTCATTAATCTTGCTGATACTTTTATCCTGTAAGTCACTAAGCATGATGTCTACTTTCTGATTTCCAAACTTCTGCACTTGTAAGAAGCACAGAAGGTGGGACTTAGTTTTTTTCATGTCACTATATTGCTGTGCTTAGATGGTTAAGATTGTCAAATCCTGTTTTACTACAGGCGCTACCCTTAGAAGAAAATAAAAAGCAAGACCAACAGAACAATTTTATTTTATTTTCACACCCAGTTAACCACTCAAAAGTGTTATACTGTGTCAATGAGAAACTTAATGTGTATACCTCTGACTTGGACTCATGGATTGTTGTTAACTTCCTCTAGTTAAAATCACATGAGAACCTTGTTTTTCATTTAAACTACCTTGTAATGTTTCATATCTGTTTGTAGTGTTTATCTGGTTTCCCAGTAGCTGGGTGATCTGAAGGTATTACAAGGAAGACACTGTAACACATTTGCTTTAGGATGATGGGACTGTGGGTGTTGCTAATTATTTTTGATAACCGATTAACTAATGCAATGAATAAAATATTCATTTATGTGTTTCATTCCCCTTTAAGTATTCACATTTAATTACATACCACTATCCCAAGCAAATGATAGCTGTCTGGGTGCATGTGCTATGCAATGCCAGGTAGCATGTGCCCTTAATTCTTAGTTACAAAGTATTAACTCTAGCAAAAATTATGAGTTTTACAAACTAAATACTCCTCATTTAAGAAAGAAAATGAAGATAACAAAATATAGATCAGCTGTCATTCTATCATACACTTCAATAAGGTTTGCAGCAAAGTGTAAATAAAAATTCATGTGTAATTATTATAAATGTATATGCACAGAGGAAAAGAAATTGTAGATACATATAAACAGATCATATGTACCTTGTGAATGTTTAAGAGAGTGGTGGGAGTAGGCAGATAGCAGGCTACCATAAGCACAGTGTAAAGCTGATAATCAAAGCAAAGTTGTCACATTTCTGACCCAGTGCTTACCACTACATTTTATGGAGCATATCGTCGGCTTACTTCTAAAACCTCGTAAGTCTGATTTTGGTCCATTTTGAGATTTTGTGTGTTTTAATTACAATTTTTTATGCTCTATCATTATTTAAAACCTCATAAGTCTGAATGCTATATTAAGGTTGATATTTAATAAAACATAAACCTCGTATTTTTCTAAGCCTTTAAGTGTTACCTTAAAAACTCGTAAGTCTCCATTTTATTCTGGATGAAGAACTTACGAGAATTTATGAATGAACAGTGCTACCTTAAAAACTCCTTAAGTCTTAAATTCTTACTGAATTCAGACATACAAGGTTTTATTATGAAAATTGTTGCTTTTAACCCCGTAAATCCAGTACATTGCAATAAGAATGGCAATTCTGTTTTCTTTCTTATAACCCAAATTCAATATCAGAGAGATGATTGTAGCCTATAAATAAACTAATAATAATAACAATAATAATAAATAAATAATGCATTTGTTATCTCGGGTTTTAACTGTCTCTTTTTGTCCAATGAGATATGCTATTTTATTATACAGTTGATTGGGTTTAGAAACAACAAACACTTTTCCAGCTCGAGGTGATTCTTAATAATGTTGGATTATGCTGTTGTTTGCATATTTTATCTTACTGTGACAATGAGTGATTATTTTGTGTGGAAACTTCATTCTGTGAGGTGATTCCTTAGTAAGTGGTTTGTGACATGGTATTTCATATTAGTACATCAAGAATTCTGACATTTTATTAGTAAGTACTCATGTTATAACCAGTTAAGCTAAATTAAGACTTCATAGAATGTGAAGGCAGGAGCTTTAATCAGGGCTTGAAATGGAGGAGAGCAAAACGAAATCCTGTTCTGTTTCTTAAAATTTTGGATGTCTTCCGTTCCCTCTTGTAAGAAGCAATGTGAACCATTCCGGTCCGTTTTAGTGTATAATGAAATATTCTGCATTAAAAAAATAAAATCGAAGGAAACAAAAAACGACGTATCAGTAACAAATATGGAAAATTTTGTACAAGCAAGCACCCCTACAGTCTGCAGTTGCAATTTGAGTACAAGATTTTATACAGCTAATATAATTATAGTACCTTTTTTACACAGTAAATGTTGTTGCACAGCCTATATTATTGATAACCTAAATAATCATTATTTCACTTTACACTAATTTTATAACGTAGTGCGGAAATGAGCAAACCAACTTTTTCATATTTTGAATTTGATTACCAATTTATGGAGTTACCTTCATTCTAGTTTGCATTGAAGTTATCAAACATCTGTAGAAAAAGCATAAAATTCATATATTTACTTAATGATTGTTTAGGTCTTACTTATAATGTTAACAAAAAGAAAGAATGAAGAAAGCCAGTGTAGTTTTATACCATGCTCTCACAAACTCCCCAAGTATGTTTACTGCAATTTTAAATAAGTCCGAAGTTTTAAATTTGAGGTTTTATTAGCTTTCCGTTTTGTAAAAATTTTCATTCAGTCGGTTAGATTAGCGTTCTCTTTGGTAAAGGTTTCCGTTTTGATCCCTGGTTTTAAATAGTAGAAAGCAATCTTAAAATAGGAATACCATTAATATAGTTACTTAAAGCAAAAGTTTGTAACCTATTACTTACCATTGCGTTCTACCTTGTTCATTTTTAACAGAAAATGAGTTCCAGAGCTCAGAAAATGTTGAACATTGTGGAAATACAGGTACCGTTGTCTAGAGAACATAGACAAAATTTAACTACAAAACTATTGAGAGAAATGAAGATAAAGAGAATGAATCGCAGTTTTCCTCAAAAGTTGTGCTAACAAATAAAATCAAGTTTATTATTAATGATTTAGATACTAAAAACACTTAAAAGGAGCTTCTGATTTAGATTCAAATAAAAATACAGGTGAAAAAAATACCTTTCTAGGTATGCAATGGAATGAGAGATGCCTTAATACTGGAGAAACTCTGATAGAGAAAAGGAGTGGTGTTGTTGAGTTAGATGTAAATGAAGATGAGCATTATCCCATTTTAGAACTGTCACCTTTAGGAGAAAATAAAATAAATTTAAATTAACTAAAGGTAGATTCAGATGATATCCCTCAAGGGGAATTTTTGTTAATGAATTGGACAGTCTAGTTCCATTAATTGGGGGTGAACCTCAACCGGATTCCGAGGATAACAATTGTCAATTTATACAAAGTGATACTACTTTGATATAAGTGACGTCACAGAAAACATGAACAATGACATTCATACTAGAGAAAGAAAGTGCAAAAGAAATTTAGTACGAGAACCTGCATGGACGTCGGAGGAAAATAAAAAGAAGAGAATGCATGGTAAAGCATATAGGAGGACCAGAAGTTCTGGAAGTAAATGGGAGTATGGTGTTAAAGAACCAGCAGGATAATGGGAGCTACATGCAACTGCAAAATGAGCACCAAGTCCAAGAGGATGTATTGCAAAACTCTAACAAATAGTGACAGGAAAGAGAACTTTGAAGCTTTCTGGAGGAAGTAATGGGATGAAAAAGGTCATGGTGCAATATATCATAGATAAACATAGTGCAAAGGACAAGAAAAATAAGAAAAATGAAGTTTCCGGAAGAACGAACAGTTTTAGTTTTCATTTACACAAAAACAGTATAAGAGTAAGTGTCTGCAAGAAAATGTTCCGCAATACATTATCTATTGGGGAATGGACAGTCCTAAAATGGATTAAAGAAAGTAGGTATAAAAGTGATAATCCGTGAATAAAGTGGGAACCTCGAATGCAACAAGTGAACAAAATAGGCATGTGAGTTATGAAAATGAAAGAAAATGTGAGGAGGTGAGCAAAGAAAATAAAATACTTGTATCATTCTTTGAATAGCTCCCAAAGATGGAATCTCATTATTGCAGAGCTACATCTTCAAAAAAGTATATCTAGAGCCATTATGGAATTCAAAATCAGCATGACATAGGGAATATGAAAAATATTCGGAGGGAAAGAAAGGTAAGGCATTGTCTATTAAATCGTTTCATTATTTTATGATATGAATATAAGCCTCTTTAGTCCCAAAAAGATAGATATGATCTTTGCTGCAGCTACGCCTCTGGAAACATAACAGAGGACAATGACATGTGTTGCCGAAGTACCTACTGCCCCTACATGACAGTGTGGTTCAAAGTTGATTTCAAAGGATTTCAATCTAAATAAGGTATAAATCTCGAAAAAACGTAAATTTTGAATAAACACTTATAATTATATCTTTCGTCTCAGATGAGTGGAAGGATCTGTATAACAGAAGAAAAAGTGGTTGTGAAAAATCTTCTGAGAGGATAGTTGTTGGTCTGTGCAGTGCTCCCCTTAGAAAGACAAATTCATTGACTTGCAGCTACTGAGCCATTGGTTCCAAAAGACTTCCATTCATTTTATAACAATTGGCCTTATGAATAGGATACATTACATACCAACAATTTCATAATAGACTTTTGCAAGTTTATTAGAGAAAAGTTACAAGAAAACATTGTTAAAATATAATTATTTGTATGCTTTTTCTGATGTTAATACCAAACCAAGTCTGAGTTGTTTAAATATCAGACTCAAAACCTGTAAGTTAATAATTACTTCCATGAATTCATTAATAAAACAATGCAAATCTCATAAAACCTCTGAAAGCTTGTAAGTCAATAAGGTATAAAAGGGAACTTTATTAATAAAACCTTAAAAGTCTAATAAAATCTCATAAAACCCTGTAAGTCAATAAAGTCATTCCAATATTTGATTAATAAAACCTTGTAAGCCTCGTAAAAATGTCAATAATATTTGAACATTTGGAATTATGCATAAAATTAGTAATTGTAATGTTAGAAGGCATTTCACAAGAATTTGACTAACAAAAGCAGTTTTACAGAGATGTAAAATAGCTGTTTTAGCCTCCTGTAAAACTGTCTGGAAGAGACATACGAGGTTTTAAAAGTAAGCCGACAATATCTTCATTTAGGAAGCAATATAATTCTTGTGTTTTGTTCTTCTGTAAGTCAATATACGAGGCACCAAATGTGTGTTGTATAACATATTTCTCTACAGGAATGAGCTTTTTATTCTTATATTTTATTCCAAATGAAGGTCAGGATTACTTTATAATATCAGTAAATTTCTATTGTTAAGCTCTCAACATTTCAAACATTGCAATATTATGATATAACCTGTGCAATAATTATTATTACTCATTGCAAATCCCACAAAGAGTTTAAATTAAAATTCAGTTTTATTTATGGGCACGCTTTAACTGCTGTGGTCCTTAGCATCCCATTCTATATTGGCACAAAGAGCTTGCTAACTATTTCATACCTGATAATGTGAAAATCAAAGACATTTGCTGTTTACATATGTTCTACCCGAGGGTTGAAATCTTTAATCTTATTATTCTCAAAAGACTCAGGTACAAGTATCCATCATCGTTAATATGTACCTAAACAGGCAGTAAGTTCTGTTATAAAACTTTTGATAGGTGCTGTACCAAGTGTTGGGAAATCAGATAATGTGCCTGCTACTAAACTCTATCTTATACATTGTTAAAATCAACTAGCTAAGTGCACATGCTAGTTAAAGATTTAGTCATGGATTGGAGAGGTTATAAAAATTGTGCTGCTGTGATAGTCCTCCATAAGGTCAGAAAATCACCACCTAAGACTTTTCAGACTCTTAAGAAGCCAAAAATGAGCAGGAAGTTTGTGTAGCACACCATTGGGCACTTTAATGAAACTGGTACAATTGTTGACTGACCAAGATTGGGACATCCATACTCTGTGAGGACCAGCACAGTGGTGAAAGTAGTGGCAGCTCGTATCAGGAGAAATTCAGCATAAAAGCAAAAATTGATTGCTCGTGAGGTGAGCATCTCCATGAAATCAATATCCAAATTTCTCACACAAGACCTTGGGCTGAATGCTTATTGCTAGGGCACTGCAAATTTCTTAACTGCAAAGCTTAAGCAGCAGAGAGGGATGAAATGCTAACACCTACTTGAGAGTTACACTAAATATAGGCACCTTTCTTACGGCTAAAAGAATGTTCTCAATTGAAGAGAATTATAACTGCCAGAATGACAGAGTATACTAAAGGATTTCTGAAGAAAGCCATGAGAGGATCTAAATAAAACTCAATTATTTTCAAAGATCCAGAGTGGCCACTACCCACCGCAGTGATGGTTTGGTGGAGAGTAAACTATGATGGTATCATAAAGCTCATTTGTGCCAAAATGACTTAAAGATAGTGGCCAGAGTATATGAAACAACCCTCCTTGAAGTTGTGATGAAAGACTTGAACACCACTTTGTTCAAGAATGAGTACTGGGCCCTCTAGCAAGATTCCACACCAGACCATAAGGCAAGATCCACTCAATCTTAGCTTAAGAAAAACATTACAGATTTTAATGCTATCCAAGACTAGTGCTCTAGTAGCCCTACGTCAACCCCTTGGATTACAAGCTGTGGTCAGTACTTGAGAATATTCTTTCTAAGAAAAGGCACCCCAATATTGAGTCCCTCAAACAATCCTTGGAGTCAGCAGCGGCGGCTTTCCCCATGGATACTGTGACTACATGTGCGAAGATGCCGAGAGGCCATGCCATGTGTGAGAGCATACCAGCCTCCTTTACCTGACTGCCTGATTGTTAGCGCATATGGCCGGCACCTATAAGAACAGATGGTCTGCACAATAATGGTCTTTAGAACAAATGACCCAAGCAACAAACTCTTTATGTGTGCTCCCCACCCTTCTGAAAATTTCCCCAGTGGCAGGTTGAGAAGCCACCTCGTTGAGAACATTCCCGATTCGATACAGGGCTATATAATAGGGGCTTCTGGTAGGCATTGTTGAAAAAAAATTGTTTTATTTATGGACGCTCTTTAACTGATGTGGTCCTTAGCATTGCATTCTATATGGAGCGTGAAAGACTGGTAAGTTTGCTCAGAGGCCTCTTTATCAGCTTGAGGTAGGCAATTGTTGAGTCGAGTTAGAGAGAGAGAGTCGAACGCAGTCGAAAGCTTAGCAGCGACAATTATTGTCTAAAAGCATTGAAAAATAAGTTCTTCGGCAAATTTGGAATAATCATTTGCTACAATGGTGTCAGGAGTGTGACATGATACCACGATCAAGGCAATGATTAAAGAGTTATTAGCTGAAATCAAGACCATGAAATCCGGAATGGAGAAGATGGAGGATAAAATGGAATCTGGAATGGAAAAGATGCAGGAGAAAATGGAATCAGGAATGAAGATGGAGAAAATGGATTCTGGAATGGAGAAGATGAGAAATGACGTCAGTAGATTCCACAATGTCGAAATGGAGGAGAAAATACAATTCCAAATGGAGAAGATGGAGGGAAAATGGAGCCCAGAATGAAGAAGATGAAGCTGGAACTATCGGCTAAAATTGACGAACAACTGGCCGGCGTGAAGAAGGACATGAAAGAGCTCGACCAACGCGTTAACGCCCTGGAGAACTTCGGGGAATCTCTGAACGTCCTGAAAGGAAGAGTCGACGCAGCGCCAAGGAACTGAAGGCCATGGTGGAAGGAATGCTTGACGTGTGACTTAAGGCCTTGAAGGTTGAGACGCCAGGAAGCGACACAAAATCTGCGCGTGACAAGTCACTCAAATACGACGGAACGTCAACCTTCGAAGTCTTCCGCCGACAATTCGCCACCGCCGCCGCCTACAATCTATGGCCAGCAGAGGAGGAAACCGCACAGCTGGTAGCCAGCCTCCAGGGACGGCGGCAGAGGTTTTGAACGCGATCCCGACGTCGGCGGCGTACGGAGACATCTGGGAGGTTGGAGAACCATCGCTTGGCCGCAGCCTACGAAATCAGCACAAGTCAAGGCTGCAGCATCCAGGGGAGACACTGCAAGAGTTCGCCCTAAAATTTAACAGCTGGTGAACAAGGCTCTGGTGAACCTCCCGCCCAGTTACGTGTCCCAGGAAACTGCCTACTCCTTTGTCGACGGGATGCGTAACGCGTATATACGACAGTGTCTTATCCTCGGCGGCTCAAGACCATCCACGAGGCGCTGACGGACGCATTGAGAATGAAGACAACTAAGGTAACAGTTACCCCACCCTAAAGACCAGTTGTATCCGATACGAGGTGGACAGAGGTTCAACCTAGAGACGGCGACAAAGCTCTTCAGTTGGTGTGTGTTGGGGCTGTAACCAGCCGGGGCACCTTGTGAAGGACTACACACGCCTAGCCGACGAACAAGTGGAAAAACGTATAAGGACGGGCGTGACGAGGGGCACGTCGGGGTCGTCTTCACCACCCCGTCGAGTGACGCTGCATGCCTCGGGCAGAAAAGAGAGGATGACAGCCTCGTCGCGGACGGCTGGATACAAGGAAAACCATGCCGGATACTAGTGGATACAGGTGCAGCCATGACTGTCATCAGACCTGACGAGTAAAAGGGCTTGCCGTCAAGGACACCGAATCGGCCCACCAGCTAGTGAGTGTATCGGGCGATACCTTGCCTGCTGGAAGCCCTGCTGGAGTTGACCCTTGGGTGGAGCATTGTGAGCCTGTGAGTGTTGGTCGCAAAGGTGGCCGAGGATGTGATACTGGGACTGGATGCCCTCGGGAGCCATGAGGCGACGGTCGACTTCGGCAGGAGGGTCTTGCGACTCGGCCGAGATGAGGTGACGCTCCGGAGCCCCAACGAACATCCGGGAATCATCAGGGTGATTCTGACAGAGGATTTGGTTGTGCCGGCAAGAAGCGAGGTGGTGGTGAAGGCGCGCCTGGAAGGTCAGCGGTTAAGGAACCTGGTTTTGGACCGGATGGCTCCATTGAACGGATTATGCATTGCCAGAGCATTGTTGTCTTGCCGGGATGAAGTGCCTGTGAGACTGCTGAATCCATCGAACACCGATCAGGACATTAAGACCGAAACGGAGTTAGGGAAGAGCGAGCCAGCTGCTAGTGTATCGCCGTGTGACGGTTCCGAGAAGTCAGCAGCACCATCGCAAGTTTGGAGCCCCGGCTGGAAGATTTGCTGAAGAGGGCGGCCGACTCTCTGACTGCAGCACAACTGAACAGGGTGCGGCATCTACTTAGACAATACCAGTCTGTCTTCAGCTAAGGGGACGGCAACTATGGTCGCATTGACCGAGTACTCCACCACGTCGACTCTGGAGACGCCCAACCTATCAGGCAACCATTAAGACGAGTTTCCCTGGCGAAGGAAGCGGAGGTACGGCACATGTAGGAGGACATGAGATCCAGGGGAATTATAGAAGCGTTCGGCAGTCCCGGGTGCTCTCCTCTAGTCCTGCTGAAGAAGAAGAGGAACAGCGGCTAGTTGTGTTTCTCCGCGGACTATTGGAAGCTTAATACTGCGATTCGAAAGGACTGTTTTCCCTTACCCCGGATTGACGACACCTTGGAAGCTCTAGTTCTCGACATTGAACCTGAATTCAGGATACTGGCAGATGGCCCTAGATTCCAGAGACAAGGAGAAGACCGCATTCTCGACAGGCCAAGGGCTTTTGCAGTTCACGGTTATGCCCTTTGGCCTTTGCAATGCACCAGTCACCTTCCAGCGCCTCATAGAGTCAGTGATGAGGGGGTTAACTTACGATGCCTGCCTGCTATATCCGGACGACATCATCTCATTGGCAGCACCTTCGAAGACCATTTCGAGAACCTGGTCAAGATATTAGAGAAACTGCAGGCAGCCAACCTGAAGCTGAATGTGAAGTAGTGTCAACTCTTCTACAAGAAGATTAACTACTTGGGCTACAAGGTCTCAACAAGGGTGGCCACGGGCCCGTAGAAGACACAGGCTTTGAGAGACTGGCCTCGCCCAAAGGACAAACAAGAGTTGCGTAGTTTCCTGGGCCTATGCAACCATTACTGCCGGTTCGTCAGAGGTTTCTCCAACATCGCAAAGCCCCTCACTCGTCCGACGGACACCGACCACATGTGGACAGAAGAGGCGAGGACGCGCTCCAGGTGCTTAAGTCATCACTCTGCAGTGCGACTGTCTTAAGCTTTCCACAACCGGGCGGCGATTTTATCGTGGACACTGACGCCAGCGACAAAGGTATTGGAGACGTACTGTCTCATGTACAGGTCCAGGATGGGCAGGAGAGGGTAACAGCGTATACATCAAAACGCTCTCCAACAGAAAAGAACTACTGTGAAACCCGGCGGGAGCTCCTGGCGGTAGTGAAGGCGCTGGAACACTTCCATAAGTACCTGTATTGTCAGCCATTCCACCTGTGGACTGACCACTCGGCCCTTACCTGGTGTTGAGCTTCAAGAATTTAAAGGGCCAGACAGCCCGTTGAGTCCAGAGGCTCCAAGAGTACAACTTCACATCAGAACATCGGAAAGGAAGGAGCCACTCAAATGCTGATGCCATGTCCAGAAGACCTTACGCAGAGAAGTTCGACCGCTGCACTAAGGTTGAAGAAAAGGAGCGTACCGCAGCTGTCTGTGTGATTTCGGCGATGCCTGCAAATGGATGGGATAGCGCAGGCCTGAGGAGAGGGTAGCTGGTGGACGCCGACTTGGGTTCACTCCTGAGAGAATGGAGGCAGGGGATAGGCCAAGTTGGGAAGACATCGCACCCAAAAGTAGTGTGTATAAATCCTACTGGGTCCAATGGGACTCGCTTAAGACCAAGGAAGGTGTGTTGCTCGGAGTTTGGGAGTCACCTGGCGGGAAGACCGAGAGAGAGAAGCTGATCCTCCCACGGGGTAAGGTGACGGAAGCCCTGGAGGAAGTACATGCGAGGACTTCGGAAGGGTATCTTTGACCGAAACGAACAATCGAAAGCTCCGACAAGGCACTACTGGTTGAGGCTACGTGTAGACACTGAGAGGTGGTGCCGCCAATGTCATGTGTGTGCGGCAAGTCGCGGACCATAGACCATGAGCCGGGGTTGCATGTAGTAGTATAATGTGGGAGCACCCTTCCAATGCATCGCCATCGACATAGCTGGACCCTTCCCTGAGTCTGACAGGGGAAATAAGTATATGTTGGTGGTAATGGATTACTTCATCAAGTTGCCAGAGGTGTATGCCATCCCTAACCAGGAGGCCAAGACGTTCGCGAACTGCTTCGTGGAAGAACTGTTCTGTCGCTTTGGGGTACCGATGGAGCTACACAGCAATCAGAGCACCAACTTCGAGCCGAACATGATGAAAGAAACACTGGAGCAACTTGGAGTGCACAAGACGCGCACAACACGTCTCCACCCGCAGTCGATTGCATGGTTGAGCGGTATATCAAGACTCTAGAAGAGCACTTGAGGAAGGTCGTGGTCAGTCACCAGAGGGACTGGGATCAGGGTGCCGCATTTCCTGCTGGCCTACCGCTCGTCAACACAAGCGTCTTCACGACGTGCATGAGATGGCTCGTCAACACATCCAGGTAGCGAGCGACCGGATGAAGACTCGTTACGACGGGCAAGATAACTGCCAAGGTTTCCAGCAGGGTGAGCTTGTGTGGTTGTATCGTCCTACTCGCACCAAGCTTCAGCAACATTGCTAAGGGCCATTGTTAGCGCATATGGCCGGCACCTTTAAGAACAGATTTTGCATAATAATGGCCTTTAGACAAATGGTCCATGCAATAATGGCCCAAGCAACAAACTGTTTATGTGCGCTCCCCGCCCTTCTGGAAATCACCTTAGTGGCAGGTTTGAGAAGCCTCCCCAAAAGAAGCCGCCCTAGTGAGAACATTCCCACTTTGTTGCAGGGGACTGCTGGTGAGCAGTTGTTGAATTCAGTTGAGTAGAGAGAGAATTGAGTGCAGTCAACAGGTGAGCAGTGAGAAGTTGAACTATGCTGAGCATCTAAAAGTGATGAAACAAAAGGTTCTTTGGCAACAATTAAAGCCATCATTTGTTACAATTCAATGGATGCTGCTATTGATAATATTCTGATAGGCTTAGGTGCTGCACCAGGGCAAAAGGGGATAAGGGGACAATATGCGCATTTAGCACAGAAGGCATGTGGATGCCATTTGCCATAATCAAACTGAAAAAAACAGTGAAATGCATTGTTGTCACTGTAATAAAGCTTTATAATAGAGCTTATGGCCAGATTAGGTAATATAGAGTGATGAAAGAGATATTTTGAGTGTCAGATAAATGAGCTCACCCTATCAGCACATTCAGGTAAACTTGTGAACTTTTATTTTTTGAATCTCACAGTTTAAAATGACTGCCTATTTTATTTTTAACTGCAAATTAAGTTTAAGTTAATTTTAAGTTAAAATAGTTTAAGTTAAAATAGTTAAACTTTCAAAGTTTTTGTTCTCCTCTGTGGTGTAGTGGCTGCCATGCTAGCCTCTAGTTCCTGAGGTAGGGGGTTCAAACCTGGCAGAGGGTGATGTATTTTTTGAGGCATAAAAATCCTTAGCATGGCTTCCTTTGAAAGGGAAGTAAAGCTGGTGGTTCTGTGTCATAAATTTACGGCACATAAAAGAACCTCAAGCCTGATAAAGAGGCCTCTGAGCAAAATACTGGTCTTTCACACGAAATATAGAATGGGATACTAAGGACCACAGCAGTTAAAGAGCGTTCATGAATAAAATTTCCAATTTAATTTCTTTTTCAAAATTAAAACAAGCATGGTTTAGCTTTTCACTATTAAATATTAAACATTTTGCTGCAAATACAAGAAAGGAATGTATTTGGAACTAAATACCACTAGCATATAAGTGAATACTATTCCTGCAATATGTTAGTAATTGTGACCACCTTGAGAAACTCAGCATGTGTTCTATTTTGTGGCAGCCATCATCTCTCAACCCTGAAGCATGGATTTTATCATACACCTGCTGGGAAACCACATGGTTGCTATTGTTTCATTTAGATAAAGCACGTTTTCTACAAATTTATTAAAGACAAAGGTATAGTACTCATAAAATTTTCAGTACAGGAGCTCACAAGATCATTATATGTGTAAATCACTAGTTCAGAACCTTCACAAGTGGCAATGCCACCCCTTCAAAACTGTTATGACAAATATTTTTAGAAATCTTGTATTTTAAAATAATGTGAAATAAATCAGAAGGTTTCAAAAATTATAAGAGTATTGTAATTCATTTGAGCATAAATTGCAGGAAAAGTAAATTAGGGAAACTTAAAATATTGAAGATATTATTGATAGGAACAATGAAGATGATGATAATGATACATATCTGTATGTAATAGTAACTTTTTTCCCCCCTTTCCTTCTTTCTTCTCTGCAAGTTATCTGTGGTCTCCTGTAAATTGCATTGCCTCTTCTAGCTTCAGTGGGGTATTATCTCAATTCAAAAATCACTGCTGTAAATACACTGCAATAACCCTAGAATTACATATTATCCCATTATATGCATAGTATTTTATAAAACCCTACTCACCCATATGAGCCGAAAGTGTTGTTTGCATTGTCTGCTCGTACTTTGAAATGGTCAAATACAAGTGTAACTTGTTCATTGGGAGTGGGCACAAATAAATATGTGCAGTTTGTTTCACTGGGGTAATTGGAGGGATAACGTGGTGAGTTGAATTCGCCCTTCTTTCTACTTCCACTTCTATACGTAAAATTACATGTTCCATCGGGAGCAGCTGTTCCAGGGATGCGATACTCTGTAATCAAAATGAAGGAAAAATATGAATTGCTTCTGTTAATCTATGTCAGCACAGTTTACTCTATTATTCTGCAGAGATATGATCAGTAAGAAGTGTAGTTTTTCTTATATGACACATCCAAGAAATAAAATATGCATGATCATGTGTTTGTAGTTTACTCATAAGGAAAGCATGAAATCCTTCATGTTAAAAATTACCTTTAAATTTATGATAGGGGAGCTATATGGGATAAGAAAGCCATATCCAAAAGTTGGCTGCCAGTTATAGCTGTGCTAGGAATCCTGCAATGCCAATGCATTATGTAATGACAAATTGACATTCCTGCTTAAAGTGGAGCAGAATTTTTTGGTGACATGTCGTCCTCCATGGTGTAGTGGTTACCTGCTAGCCTCTAGTTCCCAAGGTCATGGGTTCAAACATGGCGGAGGGCGATGGATTTTTTTGGGCATAAAAATCCTTAGCATGGCTTCCTTTGGAAAGGAAATAAAGCTGGTGGTACCGCGTCATAGATTTATGGCACATAAAAGAACCTCAAACCTGATCAAGAGGCCTCTGAGCAAAATTACCGGTCTTTCATGTTCAATATAGAATGGGGCGCTAAGGACCACAGCAATTAAAAAGCGTCCATAAATAAAACTCAGTTTAATTTAATTTTAGTGACATAATCCACCTCTCTCTCTTGCTCTTAATGTAACCTAAATTTAGGTAGCCAGGGTTGTATGGACCAATCAGTTATTACAAATACCGCTTCTTCTTGTTCAAGTGCTTCAGCATTCATTCAGTTGAAACTGGCTGCTAATTTTATGCATGCTGCCATTTTATAACAAATAATTTATGTTACCAAAACTTTAAGTTATGTTTCAATATGAGAGATTTGATAATTTTTTTGTGAGATTTTTCTCTACTCTACCATGTGAAGTTAATTTAGGGAGAGTAATATCACACTCAGTATATTGATACTTTTCTTTGGAAGTAATTACAAGGGAGAAGTATAGATAATTGTTGCACTGGGTTGACTACTTACGTTTATTTTAAACTACTGCATTGAATCTGGGTTGCCTGTTAATCTAAATAATTATAATAAATAATGAATTTGTATATTCTGCTTTTGATCACCACAGAAATGTATAATGGTAGTAATACAATTCCAAACATTACTTTAAAAGCTTCTTTACATAATGAAAATATCCTTTAATAAAGATGTTCAAATTTAATGGAACATACAAAAATGGAATTGACTTTTTATGCTTCTAACAGTTGGTATTAACCTAAATGAAACGGCATTAAGAGATGAACAGAAAATTTACCTTCTTATTAATTCACTGACACTGTGCAAAACAATGAATTTTTATGGTATTGAGAGCCAAGATAATTACATTCCCTCATTTATATTACCTGTTTCAAATGTGTAATTAGCTTTGAAACCTCGACCCTGTAATTCACCACTACTGAACACCATAACAAGACGAGGACCATCAGATACCACCACACTGGGTTTGCTCTCCACACCACACATTTCGTGATCAAATTTATCATATGAATCAGTGGCTTCTTGTCCTTTCAAGTAGATTTTTAAATAACCATCAGAACAGCTGCAACAAAAGGAAACAAACTATAGAGCAGGTCCAACTATGTATATAAAAATATAAATTTATTAATATTCTAAATTTTAATCAGTAAAAACATTACACACATAATATTGGGCTTCCTGTTATATACAACCTAACATATATTATGATGGTAGATAGAACACAATGATTTCTGAATCAGCGATAATACAAGAGAATCAGGAGCATGCGCAGCGAGGGGACCAGGAGACCTTAATTTCCCCATTAGTTTTGAATTTTTTTAAAACTGAATTAACCAAAATAGGAAAATTCCAGAACAAGGAATAAAGTGTAATAAATGTTTAAATTATGCATGCATGTGGCTATATAAAGTGGTAACTAGGTGACAGCAACAATAACTCTATGGTGAAAGTTGGGTGCTGCAACCATTCTGAGGAATGTGCATTATTTGAAATGTTTGTAATGAAATGCTTAACAAATTGGCGACATCATCCTGACTCATCAGTGATTGGACAGGATACTATGGGTATACCACCCCTATTCCGAATATTCTCTCCTGCAAGCAGTCACAGATACCCATACATGTGAATGTGAGTGTCTTGCTTGGTCTTTATGCTGAAAGAAAGGGTATCATCAAACGCCACTCATCTACAATAGTTAAGTCTTCAATTTTTAAATTTTTTACTAAGAAGAATAGCTGTATGCCGAAAAGTTTTCTCATGGTTTATTTCTTTCAATTTGATATTTATTTTAATTCAGCTTTGCCAATGAGGGCTGTTCTGCAATAAACGATGATTCAATTAGTGGTTCAACCAAGGACACTTTCATCAAATATAGATTTTCTTGGAGTTGTAAGGTTACAGAAAAGCTTAAAGAACACAAAGCAAGCAAATATCATACTTCCAGCATTTTAAGTTGGAAGTATTTTAGTGAAAAGAAGTCAGCTGATGAACCAGGCGAGGCAAATGAAGCTAAAATCAAAGAAAAAGAAAAGATATGTTTGAAAAATAGAGAGTACATGACTCGTCTTATTGATGTAGTTCACACTTTAGCTAAAAGAGGTAAAATACTTCAAACTCATGATAAAACAAGAGTGTAGAAAGAGGTCTGTTTCTAGAGGCTATTGGTCTACTTTTAAAGTATCATCCATGTTTAGGACATATGAAGAGAATATTGCAAAGAATTGCACGCACCTAAATAATCACATCCAAAATGACATGCTACAAGGAATGAAAACAGTCATGATGAGACAAATTACAAATGAATTAAGAGCAACCATTTTTTTGTGGTAGCTGGTGAAACCTCAGATTAAGTCTTCATGTACAAATAGCTGTTATAGAACGATTCGTTCCTCCAGGAGAGGAACTTCCAATACTGAGATTTGTTTCCTTTAAGAGATCAAAGAAAAGGATGCAGAAACTATTTTCAATGCACTGAATAAAGCACTGGAAGAAATTGGGGTCATCTGGACAAATGTTGTATACATGTGCTTTGATGTAGCACCACCAATGTCAGGCGAATTTAATGAATTACAAGCAAAAGGCAAGGAAAGTAACCCATCGATATTGTATGTTCATTGCAGTGGAATTGTCTCAGCTTGAATTTGGTCAGCGTATATTCCAACCGTAAGTCCAATCCTTTGATATCCGAGTTCTCTGGTGTTGTGCAGTTTGTATACAATTTCATAGATTGAAGTCCTAAAAGACATGCTGCTTTTTAAGACCTAGTAATGAATACTGATATAAAATTGAAAACGTCAAAGTTACATTCAGAAACTCCCTAGGTGTTATGGTCAGAGGCTGTATCTGCTCAGTTTGAAAATATCATCAAGGCAATGGAAGAAATTATTGAGGACACAGATGATTCAAAAGCATGAAGAAAGGAAAAGGAATTTTATTCCAAATAAAAGCCTTTAACTTTATAGCATGCTTGCATATCATGCACCCAGTTTCTTCAAATCATGGTGAGAGGCAGCAAAACTCGCCAGAATGCAGACTTAGGAATTTGTGAAGCAGTTGGAGCAATAGAAAATGCAGCTTTGGTATCAGTTGAAATGAGAGCAATGTTAAGGAGTTTGAAGTAATGCACAAGAAACTGAGTACTTGTCTGAAAATCTAAACATTGAAATACCAATGTCACAAAAAAGAAAAGTATCTGTTCTCTTAAATGATGATCCAACTCCACAAACCACGTTATCTTGAGACAAAACAGAACTTCACCTTTTGCTTACTACCCTGTTCTTGATGTCTTAGTCAAGTGTTAAAACGATAAATTCAACCAAGAAGCCAAACAAGATTTCTGCCATTGAAAAAATTATAAATCTGAAGCTGGGTGCAAACAAGTAGAAATTTCTATTCTTAGCAGACATTTTGATATAAATATAGACCTTAATGCAGAGTTATCTATTTTGAAAATTAAAAAAGTCAGGATTTCTCTCCAAAGAATGTTCAGGAATAGATTTCCTGGCTCTCAAAATTTCAAAGGGGATCAACTTACAACAACTTTAGGATGGTTCAGAAAAAAAGTTCTACAGCTCCAGGTACTAGCTGTTCTTATGAGAGAGGATTCTCTAAGCTTCACCCATTATAAATTAAATTAATATCTACTATGAAGCAATAATGCCTGGAGAATTTATTATAACTGATCCGGAATAGAAACACACAATAGATGTCAGTTCAGAAGAAATTATCGAAGAATTCAAAATAATGGTACCTTTTAAGAGGAGAATGTCACTTTAATTCAATTAGGTACAGATACTTCACGTTCAAGTCTTTATGTCTGGTATTTTCAACTTTTGATTTCGTAAAACATGTAAATATTGATTCAGTTCAATTGTAATTTTAAATTAGCATCATTTAAATAAAATATATTAATTTAACATTTTTTAAGGTTTTTATTATTCATTTCATTCCTTCTAACTATTAATGTGTAGATCTTGAAAAACTTGGATTTTCGCATTCTGAAAAATTCAGGTTCTGATAAGAAAAAGTGCTTAGAATATCATTTAAAGCAGTAAAAACTTTAAAATTTATTTTGGGTAGGACCCTCAGACCCCTCCCTTTGCTCACCTGGGTATAGTTCAACCCACATGGGCCTCCCATTGTAATAACTCTGTGCATGCCTATGAAGAGAATTACAGTTAATCAGATCACATTTTTGTGTTTTTTAGCTATGCTTGCACCTTCAGTGTTTCAGAAAAAGAGATACAATAGAGAATGACCAAAGAAATAAGCAAACACGTGAATGTTTGAACGAAAGAATGAAGCAAAAATTATTTGGAATAGAATTGAATACTATGCAGGCAAAAATTATTTCCTTTTCTTTAAGATATATTTTAATAACTTGTGCAATTATACAAACAAATTCTTTACACTTCTGATTGAAGAATTCACACATTTACCATCACTACACCAGCAGAGTAAAAAATAAACAACAGTTTATGGCTCTGCCATTCTATTGACTATTTCTGTGCCTTTGCTGCATGCAAAATAGTATATATTCTCAGGCACATATGATATATTTCAGTCATTTATGCAGTTTCTTTGCCCAGCTCTGTGGCATATAATAAGTTCTCAGAAACAGAGGTTTACTTCAGCAATACAGGTAGGTGTGTATAATGGTCCCTCTGCAAAAGTAACAAAAATGTAACACAGGACTGTTTCAAAATTGGTATAGATGCTAGAAGAATTATGTTACTGCCCAAGGGGCTTACTTTGAAGGTAGGGTGGAGAAAAAGGTTCCAGTTCTTTTACAATAAAGTTTTCTACATATTTTCAACTTACTTTTGACCTTACTAATATCTTCATGCATCACTCTTGGTTAATGTTCAACTATGTAATTTGGATGTAGCATCTCTACATTCTAATCCAGAAGTTAAGTTTGAATCTCTTTTGAAGTAAGTTATCTAGGAAGTACTTTCCAAAACTTTTCCTTATCCTGGGAAGACAACAGTTGGGTAACTCTCTGCTCTATGGATCCTGGGCACCTTTGAGCATTCATTTGGCTCACTTTCATCTAACATCTCTGCAGACCTCTTATAAGCAATTTCAAATGAGTACATATACAGGATATATGTAGCTTATGGAGCGATTCCACATGCTATACTGAAAAAAACATTGTAGTAAATATTTTCTTTTTCTTACTTATTTGAGCACTCAGTTCACTGAAAAAATTAGTTTGTTTTGGAAATTCATGTCTTTATGCTATTATGCCTTTGAATATTAAAATCTGCTTAAAGCTCTGCAGAGTTTAAAACAAACTCAACAAATTTTTCCTCTGCATCTTTTTTGTAAAATCAATTAGTTTTGCACAATCATAATTTTCATGGTACACTATGTCTAGCTTTGCCATACAATAGCTGTCCCAATTTGCATTATACACAGTAATCTTTCTTAAGCAGATTGATTATAGGCAAATGTATTAAGACTGTAAGACATAACATTGGTTATGTTAAGAGTATAAGTAAATATTTAGATTGCAAAAGGCAAAGTTATTAGATTTTTAATAAGAAAATTGACTGTGATTTAGCAGAAATTAATATATACTATTAGAAAATGTGTAAGAAACATGATGACATGTTCAACTTATGTAGATATTCTTAAATTAATCAATTAGGAGTGAATAAATTGTACATATTTGTGTAGCGTGTCAAAAAATACATTGAGAATGAAGGATTTCTAAGGAAATATTTTAATTAGAATTTATGTAAACAGAGTGCTGATTTGAACATAAGCTTTTGCTAAAATCCAAGGGAGGAGGGGGAAATTCCATTAGCTATTGTCTGCCAGAGGAACATAACTTTTCAAAGTTAGAAGTTTTTTGAAAAGAAATAAACCAGTGAATCAATGAGAATGTGTCTGGAGATATGAAATTGTAGCCAAAACGAATAAAATATAGCTAATGTGACTTGATTAATGTTAATATAAACAGGTAACCTTACCCAATGATAGATTAATCATGAAATTTTAGATTGGGAGTAGTTCAAATATTACAGTTGAAACCAGACTGAGATCAGGGCGTTTTCGCCAGTATTCCAGATGACACTTCTTTGTCAGTGTGAATAAATGAAAATAATAATATGGGTTGCTTGTGCACCAGAATAGAAATGCAGGTGAAAATAGCAGTGTGCCACAATACAAGTAACAATTTATACCTAATAGGTATAATTCATATATTCAACGTAGCCTACAGTAAAAGTCAAGTAATTAGGCAAGTGAGCAGGTAGCTTTAAACATGGCAGTCATTGTCACATTTGCAGCAAAATCAATTACTAAGAAATCTTTTGTTCTGCATAGTATGGAAATTGTCAATAAGGGAGTAAAAACCAACAAGAACGTGCCACTATTTATTTAAAATGCCCTTCACTTCCTCAAACAATCAATCCAATAACCATGTCATGATTTCTGACTATCATTTACCAAGGACATCCTGACACTCCACTAACACAACCTGAGGAGATAGGTAGTTGAGCAGCTGGAGTCTAGAGCCCTAACAGGATGACAAGGATTGCCTCATACTGCATAAACAGGTTGCAGTGAGGTGACAATAAATGACAGAGGGTTGCATAAGATGTCACTATGGAAGTTTTCACAAATTGAGATTCGTTAAAAATGATTTTAATTTTCTAGAACCTAAGATGCAGTACTAGAAATGCAATTTAAACTTTATTAAGCTAAATCTGCAAGCAGAAGCTCTTTATCACTGAGTGGATATTATTCAGTGAAGCAGTTAATGTAAAGAATGCCCTACACCATGAGAGAGATTCTGAAATGCACCCAAAATCCTCAAAGTATGAGAATGAATTTTATAGCCTGAATTAAGATCTAGAAAGGATTAATGAAGAAAATAGGTAAAATTGTTATGCTTTTTGCTGTTTTTCACTGAGTTATTTTAGGGACATTAATTAGTTATAAACTTATGAAACAATAATACACTAATTTTCACTTAAGGATCTGATCTTAGTGATAGGGGTTTTGAACCATATAGAGCGTTTTGTCTGTGGGTATTACATCATCACCTGAGTCAGGTATAATGTTTATGGGGCAGTTTAGGCTTCGTTTACAAAACTTATCCTCTGTTTTCAAAACAAATATGTGTGGACAAGGGAAATATTAAAGCCAAAAGGCATGTGCATTTTTAAGAATAATTTGCCAAATGGTTCATTTTATGAGTTCCTCGTTTGTCTGTTTGCTGCTTCCTTTCTTTCTTTCTTTTTCTTTTTTGTTGCTCTTTCCACAGTATTAATATCAAGTATGAGCATTTGTTTTGTATTACTGCACAAGTTCTGTATAATATTTTTAATTATTTTATTCAAGTGTAATTGAAAAATGCAAACACTTCATACTCACCAGCCTTGCTCTATCCCCACTAAGAGCAGAAAAAATGCCCAAGTGGTCACAAAAGTATGCATAACAATGGCAGTGTTTGCTACTCTCACCCTTCTTAGAAGTGCTTTTATAGCCAACATTAACATAGTTATCCAAACTTTATGATATGATTCTTTGATTTGTTTAGTAGGACTTTTATCAGATACAAGAATTGGGATATGGCATTGACCAATATGATTGCTGATTTTGTGGAGCAGTAGTGCTAAGTTTTACTAGTTGGTTTACTTCAGAATATACCACAAAGCCCTACTGTGCTTTTTCACATCACCTGTCTTGTTCAGCATTGTCAAATATTGAATTACAAATCATTTACTTCTAGATAAATGCTTACATATAGACCAAAGCTTATTAGGTATTTTTTGTTTCTTTCATCGAGTTCTCTCAGTAGTTTAAAGGTGGACCTCCATATCCCTTCCACCTGTATATATAGGATGTTTCAATAAAAGGATGCAAAAGTTAGACAGAAACATTTTGAGACAGAAAACTTGTGTATTGCAACACCAACTTAAGGAGACATGGGCAACATTTGGAACGGAGTCAGAATTCAAGGCAATCCATGTTGCATAGCTTTTGTTTACCTCTCATCCACAAGATGGTCCTACTTTATTGTTTAGAGTTTATTGACCATTAGGCTGTTTTACAATGTTGCAATTGGTCTCGTCAAATACATAAATTTGTCATCACATTACAATAGTTATTACAATAAATTTATGCAATGACATTAAACAATAATTGGATGTTTTACAGCATTGTAATTGAGTACAGTCTTAGGAACTAAACACATTTACAGTATAAAAATTATTACAATATACATATACAATGATATTATACAATATTAGGAACCATTTATATACACATTGTTTATAGTTTAGTTACTGCATTAAGCTTATATAATGGTGATAAATTGGTGAGAAAATTAACACTGAAAAAATCTGATTTGAGAGAAGCATTTCTAAGCTCAATTATTGGACTTTAAGTTCTAAATGGTCGTGTCTGACAGAAGAAAATCTTGTATCTTGCCTAAAACTTCCAAATTATTAATCAACCTAGGAGTGTGGTACAGAGACTGAGTGATATAGTGTTCTCTTATTGTAGTGTGTTCTTGTATAACTTAATGTTATTTTTGTAAGACAGTTTCCTTTACTGTTACAAAAAATTAATTTAAGATACTGAAGTTTATTTGTATACAAGAAATACAGCATAAAAATATAAGGCATAATCAATATAAAATAAAGCATAATGTGGGTTGCTCTACTCATGAGTCATCAAAGAATACAGTTAGTGGCTTTACTTCACAAGAAATGTCACTTTTCAGAGTAGTACTCAAATCTTTGTCAACAGATTCATGACTTGCAGAATCATGTTTGCTTCTTGACAATGTCCTTTTATTTTTCCTCCTTTGTCTCTTCAAGTAATAAATCTAATGCATATTTCTCATTGGTGGTGATGATGATAAATTGATTATTTGCTCTTCTCATGCATTCTCATCCATCTTTTAGTCATGCTGAAATATTATATAAATCTAAATAAGTGTTTAACTGTATAAGACACAATTTTACGTTGTTGCACATAGAATTATTCTCCACACCACAATGGTCAGTGCTCTTCATTGAATCAGTAAACATTTAATGTTATAACAGACACTTGATAATGAAAGCTATAATGGCAGGTAGATAAAAGAGGAGACATTTGTGATCATTGGGGTCAATATATTAATTTAATTATACATTTTCTGAAGTGTTCAAAAGCAGAACCAAATTCCGCATATGACTCATGTAGGGTTAAGCTAATATCTTAGTTGGCTTCCAGAACACAAAGCTCCTATCTCAAAATGTTCAGTAGAGCATCCTCTCTTTCCTGTTTAATTTTGTCCTGTTTTTACTGAAATACTCCATATAAATACTCCATTTATATAGGAGATTATTCTTTTTTTTCTTTTCATAATATTTTCTGATGTTTTATGGAGATCTGCATGAGATTCTAAGGTCTTAGAAATTTTTAATTAGCCATTTAGTGTTGGAAATATTTCCCATATTAAAGGTAATAAAAATCAAGTAAATGAAGGTACATCTTTTAACATTATAAGTTAACAAAACTTGTTAATGTTTAACAAATCGTGATACAAATGAAAAGATATGTCAAAACAACAACAGAAAATCATTCCTTATAATAGAGAAAATTTACTTACTCTACCCCTTCCTTTTGTGGCCCTTTAGGAATTTCAAACATCCCAAATACAAGGCGTACTCTTTCCAGATGTTGAGAATCCTGCATCCCATACACAAAATAACGACAAACTATTTTTGGAATGTAGGGGAATGGCCAATTTGGACTGTACACTGTGCCACTGGATTCCTTTTTACTTAGAATTTTCTGATCACATTCGGATCCACGTATATGTTCACCATCATTCTTTACAATAAAATCTGCAAAAGAATATGTGCTCCAGATTAAAATGACTATAAATGTGTACTAATGAATTATTATATTACAAGTATACTTACAACTTTTTAAGAGCACCAAGATCATCCAATTAAGATAAATATGGATGAGCTATTTTTAAACTCACCTTCAAATTTTACTGAGTGAATTTAAGTCTTCTAGAAAATATATGTGCAAATAATTGTGCTGCTCTTTTTAACCTGATATTCTGATCTCAAGGCAGAATTTCTAGAGAAACAAGACAAAGAATAGAAATATAGATGTGCTTTGATAGCCACAATTTTCAGTCAGGAATGGCATCCATGGTGTGCTGTTGGGAACTGAAATATATTCGTTCCCCATACCACTACATTCCATTTTATAGACGTTCATTTCTTTCAGCTACCTGCCCTGCCATGCAATATTGTCACCTTGGAGCATTTTAATTAAAAAGAGCACTTAAACTTTGTTTCACCACATTTTTATGAGATTATTTTACATGGAAAAAATTATTTGAGGAAATGTGTTTCTATGAGCACAATGGTAGTCCACTAATGCTTTCTGCATATACCAACCTTTCTTCATTTACAATATTATATTGACTGGTAAAGGTAAACACTGATAATATAGATCTTTAAAAGGGCTATTTTAATGTCTGCTGAGCAAAATGTAATATAAGTTTTTAATTTCATATTTGTTGTTTATAGAACTAAATAAAATGTAAAGGGATATATATAGAATTAAATTCTATGAATTTTTCAAAACGCTCATATTTGGTAAAAAATTGTATTTTACGTTCTTAAATTCTGAGGAATAATCACCGAGTTACATATGAAACAAATACATTCTTTGAAAATAAAAATTTTGTTTGTTTGTTTGTTTGATAGTCAATTTGCTTTTAAAGCATATAAGTATTTCAAAATAAGTGAAGAGAAAATGTTTAGTTTAATACATTGACAGTTTTAAACTTTAAAATTAAACCCTGTAACTGCTTTGTACTCTTAAAGCACCATTTTTGTTACAAATAAATATTTTATGCTTTAAAGTCAGTAAAGATCATATTTATTATAAATGTAGATGAAGCTGCTAAAACTCTGTAAAACACATGTATGAATTTTACAATCCCATTCAATAAAAACTAAACCAATGAAGACCATCTGTGATAGTGTATAAGAAGAATAAGGAGGAGAGGGAGGAGAAGAATCTACCAATACTTAATTTTACTTTTCATTCAACACCCTTAAAATGTGATGTATAATCAATCCCTGGGATATAAATTAATGACTTATTAGCTGAAGATATCAAGAGTAAGAGAGCTAATTCTTGTGCATTAAATAAATAAGTGATCAAGCCATTAATTTGGCAGAATCCCAGAAACTTGAAACTGTAATGCAAACTAGAAATACCCACAGACTTTGACATTTTCTGGAAACCTTTCTTTAAGCTACAGGTGGTTGGTTAAATCATGCCGCCATCTCCATATTAAGTGTAGGATTTCATGAACATTTAATTATCAATGGATGATCTTTTTAGTTTTAGCAACTGTGCTGAGTTTGTTCGATACATGTAATTTACAGTACATTAACTTTGCAGAACTATGTACTTCCATTTATCATATACAAGCAAATATAAAATACTTTTTATCATTACCTAATTTTACAAAGCTTTCACTGAATTCAAATATTCCTTTAAATCCACGATTCTGTGTGCTTGCAGTCCTTTGAAGTGTAACAAATGTCACAAGGAGAGATGATTCTGAAGAGTAAAGAACAAGGTTTCGCTGCTGACCACAGTAAGTCCCTATTACTGCAGATTCATTATCAGGACCATCATAAACTTTTACATAATCAAATGGGCAGCTGAAACAACAAATGATTAACCTTAAAGATGATTGCCTCAAAAACATCAAACACATGCTCTAAATTTAAAGTACTACACACATAAGGTGTGCACAGAAATTAACATGTTGTACTTACATATACTTTGGTAATATTTAGAAAACTTCTCATTTATACTATTAGTATCTGGAGAAAAATATTTAGATTAAGTATTTTCCAATTTAACTCCTCATATATTTGAGGATCTTCATTTCAAAATGTTATAAATCCACTCATGATCAAAAATTAGTTTGAAGCGAATTTGAACTCTTTAGCATACCCTGCATTGTGCTTAAGTCCCTGTTTGCTTTAAACCACATTTTCAACCACTTAAAATTGAGAACAAAATTGTGAGTTCAGTGCAAAATGTATTATGTCCAATGCATAGACTTGATCAAACTGCGAAGTGTCCACTTTCTTATGCACATTGTCGGGCTCTTGCAAAGGAATTCCCTCC
Organism: Deroplatys truncata; assembly: GCA_030765065.1. Classification (NCBI taxonomy): domain Eukaryota; kingdom Metazoa; phylum Arthropoda; class Insecta; order Mantodea; family Mantidae; genus Deroplatys; species Deroplatys truncata. Next base: position 207,944,040 of record CM060990.1, on the reverse strand, counting down.
TCTTCTATCACTGCATGACAGAAATGCCTGTTTTTCATTGTAACTCATTGTTTGACCAAATTGCAGTGTCCACAGCTGTCTTGCTATTATTGTGGGCATTGTAAGCAGTTTGTGAAGTTGTGTCTATAAATGTGGAAAAAAGTATGGTTGTAGGCGAGTGTTCTGCAGGTTCCAGAAAGAGGCAAAAGGGTACAAAAAAAAGCAAAAGAGAACAAGAAGAAAGGTAAATACTATTTAAACTTTATAATAAGAATACTTATTGGTATTATTTTAACGAAAATACAGGTACTGGAATGTATTCAGAGCTACTTTGCAGTTACTATAGTTCTTACCATATCATTCATTGGTGTGATTCAGGTATTCTGATCAAGATCCAAGTATGCTAGAGTTTGACTCTTCATTAACACACAGAGAGGGTACATTTAAATGCTGCACCATTCCTGCCCATCACCTTACCAGAACAAGAAAATTAGTGTATAACTATAGCAACAAATCACAAGATAGGTTTCTGCCATCAATGATGTCTGTATTGTCTCCTAAAAGGCATAGACCAAGAAAGTCACTAAGATTAACTCACTGGTTATTAAAATATCTCAAGTTAGAGTAAACAACGAAACTACTCCGCTTTCTTCTAAGCTCTTTTGAGCTCTTTCTGGTATTGGTGCAACAAGAGTAAACAGCATAGCAGCTTCTCTAATAGCAGGTAAACCAGTAATGAAAAGAAGGGGAGGTGACCAAAAAGCCAAACAGTATGCCAAAAGAAGGGATTGGTAATTAGCTTCTTATCCAAGCTAAAAGCTAGAGAAAGTCATCATTCAAGACAAAAAAAGCAAGTGACTCTACCTTCTTTCAGAGTTAAATGTAAACAAGTTATTTAAAATGTACAATGCTAGTGTCGTTGAATCACTAAAAGTAAAGAAGTGGTTTTCCCTTAGCATTTTTTCTAATAAATTTAACTTGGATTTTGATGAACCAGCTGTAGATTTATGTGGTTACTGCAGAGGACAAAACATGAACTGCAAGTCACTGAAAATTCCCATAGAAAGAACAAACTGAATCACTGTGCATAAACTGAAAGTAAAGGCATTCCACAAAATGATGAGAGAAAAAGACTCATCTACTATGTTTTATGCTTCGATTTACAGCAGGTGCAGCCATTGCCTCAGCTTGCTATAGGCAAAACCTATTATGCTCAACAGCTATCTTTCTGTGCTCTATGCATCACTGATATAGAGAATAAATCACCAGCATTTTATTGCTGGATGGAAAACCAAACAGGTCATGCAGCTATTGAAGAAGGTTCTGTGTTAACAAGTTTTCTAAACAAACAGCAATTTGTAGACGGAATATCCAAATTAAGGCTTTTCTCTGATGGCTGTGCTGGCCAAAACAGAAATGCCCACACTCTATTGGTGGCTTTTGAAAAAATCTCCAGGCTATCTGAAGGAAATACGTCTGATATTTCCTGTGACAGGCCATTCCTTCTTACCTGCAGAGTGCATGTTTGGAGTTTTGGAAAAGGATCTTAGAAAAGAGTCTGAGATAGAGAACTCCAGAGAAGTATTTTGAAACATATTCTAAGGTTGGTACTGTTCACCAACTTGGCAAGGATTGGTATGTGCATGACTTCAAGATGCTTTGCAATTACTTAAAAAAGCCAGATGGTATAAGGGAAATGAAAAAGGACCATGTTAAAAGAGAAGCTGAAGAGGGATAAATCTTACATTTCTCTGAAAATGGAAATGTCGTACAGACTAAATGATGAATCCAAGAAATCTATCTCCATGCTTAAACAAGGAATAACAGTGGAACAACTAGCAGATCCCCCTTGTTCTGCCTTTGGAACAGCCCATCAAATTGCAAAAAAAAGAATGCTTTGAACAAGCTTTTAAAACAACATTTTAGTGAATACTGGTATGGTAATAATGAGCTAAAGGTTTATGTAAGGTTAATTCAGCATGAAGATGGTTCACAACAAATGGAGGAGGGAAGTGAGAATGAAGGTTGTGATTGCTTGCAAGAAGAACATGGTTTTAATTCAATTTGAGAGCTATGTTAAAGTTCATCATTGTTTAACATTAAATTAGTTTTCTTTCACTTTGATAACTATTAATCACAATTGTTAGAAGTTATAATTGCACTCAAATCATTCTTTAACTTTTTCCCTTAGACTTGCTCAATTATAGTAGTGTTATAACACATTATTATTAACAATACATGACCATTAGTAGGTAAGGATTTTCCACATGTCTACGTCTACTATGCATAGTTTTCCTATTAACTTGGTTTCAAATTTGTATTGTTTCAGACAGTCAAAAAAGTGTTATATTGTCCTAGACGTACTTTAAGTATAGCAAAAGGTGTAATCATAAATTACAATGGCATGTAAGAGCTAAAAATTTGCAATAAAACAATTTATTGAAGTTAATATTGTTTATATGGAAGAATGGTTTAAAAAGCTTTGAATCCATTTATTCAGTGCAAAAGAAGATAGGTACAAAATTTTTCATATTTTAACCTGCAATTATAGCTTTGCATTAAGACTCTGGTTTTTGACACTCAACATCATGTTATTCATTCATTTTTTAAAGCACAGCAACATAATTACATTTCAAAACTAGTGTTTACTTTAGGAGTTATTACATTTTCGGCTTTCCTATAAAATTGCTATTTACAGACTTATTGTGTTTTGAAATGATGCTCCTCATTTATTCTGTGTGGATGAAGGTAAAGGATACAATGGTCATATACTAGGGCCTGTCACTTTTTGGACTATTGTGCTATTGAGTTTCAGTATATTTATTCACTAACCTATTAATCTCTCTTACTTATTTATTTGTCAATTTATTATTTACTTTTCATTTGTTAGCTTATTTATTTAGCGTTTTATTTATGTTTGTTTGAATGCTCATTTACTCATTCATTCCTTTCTTTCTTTCCTTATTTATTTACTTGCTCACTCATTCACCCATTTATTTAGTGTATTTATTTATTTATTAGTTCTCCTGCAGTGAAGTTTCTATATCCATAAAAGTTACAATTACTATTTAAGACAATGAAAATATGAATGACAGATGACCTACAATCTACATTAACTACAGTTCAGATGCATTAAAGCTATAATGGAAAGAAATCTTCCAATCACTCAACCACCCTAATTTACAAGAAATTCAATACTAATGTATTTCTACATGGAGATTATGAACAGTGAAATAGAAGCTAAATAACTGAAATGAGGCACTGTCATTATCAGGTGTAGCATGAATAATGGTTTTCTTGAAGCTATCTGATAGTGTTATGAAGAATTTTCTTAGATTTTCTAGTGATGGAATGTCCAAATCACTGACTGGTGTCTGCTTTTAACAATTTAAATCTTCTCCCTACTGCAAGTTCTGTTAGTTTGTTTATATGTTTGAGAGTTTTATTTCCTTGTTGTTATTTTGATTTTTCTAAATGTTTATGTCTATTGCTCCTAAAGTGCTCTTTGGTTCAGAGTTATAGATTTCTCCTGGTTTTGACTATATATTTTGTAGCAGTCCTTGTAATTAATTTGGTAGGTTCCAGATTTGCTCTTTATTGTTAGTGGGTGCTTGAGTGAAGATTTCTGAAAGTTGCTGCAGTTGTTATTGTTGATTGATGCTGAATCTATTGGAAGCCTGTGAATGGTGTGTAAGTGAATTCCTGATATGAGGTGTTGTTTTTGACCACTTAAAATATATTAATTTTGCTAGTTTTTAGTTAGGGCATATATGCTGTTTACTATCAGTTTCATACCTTTTCCTTTCTTTATGTATTGTAGGTAGGCCATACATACTGGATAATACAGGGCCACTAGATTTTATTCTGCATCTATCCTTGTCTGCTAAGTGCTTAAGCTTGAGATTCAAATATTTCATCACATGCAATAAATGCAATGTCATTTAAAACCATGCAAAAGTTCCTCAGAAAATTTTGTGAAATACAGATTAAAAATATATGGAATAAGAATAGAAGTAACTGGTGTCATATTATTAACTCCAAGACATACATTTTGAGGGTTCTAGCACTGACTATCTTACACCTTCAAGTAATACACATATTTGAAAATGTTAAATATCATCATTGTTTCTAACGCTCCCCATATGGCACATGACCTTTGGGAGATACCTCATTCCATCAAGTATGAATGGACCCATTTCTAAGGTGGAAGCACTGAATGGGTGGAATCCATTGCCTCTGATGGTAGGGTGATGATGAGGATATAGTGGAATAGAGGACCTACAGCTTTTACATGTTGGGCCTTAGGAATGCTTTACATAAGCAAGTCAGAGGTGAAGATGTGGTTAGGGCCAACTGTAAATCACCACCCAAGAGCCAGGAAACAAACCCTGGATTTTCAGTGTGGGAGCTGGAAATGAAATGAAACCACTGCACTACCCTGGCACCCTATGTTAAATGTAGTATTCAGAAAATACATTTATGTAAAAAAATCAAGCTGTGTATAATGTAGAATCACATATTTACCAGTTTGTAACTTGTTACTGTGAAGCAAGACATGTCATATACATGAATTGAACAATGCTAAATGTTCATGGAAAGTGACATGCTTATTGTGTACAAGACAAAAGTAAGAGAAGTATCAGAAATTAATTTGTTAAACTCACAGTAGGGAACATAGAGAGTAATGTATCTCCAATGTTAGAATTGTTGGACATAAATATACAAATTCAAATAAAAAAACTAAGTGTTATCATGTCTGGGACTTCAAATGTGCTACAAATGTGGGTGTATAAATCATTGAGGAGAAAGCAAATTATGCTTTGAAAGAAGTTAAAGTATTGCATAAGTTTGTTTTATTTATTGAAAAGATATACTTTTGAAATTGAATATTCAGATTGTTTTTCCAAAATTACTTCAGAGTTCTAAGTAAATACAGTTCATACAGATTATGTTTTTTTAGCTTAGCCTCTCAAAAGTACAAGAGGTGATGTCAGGAAAAAGTGATAGGAGGAACTCTAAGCTATGTACTCTTGGAAATAAGAAGAGGGGAAAACATACAACTAACAGCAGATATTGGAGAATAATTAGTCCGTACATTCTTCTTTTCACCATCAGCAGAAATTGAAAATTACTTAGTGAGCATTCTGCTTATACTAGCCATGGTATAAAAACATATTGCATAATTTTATTCTTTGTGATTTGTCCAGGGTGAATGTAGTGTTTTAGGAAATTTATTTATTTAAAATTCCCTTTTCCATTTAGTATGGATCACAATAGCCTCATTAGAGTCCAAGTTTGACATCTTTTATGAAGATAATGTCTTGCTTACTTAAGTATATATTTTACATTAATCACAGATTTCAGCTTTTAGAACCTAAGAAATATTTTAAATTATTCAAGTTTTAATGAGGAAAACCTCTAAAAATGCACATATCAAAAATTCATAAATGAAGCTAGTCCCTTTCATTAAAAGGCATTCATGCTTACAGCAGAGTTCCCCTGATAACATGATTTTAATAACATTACAGAAACTCATAACTGTATTTAAAGAAAAAAATAAATCTTAAAATCAAATTGAGAGACTTACTGAGGTCCTCCAAAAAATAAATCGAAATCCCGGAACTCTATTCGCACTCTCTGTCCTGTTTTACCCAGGAACTGATAACTGCAGCTAAGATCCTTTGGATATGCACCAGGATAAGTTGGGGAAACAATTACCCCCTGCCTTTTACTTGCTGCATGGACCATAAAACTGCAGGGTGTACTTGGAACAGGAGTGCCTATCTCATATTCAGCTGAAATGTTAACAAAACATGTTTATGTTTATATATCCAAAATGCGATAGACTAAATACAAGTGAGTGCTTACAGGCAAAAGAAAGGGGAAAAAAATGTATATATATGTAAGAATATATGAATATATGGCTGCTTGGAGTTTTTTAATTGATATGAACTACATTTAGAAAGATTGCAGATTAAGTAATTGATATACAGAACAATTATCCTCTTCCATGATATACATGACAACCAAAAATGGGCCTGAGTCATGTGGGCATGTGTAGATGTCTGGCATATGCGACACATCTAAAGTTTTTCATACCTTAAATTGTATTTACTTAACTGAATTAAATATGGGACTATTCATTGTGAAACAAGCACACTAGAAGATGGAATGACTCAGAATAAACACTCTTACAGCTTCACTAATTTAGGATATTAATTATAACGTGTTTCACAGGGTGTTCCCTGCATCCTCATCTAGAGTTAACCATATTAACTTTTCTATTACTAATTAATTTAAATAAGTTCTGTAAACTAGTACATGAATATCTTCATGGCTGTATTTACATGCAGGCTATCTAAGCTGCAGTCTATGGGCCCACACCATAAAGGGGCCTGTACAACAAAAAGAAATAGCTTAAAAACTTTAACTTTGAATAGACTAAAACAAAGAATGTCTTTGTTTTAATGCTGCAGTGAGGACCCTTATACCTCAGTACTGGCATTGCTAAAAAGCTTCATAGAAACAAAACCGGATACTTTGAAGAATATGAGGTGAAGGCTACTGAGTTAGCTGACTTTACGGAGTAGGAAAGTGAAACACAGTGAAAGAGCAAAATAAATGTGTGTTTGTTCCTCTTGATTGTATCTAAGCACCAGAAACTTAGCTGACAGAGCTGATCCCATCAAAAAAAATTTCAAACCCAGAGTTTCTTTCCTCTCATGGATAAATTTGAATCTTAATTGTGGCAGAGCTTAAGGCATACAAACTAGTTGATTCCCATTTTGTATTTCTCAACAAGTTGGATACACTTAATAATGAAGAGATAATTGCAGCAGCTCAAAACTTAGTAGAATCAGATGACTTAGATGATCATTTGGAAATTAAACTATTCAGTTCAAGACTTTCTACCATGATTTTCAAAAAGGTCATGAGGAAAACAAAAACGTCAGTAGTCAGGAGAGGTGAATGTATAAACACCTCCTAGAAAAAAATGTCAAAGATTGTTTTCCTAATATTGAGGTTGTTCTAAGTATTTACCTCTCACTTAAGGTCACAAACAGCAGTGGAGAAAGGTCATTTTCAAACTTGAAGTTGATAAAAAGCAGGCTTCAAATTTCCATAATAGAACATAGGCTCAAAGTTTTGGCTTTGCTGAATATTGAAAGTGGTATTTTAAGACAACTAAGTTATGAAGATATTATAAACAACCTAATTAGTATGAAGTGTAGGCGCAAATCAATTAGGCACTGAGATTATTTGACATTTTCATTTTAAGTCTGATTATTTGGAAAAGCACTGTATTTGAATTAAATATAAATAAAATTTACTTATTTGTTACATTCCTTTGTTTATCTTGCATTTGTCTGACATGTTTACTTAAAATTGCAATATGTTATTTTTAAAACTGAAATACTGATTTTTGTATATTTGGGAGCATAGACATGAATCTCAATATTGTCTTCTTTTCTTAATATTGTTAATTGTTCATAGTACTGTTAAAAAATTGTGTTGAATTCCTTAATGATTTTGATTTCTTTTAATTATTATCTCATTAATTCACTAACTTGTAAATACTGTGTAGTAATATTTTCTACAATTTAATAAAGAGATATAAAGCTTCTGTTTTGGTTTTTGGTTAGAAAATTGCTTTAAAATGCAATTTTTGTAATTTATTTTTCAGAAAAATGTCTCCTCTGCATGAGGGCCTAAACCACACATTCAGCTTAGGGGTCTACAAATCCCAAATACAGCCATGCATATCATAGCATAGATAATAACATAGCGGTGCACCTTTGCAATCACCACCATACATATTGGGTTCCTTGCCTGATCCCTTTTTGTGGCATGCGTACACTTCCAAACTGCATGCAGCTCTCTTTCTGAGATTGGAATCTGAGGAGTGGTGCTTTATATTTTCCAGCCCTTCTGCCTCTGAATTTACTAGTTTGGAATTAGGTGGCAAGCTATTGATATGCAGTCAATAGAAAGTAGTAGTATTCATGTAGAACATAGCAAACTCTTTTAATTACATCAATTAGAATGAAAAATATAGGTACATATCATGCTTAAAGATTTTTCAATTTTAAGAATAAATTGAACAGACAGTGCATACTGTAGTCCTTTAAATTTTTGTTTACTAAAATATGTTCACAAATAAAAAAGATATGCATATTCTTTAGCAAAGCAGAAAACTAAATTGCTGCTCATTTACATTTCTAGTTGTGTTTGTTGGGAAGTTAGGGTTTATGGACATCAGGAAGTGAGTTACCTATTAAATGTGCTGCTTCTTGGAGAAAGAGGTAAGAGTTATATTCATTAGTAATTTACTTATAACTGAAGATATTTCACTGATTCTTATAAATAGGATTCCTTTTTTTTAGAAAGTGTAATTCTTATTCCTAACTATTAATACAAACTTTCTAAAACTGAAAGCTATATACTAAGCAGTTTTCTAATAAGTATAGAAATTACATTTAAAAATTTCTAAATGAGTGCTGCATCCAGTATTCAAATGCTTACAGTAAATAAGGTGTGCCATTCAAAGGTTTCTCTTCATTTTAGTTCTAGATTATAATACAAGTTAAAACTTTAATTCATATCAAGGAAGAAAATATTATGTTTAGTTACTAACATAGTATTACTTATGTGTGACTAATACTCTGACAATTTTGACTGATTTTGAATACCACTCACTCTTATAGCTAACACTAGTTATACACCCAGCTTATACACTATATTGTGGCAGTGTAATGGTACAGCAGATATAAAATAAAAATATGAGACATCTACATAGTTAAGGCAAGATAATGTGCCACATATTCATAACCAGTTGATGATGATGATGATGATGATGACAGTGAAAATGATATATTTATCAGTCATTTGGTAATTTCATACATTACAGTAGATTTCATTTTATATCCTACAATAAAAACTTAGAACTAACTGATCAACATGCAGTCAAGTTATTATATACAAGTATGTTATATATTTCACCTTGAAATTTCTATGCGTTATAAAATGGGTATTTTAATAACCAAAGGGCTATTAGAATATTAATTTATCCAACTCCTTATCTGTGCAAATTTTCATTCCTTTTTTCCATATGCAGCTGTTAAATAGCTTCATTCCTACTGTTTTATAATGTTTAGCAGTTTTATGTAATCTGTGATAAGAACTTTCTATCTTATTGTTATTCCTCGTCTGGTGGGTATGTAAGTATATAATTCCTTTTTGTGTAGATAGTACATTTGCTTTAACATAAACTGGAACATCATGTATAAAGTAGTTTCATTCCTACTGATGTAGATTGAGTCACACTTTTTTTACACTCACCTTCACTAATTAAAGTTGCACGATGAGGACGAATGCCCTCGAAAATGTTTCCTGTTTTATGCAACTTTAATTAGTGAAGGTGAGTGTAAAAATAGTGTGACTCAATCTACATCATGATGAATACTTCACTTTTAATAATGCTTCCGTTTTTAATCTTCATTCCTACTGTTTTATAGTGTTTAGTAGTTTTATTAATCTGTGATAAGATATTTCCATCTTATTGTTATTTCTTTGTCTGGTAGGTTGTACATCATTTATGTTTGTAAAAGTTTGTACATTTGATTTAATATTAAACACACACACACACACACACACACACACACACACACACACACACACACACACACACACACAGGTGTCCCACCTAACATTGCATTCTCAATTCTTTTCTTTTTATTAATGGTCTGGGATATTGAAAATCTAACTAAATAGGAATGTTCTCATGTCAAGGGTGCACCCAATTAAAGATATACACATTCCAATGTACTGAGATAACAGTAACTTCAACACAAAGTTATAGTTTTTCAATGGAACATGCCAAGTTTTTCATCAAAAACTAAAGTAGAAGTTTAAAAATTGAGTTTTGTTTATGGACACTCTTTAACTGCTATGGTTCTTAGCATCCCATTCTATATCGGGTGTGAAAGACCAGAAATTTTGCTCAGGGACCTTTTTATCAGGCTTGAGGTTCTTTTATGTGCTGTAAATCTATGGCACAGGAGCACGGGCTTTACTTCCCTTGGAAGCCATGCTAAGGATTTTTACAACTGAAAAAGTCCATCGCCGTCTACTGGGTTTGAACCTGCAACCTTAAGAACTAGAGACTAACATGGTACCCCTATAAAATAGAAGTGAATTGATCCCCATAACAATAATTGTTTTGCTTTTTTAATCCTATGTGCAGAAGCAGTTAGAGATTTCAAAGTCAGCAGTAGTGACACTGTCTGTAATGTCCACTTACACTTTACTATATACTAAGGAACATAGTATCTGTTTGTCAGTCACAGTGAAAGTAGTGTGCTTCTTTTGTGGAGGTTTGTGTTTACTTCTGAATCAATAAACGGACATAGTAAATAAAGATGTACAGCAAGAGCAACAAGAACAGTGGCACTGTACACTGAATACAAGATTGGAATAAGCAAAACTAGGGTTTGACATCCTGCAAAGGCATAGATTTCATTCATAACATGTATCTGCAATGCCTGCAAAGAATTCTGGCATTTTTCTCTTCAGCAATTGTAGGCTAATAATCAATTTCTTAGGAAGATTTCCTCAACACTACTCATCTGGGAAAACCCTCACTGTCTTCAGCAGGTTGAACATCAAAGACAGTGGAGTGTAAATGTGTGGTGTGGTATTATTGATGGCCTTATAATGGGACTTTATTTTTACCAAGAAACACTGATCAGAGAGCACTATGCATTATTTCTTTGAGACTCTCGACCCCTTTTCCTGGAGGATTTGGAACTTAACATCATTTATCAATATGTTATCAGCATGATAATTGTGCTACACTCTTTGTGGGTGTCAGTAGAGAGGTGCTTAATGAAACATTTCCAGATCAGTGGATTGGACAGGATGAGGTTGTAAGGTGGCTAGCTCATTCTCCTGATATAACATACTTAAACTTCTCTATCTGGCGTGCCATGAAAGATAGGATCTATCAGGAAGCACAAATTACAAGTGAAGATTGGCAACAGCATATTTCAGCAGGCATGTGACAATATCTAGTGAAACATTTACAGCTGTGCAGCGATCACTCATTTTTCATCTCCAGAAGTACAGTGATTTTTGTATAGTACAGTATAGTATTTATTGTGCTAAGAGTTTTACAAATTAGATTGTCTACTGAATTTTGACCCTGGTCACTTATTCAGTAGACAATCACTACAGTTTATTTATATTTTACAATCTCTTGTCACTAAATTAACACATTCACTATAGTTTTCCATTCAAAGTAAGATGCACTACCTCTTACTTTTCTCTTTCCACTGTCCAAAGCCATTCATTTTTTACTTTACACAAAAACTGTCCAATGCTTCTAGCGTCCTTGCATATCATTTCAATTATAAGTGTATTTCTATCCCCCTTCAACCACTTCTTATTAAAAAATTCTTTTCTCCAATTTTCTGTTCCTTGGCACTTAAATACTATGTGTTCAATGTCTTCATTACCACCACATATCGGACATTGGTTCTGAGGAATACCCTGTCTTAGCCCTTTTAGCCTCCATGCTCCAGTTCTTAACCATGCAATAGATTCTCTCTCTTCTTTATTTACTATGTCTATATATTTTTCCCTACCCCATGTATTTTTCATTGGCCTATAATAAACTAATGAGTTCTTTTCGGCAATCTCACTGAACATGATTTGTATTTCTATATCTTCCAGTCTTTTCCTTGCCTTTTTCCAAAAATGTTTTACGTTATTTTCTCTCCTTCTCCATATATCTCCTAACCCATTTTTCTCCAAAATATTCCGTAATTTACTTACAAATGTTCGCTATTTTAAACATCTACTTCAATGATACCTTTCAGTATTCTCCCTCCAGAAAGGCATACACAAAGACATTTTTCTAAGGTATCAGTAAAGTTTACCAAGATTCAGTTTGTTACTGAATTTCCAAAATATTATATTTTTTATTTTGTTGTGATTAATATTCAAAGAATTTGCTCAACAGTAGTCTGTATGCTTTCTGTATGAAAATAAAATTATTTCTTCACCTTGATACTTTATATAATGTGAGGAAAGTATTACTATTTTTCATATTATTGACTTCATAAATAATTTTTAATACAAAACCGTAAAATGCTGTGTTGTTTCTTTACACCTGACAGTATGTTATGTTCTTGCTTACATTATGGTGCTTCATAGCGTCATGACCTAGAAATATTTTGGAATTCTTATTCTGTCTTCTGTATTTTGTTCAGGAAAGTACAACCAACTATTTGTAATATTTTAATTCTAATTTGTATTTTTATAGAAAAATATGGCATGTTCCTTTTAAAAAATAATAACTTTGTGTTTATATTACTGTTATTTTGGTTTGCTGGGAATTTTGCATCATATAATTTTCTGAGACACTGATGTAAGTAGATATTGTGCAGTTAGATATTGTTCCATTTAAAAAACATTTGACATCAAAATAATACGTGGGACACCCTTTATACATAACTTAACTGCTGTAAGAATTGTTATTATTATGAAAAGATGTTTACAAGTTTGAATTTTATGAGAAGCAGTTAGCATTTTTACAATGCATTTTTAAAAGTAACTACTTCAGATATCCTTGTACTGCTTCCACAAAGTATTAAACCACACTTAAAAACATTTAAAAAATAAAAATAAGTTGCATTTACATAATCCTTTGAAATATACGACATGTTAAGACTTGTTAACTAATTACTATTCGAGATAACCTGTTGTAAACAATACCAATGTGGGTGTTCCAGAAAAGGTTATTATCAATATTTATTCCAAGCAGTTTAATGTTTTCACCTTCATTAGACATACTTACACATATTTTTCAATCATCAAAAAGCCATTATGATCAAATCAGAGTTGCACTTTTTTCTTTTGAGGTTGACTAAGCAATTATTAGAAGGCTTTATTATTATTATTATTATTATTATTATTATTATTATTATTATTATTATTATTATTATTATTATTATTATTATTATTAAGGAAAGTTGCATCATCAGCATAACATATAGCTGTATCAGAAGTACTTCACATCATTTATCATTACCAGAAGTAAAATCAGACCTAATACAGAGTCCTGTGGTACATCAATATCTACTACTACAACTTGAGATTCTTTTGCTCCAATTACAACATTTAACTTTCCAACCTATAAATATGATTTAATAATATTTAAGGATTGACCTTTTATTCCATACTTTTACATCTTTTTAATAAGCATTTCATGTTGCACACAGTCAAATGCCTCACTTAAATCCCAAGAACTGCTTGAACAGAAACTTCATTTTCAAATGCTTCATGTTTGCATGTGATAGTGCCAAAAATAAAATGTCCACTACTTTGAATAAATAGGAACTGATCTGAATACTTAATGACTGCCCTTGTGCAGCAGTTTGTTTTTGAGGTATATTGTTTACTGATTCCATAATAAAAGTATGAAATACATCAGGAGTTATAGCATCATTTATAGTGTTCTTTTTATTTTTGCCTATTGTAGGATTGATTACCAACCATACAGATCTGGTTTTATTCTCTGAGTCTTTAAGTTTATTTTTCATTGTTTCAAAGTCTACATTATTTCAGTTAAGAGCTTTTATACTTTTGCCTCTATTTCTAGCACATTAACTTTAGTCCTTCTTTTACAGGTACTGTAAAATAAATCCACAAGAACTGCCATGACAAACTCAAAAACTTCTTCAGCTGTCACATATATACTACCTAACATTTCCACCCAATTATGAGGGTAATCTAGGAAGTAACATTTTTTTGGCTTTAATATGTTCAGAAAAGCATTTTAATAAAAAACAGCAAGTCACAAAATTGAAGCTTACATTATTTCTGCTATAATCACCTCTCTTATTTATGCATTTGTCATGTCTGTCCACAAGCTTTAGAATTCCTTTGTTGTATTCAGCTGCTGCAAGTCCATTAAGTCAAGATGTTCAGACACATTTTCACCAAGCAAAGAAAGAGAAATGTTTGGGAAAGATATCTCTAGCTCATCTAGGATTACACGTCTGTGTTGTATGATTTTGTTGTTCACTTGATTCTTCAAATCATTTGTGATGAGTGATGAATGATGTGACGTATGCACAGATAATAGGATATTTATGTGAAGTTTTACCATGCACATTTGTGCATCCATTGTTTGAACATTTCACACCACTTTCTCATTTTTTCTTTACTACGGTGTCATCATACACTTCCTTTAGTTGATTGTAAATTTCTGCAGGTTTTAACTTCCAAGCATTCAGTAATACAATACCTCTTACCTCACAGTTGGCAAGACATTGTATAACACAGATCATTTTTAATGATCACAGAATTGCACAACAATGACTTACTTCCACTGAAACTCACACAGCACCAAGAAAAGTTGCGGAAATCACTTGAACTTGGATAGAAGCTTGACAGCAATCTGCATAGCAGTTTTCTCAATGCACAAGCTTTTACTTACTGGATTAACCTCATAAATAAATTAATGTGTTCAAAAAATTTATTCACATTATTGGAGGTAAAATCCCTAATCTATAAGGCAATTTTTTCTGCTGTTTTTACATGTTTGTGACTAATACTCATCACAAAAAGTAATGGATTATAATCTCATAACTTATAGTATAATACATTAAAGTTATATTCTTCCTTTCTAACATTTGTAATTATATTATCCAAACATATAGAACTACATGAATCCCCTTTGCTAAAAAGATTTAAAAATGAATAGCAAAAACAGTTTTGTTAAAATAATAGCATCTTTTTAGGTTGGTGGGAATGAGATACTTCCTAATATATCACTGGTAGTGCTATATTTACATTGCATGTCTTAGACAATATCGCCAAAGGTGACAGCAACACAAACTGAACTTTAGATGCCGTCGGTATAACCATGTTAAGATATCTGGGGCATGTTTTTGGTGCTAAATTTGAGTGGTATCCAAATGAGTGCAATATCTCCCAGTTTAGAGCATAACAGAAACCCCATTTTATGGTGAAATAAAATGGTGTGCAGTGGTCATTAATTCTCATGTCACAGCACATTTGGTGCTTAGAATATGCAAAACATTGTATCCTAATTTTAATTCCAACTGCTGCACCTTAATTTGTGAATATAAAATTGATTTATTTAAATATAACTCAGGATTAATTTATATTTATCATTTCATTTATCATTTAAACAAATTGTTTAAAAAATGGATCGCTATACATAAACCCCCTTAATATTTTTCTGGCTATGCTACTGCATGTTGGAGATCTATTAGCATAATTATAACCTTTCTGATATATTAATATTTTTAACAGGTTTGCTGCATTTATCAAGCTGTAAGTTTAACGATTTCCTGATGCTTAAATTGAATCAGTTTTCTCAGCTACGTTTTTGCTTTCTCAACCACATACATAGTAAGTAGAGAAGGTATTGCATTCCACCCAAAAATTCAATACCGAGATTTCACCGGAAATATATGTTTTGAGGTCACCAGAATAAAAATAATTTTAGAGAAAGATCTGTGTGTACGTGTATGTGTGTTTGTGTATGAACAGCATAATTCAAAAACGAAAAGTATTTGGTATTGGTATTTAAGTTCAGTATCTTCCAAGAATGGGATACACAGGTTTTCAATAAAATTTCCCCACCCTGAACTACCCTTTTACATGGAACATTTTTTGAAATTTTTGAGTTCTTTAAGAAATGGCTGTAATTAATTTTATTAAAATACCTTATATTAAAAATATTTAAATGGCAAATGAAATGGATATCTTGAATTTTCTGGGAATAACCTGCAATGTCCTCTTCATTCAGAAGGAATTTTGCGTAATCTTGTATAATGGGTAAACGTTAAGCGATAGACAAAAACACATTACACAAAAAATGTAGACCTCTTTAACACACTTAATTTATTTTAAAAACAACTTTTTTGTGGCATCAACCATTTCCAATGTATCCATTATTAATGGGTTGAATTGTTCAATTCCTTGTGATTCTTTTAAAGTCCTGTCAACATTCAGTTGTTTCTTGCAGTTGCATGTTAAGAGTATATGTAGCCAGGCCAGTATATGTAGCATCTAGTTCTTGAAAATTTGACTATTGCTATTCCCTTTGCATTTATAATGAAATGTGTAATGTACCTACTTCTGCAAAGGTTTGTCTCAATTAAAATGAAGTAGATGGAATAATAAATTTTCATACAAATAGTTTTTATATCCATTAATAAATGATGGTGGGTAGGGAAAGTCATGTGAATTTGAATTAATAAGAAAACCATTTATACCTACGACAGGAGATCTGTATACTGTCAGTACTATAAGTTGTTAAGTATCAGTAATAATACTTTTACCTCAAAATCCTTTTCAATACTAAAATGTTTAATTTCAAGCTTCCTTGGCTCCAATGAGCTGTGTACTTAATAAACCCCAACTCTGCCATTTTTATAATTATGACAGAATTGATTGCCTACCACCAAATTCCCTAAGTTTAGAAATGAACCTAATATACTAAAGGAGACTGATCAGTTTTGCCATTTGGCCATGCTTTACATGCACATGACCAATTGTACAACTTTGAAGATGCTATGCATATGTGTAGCCTTGTGCACCAGATATTTTTTATGATCAAAAGTATGCCCAGTGCCATGCCCTAGGGGTTACCAAGTCAATCTTATTTCAAGGTTCCAATTTGCTTAGAAGTTGGATTAAATTATTTTTGCTAAGGAGACTTTTCCCTTACATAAAGAAGCACAGCAAACAGGAAACTTCAAGTGCTGAAAACTTCTGTTCCAATTTGTACTATTATAATTCATCATCTAAAAGATCTCTTAGCATTTAGGACCATAAATGCTTGAAGTAAATATAACATATTACACAAAAGCAAGCAAACAAAAGTAGAACAATAAAACTAACTTATCAAGTTGTAAATCAATACACAGAATGAAACAGGGAGCACAATAACATTTAATAAGTAATGGATTTTAAAGAGGGAGAAAAAATCCAAATAGAGGAATATTTTATTAATATCCATTAAAAAATAAAATACTTATATGTAGATTCACACTGTTGTGTGGATTTAAAAGCAGCTACAACATTATCTGCTTATGCTTCCAAACCAAATGTATATAGTACACATATTTTCTAAGAAAATAACATCTACTTTAAATATGTACACAGTTAACAATTAGCTTAAAATCCATTTATTTGTTGGAACTTTTGCAAATATAATCATAATTAGTTTTATATAGTTACTTATATTTCTTAGAAGCATTGGCTCTACTTTTAATAAATGAAATAAATCAAATTTGACATAAATCTCAATCACATTTTAATGTTATACCGACACTTACTTCCTTATTTTCATTACAACGTTGGAAAAGAGGCTAGAACTTAAAACTTTCGGTTTCTTATTCAGAAACTGCATACAATTGAACATAAGTACATAGGATGCAGCAGTCCTTGTTAATGTTATTTTTTTGCTTTAGATTGAAGTTTAATGTATTTTTAAACTGTGACAAATTAGAAATGTAAAACAAAATGTTGTGGATCAAAGAAACAACACTGTGGCTCATGATCCTAATGAAATCATGGGAATAAGATTATAGTTGTTCTTCAGATATGCATAATAATAACTGCCAGAAGTTCTAGGAAGAACCAAAATAATTTTCAAAACTTATGAGTTTTACTTCAGCTCTTTTTTAATTCATTGATATGATCTTTATCATGGCAGAAGTTGTGCATAAAAATTATTTCACTGCTGCTCTATGCGTAGCAGTTGCTCTTACCTTAATCTTCTGAATAAAATAAAATACATGCTTTACAACTTTTTCTTTCTAAAAGAAATTAGCAAACTTGAAAAACAAAAATTTAAATGCAAATTCTAGTGTAATGCGTAAATAAATTATAAAAATGAAATACTTACAGTCATTGATAAAAGAATACCTCCCACTGAACAATTCTGGACCAGTGGAATTTTTGTCAGTGTAAAACCCGAGAGCCAATGCTCGATACAAGGAAATACGGCGTCTTGGTGGAATTGGGCCGCAATAACGTCCACCAAAGGGTGAATTAATGAGCTCAGATGTATCTGGTTGTTGTACTTCTGAGTAGACGTCCATGTACTCATGTATACATCTGCAAATATATTATTTAATTTTGCTTTAATATTGGCACACATAATTGTAATTTGAAATCTTATTAACTCCTTAAATTTTATTCATATGTTTAAAATTTAAAATTAGTAAATTTATTTTAAAATAGGAATCAAGATTATTTTTCTTTGTTAGAAAGGTACTAAAATGTTGATATTATGTTCTAACTGCAAAGTTTTAAAATCTATATTTTGCATGTGATATGCTCCAAAATTCATCATAGCCTTTTAGTGTATGGTAGATTAAGGGTTTATAGTCATACAAGAAATAATAATAATGAGAAAAAAAGAAAGAAGATGGAAATCATGAAAATGACATCCCTGCCATATCTGAGAACTTTAAATGAAAGTTCAGGACAGTGTGCAAATGATGCACTTATTTGAAACAAGCTGCTACCATTCTCTTTATTTGCACATAATGCAAAAGCTACATTACATTTATTAAAAATTCATTATGACTAAAAGTACATTCATGCTCTAAATTTGAAATTCTATAGTCTTAAATTAATCATAGATCATACATAAATAAAATAGAAAGAAGAGCCATAGCCCTCTCAAATAGAGGGTTGCAGCAATTGGTCCAGCAATGGCATATTGCTGTGTGCTGTCAGGGTTATCTTTGCAAATGCCAAACATACTGTGGGGAGGATTGCACCTAGAGTAGAATTAAAATAACTGCATATATGTAATAAGATGAAGTTTTCAGAACTGTACAGCATTATTATAAGACTTAAGTTTCTCATTTTCACCGTTTTAAAACTCTTCTTTCTATTTTATACCAGCAGATTTAAAACAGTCAGGCTTCCTCTCTGTTCTCTCTTCATTTAATTCAGAATATATAAGAATAATTAAGTGCTTGCTTTGAAGGATAAAGGGTTATAAAAATAGCAAATTCTCAGTCCTTTACACTTGGTTTTCACTATATGATGGATGAGACAATGTACTTCATTATATAAGGACAAACAACATTTTCTATGGCCAGTTTTAATAATTTACTTAATAACTTAAGCCCACACACACACACACACACACACACACACACACATATATATATATATATATATATATATATATATATATATATATATATATATATATATATATACAGGTTGTTTCAAAAATAGAGGACATAAATTCAGGTATGCATTCCCCATATATAGACAATAAAAAAAGTCCATTACAATATGTGTCCAAAAATGCTTGTTTTCTGAGTTATGGCCTTCAAAACAGTGATATTCACTGGAATGTTTTTCTTCCTGCAGGTAGTTGCCATGACAGAAGCTATTAACAGGACACTCTAACAGTTCATTCAATGGTGAAGGGTACATTGAGTGTTGTGTTTGGCATTCGACTGAGTGACATGTACTCAAATCAGGAACTGGCAGAAATGTAGTTTATGTATGGTAAGGTGGATGGCAATGCTGCACTGGCTAGTTGTTTGTACCAAGAGAAGTACCCACAGCGAAGATGTCCAGTTTGAAAGACATTTGAATGTCTCCATCACCATCTGTGCGCTCATGGAAGTTTACATCTCCTGGTTTTGGGTAGGGGATGACCAAGATCTACAACTCCAGATGTAGAGGAGAAGATTCTGGATTCTGTGTACATGACTTCTTCTTTCAGGACACAAAGGTTAATGTTGCAAATGAATGTTCCTCATATGACTCTTTGGAGACTGTTGCGAGAGTAACAGTTGTCACCAGCAGATTACCCTGCTTGATTGATGTTCTGTCAGTGGTTCATGCAGTAGTGTGCGACAAATCCGAACTTTTGTGCCTTAGTATTATTTAAGATGAAGCACAGTTCACACAAGATGGCATTACAAATTCCCACAATCAGCATGTATGGGCATATGAAAACCCACATGCAATTGTTACACCTCGTCACCAAGTGTGGTTCACTCTCAACGTGTGGGCCAGTATCATTAGTGATCAGTAAGTTGGACCCCATGTACTTGTAAACAGACTTATGCGGCAGGAGTACACAAACTTCCTGGAAAACACCGTAAGTCATGTGTATGAAGACACTCCACTGAGCATTCGTCAACAAACTCATTTCTTGTATGATGACACTCCTGCACACTGCAGCGATACTGCTTGCCAGTACTTGGATCGAAAATTTCCTGAACAATGGATAGGTAGAGGTGGCCCAATTGCTTGGCCACCACACTCACCTGATTTGAACCCTGTTGTTTTCTACTTGTGGGGCCATTTAAAAGCATTGGTGTATTTATCTCCAGTGCCTGACATGGAATCCCTTCAGAATTGAATTGTGGCAGGTTATGAGGAAATACAAATACTCCTGGATTTTGGGGTCAGGTCAATGTGAGACCATTATTCAAGCAGGAGGTGGACACTTTGAACATCTTCTGTAAAGAAAACTACCTGTGGTATAAAATACGTTTCAGTGAATATCACTGTTTTGAAGGCCATCGCTCAAAAATATTTCCGGACATGTTGTAATGGACATTTTTTATTGTCTACATATGGGGAATGCATACCTGAAATTATGCCTTCTATTATATCCAATTTTGGAATGTTAAGAGTGTGTAATCATATAACAAAATGTAACTCTGTTAAAAGTGTATTATATTGAGATATTTATATATAAATTAAGTGCTTTTATAAATTAAATTTTTAATGCTCTTCTATTTCAGTGACAATCTAAGCTGTTCTTTATTCTTTTCCTTGCTTTTCCATACTCTTTTCTGCTGGACCTTGCATTTCACACATTTGTTATAGCTAAAATATTCTGACATGTTTGGGAAAATATGAAGCTTTGGTAATCATTTGATATTGGTGATGACATGGATGTTGTAAAGAGATGCAAGGAGGTGTCTTTGGACCTGCTTGAATTTAGTTATAGATTGGTTAAAGCATGAAAATGCACAGGAAAAATAAGTTATGTGAGGAGCAACTAATAAAACTGTAAATTGTCCATCTCCATTCAAAACTAAGTTTGGAGTAGTTTCCAATATATGACAGTGTTCTCTACACATCCTTGCAGTCAGATTTCCTCAAACTGCGCTGTGTCCCATCCATTTTTAAGCCCAAAAATTGTCGTCCTCCATGGTGTAGTGGTTACCATGCTAGGCTCTATTTCCCGAGGTTGCGGGTTCAAACCCAGTGGAGGGTGACAGATTTTTTTGGATGTAAAAATCCTTAGCACGGCTTCCTTTGGAAGAGAAGCAAAGCCAGTGGTCCCATGCCATATATTTACGCTAGATAAAAGAAACTCAAGCCTGATAAAGAGGCCTCTGAGCAAAATTATCGGTCTTTTCATGCCCAATATAGATTGGGATGCTAAGGACCAGGATGCTTGAGTTAAATAAAACTCAATTCAATTCCTAAAAATTGAGTGCTGAATCAATACATAATTTGTCTGTCATTGAAATTGAATAAAATCATAAATTGTTTAATTAGTGAACAAACTTGTACTATGAGATGAGTTTCGTAGGATTGATATTATTGACAATCATTTCAACTTTGTTTTAATTGTTGTCAGTTTAGTTTACAACAGTCATTATTGGACATAGTGAGTTTGTTTCTGGTGAAAATTCTGAAAAGAGAGGTATAAGGAAAAGCATGAAACATAAAACAAAAAATGAGAACAGGAATATGAAGCCAGGTAATTTTATATAATTTGATTTTTGATAGTTCACTATTATAACAGTATGCAGCTTCCTTCTTTAAGAGGGCCAATAGTACCAGTAATGCATTACATTATGCAGCTTACTTAAGCCAAACAACTTACATTATAATTAATAGCTTTCATTTGTGATTTTCCAGATATCAAGATAAAGATCTCCATCAATTGAAATTTGAGCCTCCCTGTAAACACAGTCAGGGACAATTCCAATGCCATGCTATTTCCATCAGTATAATTTATAGGGCTAAGAGGATTGTTTTAGCAAAACCCAAGAAGGAAAAACAATACAAATGTTTATCTTTCTTGATGAAAGTGAATTCTCCAAGACAACAAAAAGTGTACAGAGAAACAAAAAACTAATCCAACTTCCATAACTGTTAATTACCACATGTGCACTGGAAAGGAAGAAATTTCTATATGTGCAAATTTGTTTAGAAAATTATTTGGTTTTAGTGTTTCTCAGATAATGGCAATTTTCAAAGGTAGTCAGAGTAGAAAAGGTGTTTAAGATAAATGTGGAGGTGACCATTAAGTTGGAAAGCTACAGACTAAAAGACAGAAAGTAGGAAATTTTTGGTCAAAACTGAGAGCACGTGAAAGCCATTATTCAAGTAAATAGAGTAGGAGTATTACAATAAAGTAAGTATTAAAATATATCATCTACATTAAATATCAGAAAGTTATTATGTGAATAATAATGAAGTTAAACATAATTTAAAAGTAATTTTTTACAAGAATTTTTACCACCAACTTTAACTTTGGTTTTGGAACCCCAGGAAATGATAAATGTAGCTATTGTTTCAGGTGTATCATGAAATAAAAATTGCTGTTGATATAACAAAAAAGCATACATTATCAGCAGAGTTAAGGATATACAAAATTAAAGCTAAACAGTTCTAAAACCTCTTGAAGGAGAAACTTTATGGCAGCCATATGTTTGTCTTTGCTATGCAGTAAGTACAGGTGCTCTCAAAATTATTGATAGGTGAGGCTTATTATTCACTTCAGATATCTCAGTATAGCTTGTGTGTGATGGACGTTGATACTAAAGATCCAACGTTCTACTTATGGAACAAAACACAAGCATGGAGGAGTTCTGAAGGAATTGCTTCAGTTATCACCAACTTTCTAAGTAGCTCACAGTTCAATCACTACCAACAGGTTGTTTGCTGATTGTTGTGCTGAACAGAATGAAAGTTAGCATTTCATGCATGCTTTGGCAGTTTAGTTGCTAAAGCAATCTCCAACACATATAAAAAACTTTTATCTGCCAATTGATATTGGCCCATGTAGAAAAAGAGCTAAGGAAAACTACAGAAACTTTGAATCATACTGATTGTGAGAAAGTATACAGAAATATAGCAAGCATGATTTCTGGGAAAAGACTGTATGATGAAAGATTACAAAGAACTTACACAAGTTTAAAAGAAGTTGATTCAACAAGTGAAATGAAAAGAATTTTGATGAAAAGGTATGGAACTGGAGACAAAACTGAAGTCGCTTAACATTTTGAAGATCCTTCAAGCAATTTCAGATCCATTACAAAGCAAAGTGTAAGAGTATATAGAGATGCCAAAGAAAGGAATAATGTAGGTCTGGTTTGTTGTATTACTGAAGAAAGAAGGCAGATATCAAGAAACTGTTAGCTACAAGATTTGAAGAAAAATGGGAAAAAATTGAAGAACTGCAGTTCTTCAAAGAATCATTTAGCCTTCCTCCCATGAAAGGGAGGAAGCAATGTTAAGTGTGACTGTTTGGAAGAAGATTGTGCACCTGTTTTTATTTCACAAATAAAAACTCTATTGCAGAGAAAGTGAACTAGACATATAAAAGATTTTCTCTCAGACATTATTAAATTGTTAAAATTTTTCAAATAAATATTATACTTTCCAAAAAAGATTGTTCTATGATTTCAAAACAGCAATTGCTACATCACTTTGTGAAATATCCACCAAACCACATCAAAACTTAATTGCCAAGTTTAATGTTGTAATTACATCTATAAGTTTAAAAACTGTTTTTCTTGATATATGTGGTTGTTCCATCTTTTAAACGTAGATTTAAACAAGATTTTATTAATCTTTCTATTACAGATAGTTTGGAAAACAAATATTTTTTGTTTCTCCTGAAAACACGTTTTGATTAATTGCCCCTCATACATTAAGAATATAATTTATTCAATAAAACAAGCATTTAGTAAACAAATTAATTACATCCTAATGAACCTATATTAGGCAATAACTTTAATCGCTATTATCCAAGATGTATACACACCCTCATAAATACACTAAATAAAATACAAATCCATAAGTGCAAGAATACGTATATTATTGAAATTCAGCTTTAATGCTTATGTATATCATACTTAAGTATTTAATTAGAAGCAACTTCAGAAAAATTTTCCAATGTAGTGTGCACTCGTACATAGGCCCATATTTATTTTATATTAAGAAAATGGAAATGAAATAAGAAAAGATTGCTAACAGTACATGGAATTAACTGAAGTAAAAGGAACATATTTTAGGTGATAAATTGCCTTAAAAACATGTTAATTTTACTTCAGATTTTAAAAGTTTTTCCATACCCTCCACTCTCTGTTCCTACCAGACCTCCCAGAACTGTATTCTCCTGCAAACAATTCTAGCAGCCCCAAAGTGTTGACCTCTTAGTTTCACTCTACTATCCACTATTGTCTTTATATGTCTCATTTAAGAGTAAATTCTTTTTAATTAATACAAAGTTCTAAAGTATCACTTATGGTCTAATCCCTGCACAATATAGGACATAATCAGATCTTTTGTATATGAAAACATTGTGTGTAGCTTTAGTTTCTAAGAAATATTGTTATTGCATTTGCACTCAGTAGCTACACTTGTGTGAAGCACATTCCTGATGTTCACAGGACAGAAAGCTTAAGAGTAAAGTAAAGAAACATTTTAGCACTGTCAAAATTATTGCACAGTGGAACTGCACTACAGTGACCTTAATGCATGTTGTTCACAATTATTATGTACCAAGGGTTTCTTCTAGGGAGAGCCATGGATGAACTGATTCACAAAATTTGCAAGTCACTATACAGACTGGTTCACCATTACCCCAAATATTTATTTTCTGCAATCTACATTTTTTGTGATCTCAGTTAACATCCACAATAATAATTACAATGACCTCTGTGGTTGAGTGGCCAGCATTCTGACTTCTCAAGATCTCAACCCAGTGTGAGTGTGGGAGTGCATGAGTTTGTGTTTAAGTGTAACAAGTGATAAAACCATTGCTAAGAAACCTACAGTTCAGTGTGTAAACGCATCAACAACATCAGTTATTTTTCAAGTCAGAGCCCTCGAATGACCATAGAAATTAAACGGGGCTATTAAGAAAGAAATAGAAACAAAAGAAAAAGAGACTAAACATATAGGATTACAATGGCATGCTTGGGATGACAGTCTGCAATACCAAAGAAATCTTTGCTGTAATTTAAATTCATAAAGTCTAGTTAAAAATTTTTGCTTAATATATTAATATCACCTAAGGGAGAACCTATGAAAATAGTTTCCACTCCAAAAATTGTTTAATCAATGCAGACATGAAGAAGAAAAATATTCTAAGAACCTATGGGAAGATGGAGGAGCTTGGAGATTGTTTAATCAATGTTGCAGAATCTTCTCTTTAGTTTCCAAAGCAGAGTTCTGCTTTTAACAGGCTGTTGAAACTCTTGTTTTTTCTTCTACTAGATTGCGGCGAGGGGTCATCGGCTAAGGTTCTAAGCCATAGCCTTCAAAGCACAACGTTTTGCATTTCACTTAGCACTGCATGAACACTAGAGTTCTTCCATATTCTGGAGTCATGAACTGCACCGACCATTCTGCTATATACTAGTGAAGCATTCTTTTAGGTTGGACATTGATGCTGGCGTTACCTTTTCTGTTAAGGTATTTTATCTCCGTGGCTTGCTGGTTTAGGAATGCACACATGTGTGTGGTCCAAGACACTGATAACAGGTGAAAACATATTTTTCCAGCCATTCAGTTTTTGCTGCTGCAGTAACCTGAGGTGTCAGTGGAAAATGAATACATGAATCGAAGTACTAAGTTTTGCCAATATTCTTTTTGGATTCATAGATGACAGTTTTACTTACAGTGCTGTGGTGAATACGCATCTCCTCTACTATGCCAGAATGAAATCCTGGATCAGTTATATATCGTAAAAACACCATCAGCTTATGTTCAAATGTAAGAGCTCCACCCTTGTTTCGTGCATTTCTCAAAGAAAATGATAGGCAATACATTTAACATTTTGTTCATTATATAAAGACTTAAAAGTTTTCACGGAGGGGACATCTACGTGCGTTATAACATTTTTCGTGTCGCATTCGAACCAGTAATTGAGACATGTCTATGACCTGGGCAAATCCGAGTCTGCTACTGACCAACCTTCTGATTTTCGAAACATAAAGGATTTCCTTCAGTTTATTTATACGGTTATATAATCCTGAGATATGTAGCACGAACTTCAGCGTCTTTTTCCTGTTGCATCACCCTGAGCAGAAGCTGTTGCTCAACGTTTATTCATAAACACGAGTAAATTTAGTTCCAAATGGTAAAGTAGAACTATGTGCTCTGCTTTATTCATACGGCCCATTGTCTCACTTCAACATCAATAACAAATCCAAGTAAAAGTGTCTCCAGAATGATGAATATTATGTGTTACTGAGCGCGTGTTCCTTCAGTAGAGCGGAAATAGAAAATGTGAAACATATGTGCAACTTATGCTTTCACCAGCGAATACAAATATGTGTAGACTCGTTATGAAAAAGCAGCACAGCCGAGAGGAAAATCATTTCTCGCATGTTGAGGTTCTGATATAGTGAAAAATTTAGTAGGGAGTATGTAAACGAATGCAGCTGTTATCCGCTTTGAAATTCTGCCACACAGTCGGACACTTTCAGTTTCTCTACAATGTTTTTATTTACTTCTTCACAAAGTCGTACACTTTTATCCAATCTTGAGGAGGGGATGTACATTTCTGGACACATGTTTTGCTTTAGAACGTATAAATGGACACAGTATTATCTCACGGTTACAAAAGGAAATACACAGTTCATTTTCATGTTGGTGCACAACTGAATACCATGAAACACACGTACGGAAGTACGACTACATGATCTTTTCCTTGGCAGGCATTGTGCAGCAGCGAATTTTCAAATTCAGTGATTAATGTAAGCGAAGTGACACTTTGAAGATGGCCTTCCAAAGCAGTGCAGTTAGGAAAGAATCGGTTCGGAATGCCTCAAGCAGAGACACAGACACGCATAAACAGCATTGTAAAAAAGAAAAGACAGCGTGAACAGCTCCCATATGTTATAAATACAGACAGACAAGATTTGAAATTTCATATTTTAAACCATGCTTGCTATCATTATGGGAACAAGTACTTTTATGTTTTGTAGTGTGTAGAACTAGTAAAAAATCCATATTTCATAATCTTTTGATAAAATCTTCACATTTCGTCATATTTTGTAACATATTTCTCTTTTAAAATAATTTCTGTTAGCTATGAACTGGGCTTTCCAGGTATACTATTCAGGCAGTTTTGTGTGAAGAAGATTTAGAAAACCCAAGCCGCTCTGTATACCTGCCAACCAAGAACTCCTGAAAGAGCGGGTCATCTGCAATATGATGGTCACCGTGGAGGTTCTTAAAACAAGTAACAACATAACCCAGTGCTACAATTGTCAGCAACTGGGTCACACCTACAAATTCTGCAATTTGACCTCACGGTGTGTCCTTTGCAGTGGCCTCCACCGTCTGGCTGACTGCCCAAAGCGGGCCAGGGATGACACCACTCCCGTCTGCACAAATTGCGGGCAGGCACACCCTGCCAGTTACAGAGGGCGTGAGACGTCCACGAACGCCACCGCCGCCAACTGGCAGCCTTAGCCAGGGCAAACCCAAGTGCTCCACCAGGGCCAAAGCCCATCACCAACCCAGCCCTGGTGCAAACCGGGCTGTCATACGCCGGTGCAGCCCGTGGGGAAAGTGCACCACAGCCGCCACCAGCTGGCCCCCCAAATACACAACCCCCCTCCTCCCAGGAGTCTTCAACTGACCTCGGAGACCTTTCGGAACTTTTTTCCTTACTCAAAGCATTCAATTTACCGGCACTGTTGCCTAAAGTGAAACCCTTTCTTGAAAAATGCAAAAGTTGCACGAGCACTTGGGATAAAATCGAAGCCATCATATGTTTCCTTTCTTCTGCTCTGAATTAAATGGCTACCATAAGGGGAGGTATATCTTTAACGCGTGCTCTCCTGTGGAATGCCGATGGCATCTACAGGAAACAGTACGAACTTGAAGGCTACCTGAGGCGCAACAAAATTGATGTCGCATTCATTTGCGAAACTAAATTACAAGCAGAGTACACTTTTAAACTAAGGGGATATGACATTTTTCGGACCGACAGGATTGGCAGACTGGGGGGAGGAACAGCTATTTTACTGAAAAACGTTATTGCTCGTGCTTCTGTCACGCTTCCGGCACTGGAGGCGTTAGAGTGTACAGCACTAAAAACACAAATAAACAACAACACGGTGGTGCTAGTAGCGCTTTACAGGCCCCTCAATTCACCGTATTTCTTGAGAGATCTCAAAAAAATTCTCGATTTACGGGAGCACGTAATAATTGCAGGAGATTTCAACGCCCGGCACCCTTGGTGGCAGTCACGCCGGGCAAACGCGGTCGGAAATCTCCTGGTAGATTTTTTACTTGAACATGACGATGTGGAGGTACATACCCCCCTGGACCCCACTTTTTGGCACCGTTTAGGTCATTTTGACCCTGAAGTTTTGGATTTCGTTTTGATAAAAATGCGGCAATCTCACAAAATTTCACTGTGTATCATAGCCTGGACTCCGACCATCTTCCTGTGCATTTCGAAATCTGTGGTGCCATCACAGCTCAGGCACCCAGAACTACAAAACGAGCTGAAATCAGCTGGGAAAAATACAAAATCGAGATGCACAAGATGGCGCAGCCCAGGCTATCATACCGCAGCGAAGCGGAAATTGACGCCGCCAAAGAAAACTTTACCGCCTCGCTGCACACAGCCAAACGAAGCGCTAACACATACACCACAAGCCCACCCAGCTTCTGCACGTATCCCGAGGTGGAGCAGCTTATTGCCAGGCGGCGACGCCTGATGAGGCTCTGGAGGCAAACTCGCCAGCCCCAAGTCAAAATGCTAGCAAATTGGCTACGCAATACCATTCGGCAACAAATTAGATTAAACAAAATTGAACAGTGGTAGAACAAAATGTTGAGTACCACACATTCGGACATGTGGAAATTATTAAGGGCATTTAAGACCTCCTCGAGCGTTAACACTGGCACTGAGGCACTCCACACTCATCTCGGCCTGCATTTCTCCTCAGAGGAGAAAGCCGAGCTGTTTGCAGACTGCCTAGAAGAGCGATTTACGGAAAACAACAACATTCCAGCACAGCAGCATGAAGTGCAAACATGGGTACAAGCATGGGTGGCGCGGAAGCACGAGCAACCACTACCACACATTACATCTCAGGAAGTTTTCAATCTCATTAGGAAATTGCCTAATGGGTGACCAATGAAGAGCTAAAACATCTCCCGAGAAAAGCCCTGGTACACATCACAAAAATCTTCAATGGTTGCCTGAAAGGCAATTACTTCCCAAAAACTTGGAAGCAAGCCAAGGTCATTATGCTCCCAAAGCCAGGGAAGAGTACCAGGCACCCTCAAAATTACAGGCCCATTAGTCTCCTGTCCAACATTGGAAAATTGTTCGAAAGAATTTTACTTTTTCGGCTGAAAAATCAAATCTCAGAGCTACAAGAAATTTCAAATGCTCAATTTGGATTTAGAAAAGGTCATTCCACCGATTTACAACTATTACGTGTTGTTGATGACGTCACCGAACTATTCAACAATGGGGCTTCAACGTTGGCTTTATTTCTGGACGTAGAAGCCGCATTTGACCGGTGGTGGCACGATGGCCTGATCTATAAACTTCACCGCAACTTTCCCGGCCTTCAAAATTATTTATATTTGATTCACAGCTTTTTAGAAAACCGGCGCTTCTACGTCCAGGTGGGACATTCTTCATCACGTGAGCAAACTATGCGGGCAGGCGTACCACAAGGGGCAATCACCTCCCCTCTCCTCTACCTCCTCTTCACAAATGACTTTCCCGTGGACGCCCGATGCAAGGTCGCCATGTACGCTGACGACACTGCGATTTACAACCACCATAGAAATTCACATTTTGGTATCTCAGAAATGTAGCGGTACACTGACCGCTTCCTTTCATGGCTACATGACTGGAAAATCCAAATTAACGCACGCAAGTGCCAGCTTTCTATTGTTGATTGTTTTACAATATGGAGAAATTCCATTCATCTTTTATATTATCACAGCTTGGTGAATCTTTCATAATATTCTCCATTCTTTTTGATAATGCCAGATTGTACTGGGACCTTTGAAGGAGCTTACTCTAAAATGAGATCTGTGTTTTGTGTTACCCTTTTCATTTTATACTATCTTGGTTTTATAAAAATAGGAGATTTTAAAAGGTAATGACCTGTTTTAATTTCCAAGCCTTGAGATACCCTTATACCATTTCAGCTTATTTTTATTACATAAGATATAATCTACTATTGATCTGAGTTTCTAGCGTCTGCGGTATACTTATGTTCAAAGTATTCATGATTTTTACTTGATTGTATATTGCAAAATTAAATACTAATTCTTATTGCAAGTTTCTCCACCATGGCTGTCCAAGCAATTATGGATTTTAATTTTTCCAATTCCAGCATTAAAATCTCACAGGAATATTCACACATCAGATTTATAAACAGTGTTTATGACAGTAAAGGATACTAAACCATAGTGAAAGGGCAATACTAATGCATAGACAATTTTTCAGGGCATTGCTTTGAGATGTTGTTGATAATAAAGGGGAGCAGTGGATATTTATGGATGCACTCTAGCCAGGGTTGCCATACAGATTGGAATTAAATGAACTTTTACCACAAAATAAGAAGTTAAATGCAGTACATGCATACTAATTATGCTGATGGTTGAACAAATTTCAAAAAATAGTTTGTCCTTAAAGACATTAATGTTATTTATTACTTTCAAAATGTAATTGGACTCAATTACACACTCAATTCCTTAACAAGAAAGAGTGTTCACAAATATAATGTTCTTCAGATACCATAAACTTGCATTATGGCAGGAACGGTAAACAGATTACCAACAAAAGAATTTCAGGAGCTGAGGACAATCTTGAGATACAATCCTGATAACTGAAAAGCTTATTTATTGGCCATCCCTGTGGTGTTTTGGTTGTGTAGATTGCAGAATGGGATTTCCAGATTCAACCCTGATGGTAACACAAGATCTTTCCCTTGCTAGAAGGTCTGGAATGGGGTGCACTCAGCCTTATGATGTCCAAGGGGACCACATGAGAGTTTACATGATAAAGAAGCAGTAGCTATGAAAACAGTACATATACAGTGAAAGCTTGGAGGCTGGCCACTTAACCCCTCCAATATTGTCCTCTGCCAGTGATGTTCAATGTGAGAGCTGTGGCAAAAAGATGAAATAAGGAGCTAAATGCAAGAATCTGTTTTGATTGGTAGCATGGTCTGATGCATAACTAAGGATGAATCTTCAAAATCCAATTATGAATAAAATTAAAGTTATTGTGATTAATTAACTATGAGAATGGTAATTTTTTCAATGCTGTGTGTTTGCTTAGGAAAATAGTGATTACCTACGTATTTCTTGTTGTAAATTTATGTTTAACCCTTCGACAGGTGCGCACTTTTGTAGAACAGCGTTGGTTCGCGCGGGTCCTTTTTGCTGTTATTGTTTGTATTTATGTTTTCTTTCGTTTATTTTCCTTTTTTTCCCCTATGTTTACCTTTATTTAGGTTAAGTATACATGGCTTTCATTAGTGGGTATTACCTTACAATGCAAAAACACAAGCTAAAATATGTGTGCATACATATTATAAAATGTATTACAATAAGTAAAGTGTCTTTCAACAAGAGTGCCCTATCTTTAACATGTGATAGCTGCCATTGTTATTGAGTTACATCACTCTTTTTTTCATGTGTTACAGTTATTATTGGCAAATAGCCATGGAACGTTACAGCATTCAGCAACGCGTAGAAATTGTGAAAGTTTATTATCAAAATGGATCATCTGTTCGCCAAACCTTCCGTGTATTGCGTGCAGTTTACGGTGTGCATAATCGTCCCTGCGAGAGAACGATTCAGCGTTTGATCGATAAATTTGAAAGAAGTGGTTCTGTCAGCGATCAAAGAACTCCTGTACGTAATGGACATAAGCGCTCCAACGAAAACATAGGCGCCGTTCATGAGAGTGAACGCGAGAACGGAAACAAATCAATTGCCCGTCGAGTGCAAGAATTGGGGCTTTCGCCGACCACAACTTGGCGAATTCTCATCTGGACTTGAAGTTTCACGCTTACAAAATGGGGTTAACTCAAGAACTAAAGCCCAACGTCCATAGGTTGTGCCGTGTATTCGCTGACTAGACTATGGAGCAATTGGAAGCTGACCCGGATTTTTGTCGAAAAATCATCTTCAGCGACGAAATCCAATTTTGGATGAATGGTTGTGTTAACTAACAAAATTGCCGCTATTGGAGCAATCAAAATCCAATGCAGATTCAAGAACGACCACTTCATCGCCAAAAGGCTACTGTGTGGTGTGGATTTTGGTATGGTGGAATCATTGGTCCATATTTTTTGAGATGATGATGGAGAACTCTAACTGTCAATGAAGAAAGATACCGGGCTCTTATAAGGGACTATTTTTGGCCTCAATTGGATGGTATGGATCTCAGAGACATCTGGTTCCAGCAAGATGGTGCCACATGTCATACTGCTCTCGAAACAATCGATAACAGTTATAACAGAACATGGACTAAGGGACCATGAATCCTCATATAATTTTATTCCAGATATGAAATTAATAGCTAAATACTGCCGTAAAGAAAAAACTTGGGGTGGAGTAGGAATTTTCTTAAAAGAAAGCATAGTTAACAATTCCAACACAATTGATCTCCAACATTACTGCACTGATCTACAGAGCACCTGAAGGGGACATAAACATATTTCTTGATATAACGACATCATTATTAGAGTACCTTCTAAAACACAAAAATCAAAATATTATTCTTATGGGTGATATCAATATAAACTTCTTGAAAATATCTACCGCAAAAATCAGATTTATACACCTCCTTAATGAACATAATCTCAAGCCTCTTATCCACGTACCCACACATATCACCAAGTCAAGTAAAACAACTATCGATAACATTATCACAGATATCAAACATTTAACCTACAAAACAAATGTGATAGAGACATGCTTATCGGATCATACTGCCCAATATATTACTGTATATAATTTGGATAAGCCACCCAAAAAAACATATAACCAATGCAAAGGCACAAGCATCTATCGCTCCTTTAATACAGTTAATTTAAGAATGATAAAAACTGCTCTTGCAAATGAAACTTGGGAAAACACTTACATTGAGCAGGATCCGAAAACTAAACTAAAATTATTTTATGACACACTAAATTCCTATGTTGACATATATTGTCCTCTCACTTTAACCTCAGCACAAAAGAAAAACCATAAAACCAAATCAACTCACTAGATAAACCCACATATAAAGAAACTCTGCATTCTGTTAAAAATGGCTACAGAATATACAAATAGCAATAGTAATATAAGAATAACAAATGACAAACAAAAAGATCTCAAACGAACATATGACCTAGCAGTTATAATAGCCGGGCGAAATATTATCAGAGATAGAATCCAAAATTTCCCCAAATATAAGCAAAACTAGTTGGCAAATAATAAATAAATTTCATAAACCCCCAACCAGCATATTTAAGACTTAAATCTTAAAATAGATACTAACACAGTTACTGAACCTATAGCATTAGCTGAAGCCTTTGACATTTTCTTTGCTTCCATAGGAGAAAACATAAACCAAAGAAACAATGTGCACACATGCTCAACTAATAATTCAAAAAATGCCTCAAGTTTTTATCTCTATCCCACAGATACCATCGAAATAATAAGTATAATTAAGTGTTTAAAACTGAAAAAAAGCATTGGCATTAATGGTATACCCATATCACTCATAAATGAATGTAGTTTTGAGTAAGCGAAACCACTTGTATTAATAATAAATTCCTGCCTAGAAACAGGAGTGTTCCCAGATGTACTAAAGATCACAAAAGTAATACCAATATATAAAAAAGGTGAGAGAAATAACATCAATAATTATAGACCTATATCAATACTACCTACTTTATCAAAAATCTTGGAACGGGTACTGTATAACAGAATAAGTAAATACATAATTAAATACAATTTATTACCTAAAGAACAAAATGGTTTTGTCAACAAAAGATCCACAATCACTGAAATATTGGACTGCTTTGAAAATGTAATTAATGAAATAGACTCTGGAAATTACACTGCTGGCATACGCCTGGATCTTACAAAAGTGTTCGACTGTGTGGATGTCAATATTTTAATGGACAAACTATTTATGTTAGGCTTTAGGGGTTTGGGACATAAATTAATACACTCTTACATGACTAATAGGAAACAACTAGTACAGTTAAAAACCAATGATGGAGACTACAAATCAAAGTTACAAAATTTATCCTATGGAGTTCTGCAGGGCTCAATTTTGGGGCCATTATTATTTATTTTATACATGCATGACATTAAAGATAGAACACCTAATGCCAATATAATACAATATGC
Source organism: Deroplatys truncata (assembly GCA_030765065.1). Classification (NCBI taxonomy): domain Eukaryota; kingdom Metazoa; phylum Arthropoda; class Insecta; order Mantodea; family Mantidae; genus Deroplatys; species Deroplatys truncata. The sequence continues at coordinate 207,909,378 of CM060990.1, read as the reverse complement.
AGATGTTACAATTATTATCATTAGTAGTAAAGGCATAGAAACACTTGAAACAAATACAAATGCCATAGTTAATTCTGTAACCAAATATTGCAATGAATCAAACTGAAGCATAAATCCTACAAAATGTAAAATGATACTTTTTGGATTCAAAAGTATAATAAACCCCTCCAAACTAATAATTAACAACAAACCAGTTAAAAGTGTAAATGAGGTAGACCTATTTGGATTAATAATAGACAAAACTTTAACATTCAATAGTCATATAGACAAACTAGCTTCAAACGTCAGCAAAAACTTATTTGTTTTGAGATTCTTAAACAACTGTATCCAAGCTCTACAGCCAAAATAATATACTTTGCACTCATCCTCTCACTCCTAACTTATGGAATTGAAATATGGGGAAGTACCAGCAAAACAAATTTCAATAGATTATTTATACTCCAATAACGAGCGATCAAAAATGCAGGGAATTTAAATTGCAGAGATCCTTGCAGAAACACATTTAAATGTACAAAAATACTTACACTTCCAAGCCTATTTATAGATCTATTCTTCATCCGGTTAATCAAAAATTGCCTTTGAAAACCAATTCCGATATACATAGCTATGATACTAGAGCCAAAAATAACCTCGCTATCCCTAAACATAGATTGTATACATACAAAATGATGCCCAGATATATGGGGATAAGACTATACAATGCATTACCAAACTCGATTAGGACCTGTAATAACAGGTTCAAGACACTTTAAAAGAAATTTTTGACCGATAAAGCTTACTACAGCATAAATGAATACATAAATGAATTTTGAATGTTATGTGTTCTTTATAGCCTAAAACTGTTATTCCAACTTCTGTAATAAACTAGTATACCAGGTGAGTCAGCTGCTCCTAGTTATGCGCATTTATGCAACCCGCAGTTCATAGTCTAATGTGAAAACATTGACCCTTTTAGCAAACAAACCGTTATTGTAGCTCTGCCCTTCTATGCGGTACTATACCCAATTAGCATTAATCATTAAAAGTCCAAATGAGAGCCAACGAGCTGCGAAAGCCTTAAAAAAGAAGGCGTTTCATGGATATAATGCTTGCAAGGAGATAGAGGAATGTTTTCCGGAAGAGCGGGATAGTCTAAGCGGGTTCTGGCCGAGTGGTTTAGCTGCCGGAATGCGGTGAAGCAAAGGTTAGCTTTGGAGGTTCGAATCTGATACAAACAGCAAGTTTTTTTGGTTTTTTTCCGCTCCTTGTGTTTATTTTCTTAATTTTAGTGTACTAATTTATTTATTTTTGTTACTGGCGCTCCTGTAAGCCAAAGATATATGAATTACAATCAGATAATTGTGTATCATGTTTACCCTAATATTCTGTACCGTATCTGGTGTTGTAAACCGTGTTACATAGTTAGCTTTCATTCTTTTGGACGCATATCGGCGATATTAAATATAAAAGTTTTTGTTTCATGTTTAAAACCTGTGTTTCACTTCTTCTATTGATAAAGGAGTTGTAAATGTGCCAAGTTCACGGGTAAACAGAATAATAAATTGTTAAATTGTTAATCAAGGAAGTAAATGTTCAAAATGACGACCCCCTTCATCAATGCATATTTGTATACGTTGCTGGAGAGACCTTCTTGTATGTTGTAACATGCACAGTGTAATCTGGTTGCATTCTCCACGTATGACTTCCCGGAGATGATTTGGGCTTTGCGGCTCTTGAGCCTAGACACGTTCCTTTAAATAATCCCCACAGAAACAAATCCAGTGGGGTGAGATCAGGTGATCTAGGTGGCCATGCGATTGGGCCCCCTCGCCCAATCCATTTTTGCGGATATGTTCTATGTAAGTGATTCCTTACAATCAGGGACCATCCTGCTGGAACCACATTTCTGTCCGCTTCAGTAGTGGCACATCTTCTAGGAACAATGACAATTCCTCTTGCAGAAATGCAAGGTACCGTGGTCCTGTGAGGTTGCCTTCAAAAAGTACGGTCCAATTAGCTGGTCTCGTATTATTCCGGACCAGAAATTGATGCTCCACTTTACCTGGAATGCAACTTCTCTCATCCAGTGAGGATTGTCTATACTCCAGTAGTGCACATTATGACGGTTAACAGTTCCGTTATTGTGGAATGTGACTTCATCACTGAAGAGAACACTTCCTAACAATTCTGCATCCATATGCGCTCGCTGCTGTAGCTATTGTGCATATATCACTCACGCTTGAAAGTCGCGTCCGTGGAGAGCCTGGTGTAATTGTAGATGGTACGGATGATATTTATTACGATGGAATGTGTGTATCACTGAGGACTGACTTATGTACACATCTTCTGCTATGGCTCTTGAACTGATATGTCGATTGTTTTCTATTGCGTTTCGCACAGCTGCTTCATTGCCTCCAGAAGTTACTGCAGCTTCGCGAGCAGGCGGTGCTCTTCCAAATGATCCTGTTTCACGAAGGCGTCTTTCAACCTTTCGAAAAGTGTCTGCAGTAGGTGACCGTTCTTCATACAGGCGCTTTGCTGACAGTGCATTACACCTTGTTTCTCCATAGATTAACAGCACGTCAACATACTCGTCGTTTGTATACATTACGACAGTAGCCGTGTCTCGTAGAAAGGTTTCAGATACTGAGTAGACAAAGGAGAGAGACCTATTTATTGACGACAAACGTTGACGCAGGTGCAAATAGCTAAAGCCCTTTGCGTGTGGGAAGTGTTTTAAACTTGGTTGAGTGGGTCAAGCTAATACTGACCACAATAAAACACCTACTACGAAGTACAAATTATACACCTGCCAGTGGAAAACCAGACGATTATTCTATTTCGTACACATTTATAATGTTATTAAAAATGTTATGCATATCATAATAGCAAATTATATGGCCAAAGAGATAAAACAAAAGGTAATAAAAAGTTTGAACTTAACCCGAAGGATTTGAACCTGAATTGTGAACAGAGGTTCCTATAGAAATTAATAATCGCAGAACTAGACCCTACCTCGAGTCTTTACACGTTTTTGCAGCGCCATGCAGTGTTTTGAGCTCGGTTTGGTAGTTTTAATTCAAACAAATAAACTGCCTCAGTCATTAAAATTACTGTATGATCTGAAATACGCCATAGTTTGTGAAATAAGAGAAATTATCTGCCTAACACTTAGCATTTTTGACAAGGCTGTACAAGGACTAACGACTTAAATCCAATTAATTAGTCGCACTGCGTAGATTTGCCATTTTGTTTTCAAATGGTTTTGTCAACCGATGTAAGTGATAGGTTGTTCCTTCAGGGGCGTTTTCAAAGGGGTGCATGGATGTATGCTAAAGAATAAAAGTTTGAAAAATTGGCTAAATGTGCTACTGAAGCTCTCAGTGTCAGGGTGGGATGTTTTTTGCATCGGCATACATAACGATTGCATTCTGTCTTATAAAACACTTATGCACTGAGTTATGTATCCCTCCTCTATAAAGTGTTATGCAAATCAGCCATTAGAAGGCATTCAAGAAAGGCGTAAGTCACATATGTCGCTTAGCATGTTGCAAAAATTCAAAAATAAATAGGCGCAGCTGACTCACCTGGTATATAATTGTCTATGTATAGCTCTTAAGTTTACTCATATTTATGATTGCATACATTCATTATAGTTTGATTGTTTTCATCATAGCCTATAAGACTTATGTTCTAACTCCATATCGAACTGGAGAGTGTATTTTACTATTATTTTATTCTTAATTCTATTATTTTATTGGTGTTATGTATCTAAAATTAATCTTGCAGAATTTAATAGTTTCTATGTTCATAAAATTTTCTGCTTGTAAATAACCACTGTAATTTAATGACTGACAAAGTTCTTTTGTAATATTTGTAATCACTGCACTGAACAGCAATAAATTGAATTGAATCTTTTGAAGGAGAAGTTCAGAGGTTTCATCATTTGCCGTGGTGGTGATGTTAACTGGCCCCCGAGGTCATGTGATTTAACGCCGTTGGATTACTTCTTGTGGGGTTATGTTAAATCCTGAGTTTGTCAACAAGCCGGAAAAAGTAAATGATCTTATGAATAACATCGCGCGTGTTATTCGTGAAGTTGGACCTAATTTACGTTCTTCTGTCATTGAAAATTGGGTCAACCGTATACGCGCAACCCAATGAAGTCGCGGCGGCCACTTAACTGATGTTCTCTTCCACACGTAATGACATTAATTATGTTCCAAAATAAAAAAATAAATAAACCTCTAGCATTTATAGAACGTGTTTTATTTAAGTTCAAATATAGGACACTCTTGTTGAAAGACCCTATATAAAGAAATACATTGACATTTTCAGGTATACATACAACTTGTAATTTCAAAGGTTCAGTTACTCAGAATCATCTATTACCTCACCCGTGTTTTCCCCGACTAAGCAACTATCGCAAATAATTTTAGCATGTTTGCTCAAACACGGGAGTGTTGCATTTCCAACGTGCATATTTAGTTTTGCAGTTTTTTTTTCTTTGTTGCAGGGTTCACATAGTTTCCTTTTCAATGTGGATAGCAGTGTATTTGGCAATTCATCTACTGCGGATTCTTCAGGTTTATAGTTTGTAAAACGTCTTTCAAAACACCGGGTAGATTTGATACTGTTGCTCTCTTTTGTATCTGTTGCAACAGTAAAGCTAAAGACAGTGCTTTCAGATACTCCTGCCTTGTGGAATATTTGCTTCGATTTCCAAGGAAGATAACCCTAGAATTAATACCTGCAATGTTCAAGATATGGTAAAAAATTACCATGGACCACCTTCTCGTTGTTCTGCCTACATGTAGTACACAATTCATCTACTACATCAACTCCAGATTTAGTGTCGTTGTAATGCAGGATTATTTCAGGCTTTTTCTCCGACCTTCTGATAACTGTTTGGATGAAACATGTAGACTTGAGAGCAAAACTACTGTTTTACCCTTTTATTGGAACATATGAAACAAGTGTTTCATTTTTTGTGAAGCCAAATATGCCTTTGTACTGACTGCGACCTTTTGGAGAAATGAAATTAGTGGGTAATTCTTTTTTGTTCTTTCGTACTGTACCGACGAAAGAAAGTTGTCTTTTGCGCAATTCGTTCATCAGCGATACACTGGTAAACCAATTATCTGCAATAACGTTTTGTCCAGTGCCAGAAATCGATTCAGTTAGTCTCAGCACTACAGCTTCTGCCGAATTAGTTTGCAAATAATATGGTCTGTCCGGCTGCTGTCCACAATAAATCTCCACATTACTGGTATATAACAGTATTGCATCACTCAAACAGAATACTCTTATGCCACACTTGTTTGGCTTGGATGGTATATATTGTCTAAAACCACATCGACCACGAAATGCGGGCAACAATTTGTCGACAGTGACATTTTGTCCAAGAGAATAATGCTTTTGACAGTTGTTCAGAAACAATGTAAACATTTCTCTAATAGCAGCAATTTATCCAATCTTGAGCCTTTATCATCAAAGCGAAAACAGCATATTAGAAAACTGAATTGCTTTTCAGACATAACCATTCGAAATAGAGGAATTCCAAGATCAGCAGTTCTCCAAAAATTGTGAATATTCTGACATCCACCACAAAAAAATTCCTGCCAGGTACAATAGGCCTAGCTTTTATTTCTATTACATCTGTAGGTCTGCTGTCTATTTCACGATAAAATTTGTGTTGCACTCTGGTAATGTACCTAAGTATTTGACCTTTCAACAATCAAGTCAACTATATCTTCTGTAACAAAAAGTTTCCAACAATCAATTTCCATTTTCGCATTTTTGGCAGCTCCTACTACACCAGGAAGTTTGGTCAATATATTTGAGCCCTTGTCTGTGTTATTTTCCAAGGTGCATTTTTGTATTTTGTTCCATCTCATACTGTAAACAATAACAGAATATATTGTGAATAATAATAGTAAGTATTATTATTATTATTATTATTATTATTATTATTATTACTATGATAAACATATGATGTTACCTATAAAATACGTGATATCACACAAGCTGCCCTCAACGTCTTCCTCTTCATCTTCATGATCAGCTTCTGAATCTAAAGATCGCATTTCAACTTTATCTTCAGAATCAGAATCATCTGATTCATATAAGTTGTCATCCACGGGCAAGGCATCATCATCGCAAAGTAGGCAATGTACTTCTTTCAAATCATTTGGATTTTGTAGATCATATCTTTTACTCATATTCATGATGAAGCAGTAACAGCTCCTTGCAATGGCAGAGCAATATTGCACAGCAAATGAGGAACAAATCTGTCAGCAATATTTAACGAGAGCAAGCGCGCGGTGTCTGGTTGACCTATGCGACACATAACTGCTAATTAGTCATTCTTCCAGCCAAACAAATAAACAGATAAATTTGTCGCTCCAGCAAACAATCGAGCAAGGTGTAATCTTAGATGTCCTAGTAAGGCAATTGCATAGGTGGGTTCATTCGAAAATTATAAAATTTAAGTAATTCTAGGGGCCTCTCAGGACTCTAGTGAGCAACAGAGGGTTAATTTGAAAGCAAAACTTCTATGCAACATAGGTGGTTCAATAAATAACCAAATAACCTGTGGTACTGTAATTTTTTCAGCTGATAATAAATGAAATGAAAAGTGGTAATAAATTAAATGAAATAGTGGTGGCAGTGATCAGTAGTACAGAAAGCATACTAAGAGCCTGAGTTTGATAAGGCATCTGAATTGTAGTATCAACTAAGGTTTGGACAAACTCAACAAAAATGATTTGCAATATGTCTAAGAAATTTACAAGAATATTCCTACAGTCAATTTGTTTTAATTACATTCATTTCTTCAGTTGAATGAAATCCTGCAGGAATTAAAATATGTTTACCTATTAGGAGTTATTTTAACATATTTCTCACATAAAATATTATTTTTTGTGAAGTTTGTCCTTAATATTAGTTCTGTGTCATATGATAACATACTTTATTAGGGTAGGTAAATCCAATTACATAACAGTTCCAACAGGAGTGATGTATTTCCTTACTTGCAGTTTTGATTCGTCCATAGTTTGTCATTTTCTTAAACCTAATAATTTTGTTCTGCATTGTAGCTATATATAAGATATGTGCATAAATAAGCCAAACTGTATTGTGTATTTGATGCAAAGGGAGGATTATCAAACACCTGTAGTTTCATTTGCAACAGAACTAAATTTCTGCCCATAATTTGTTTTTAATTGTTTTTAATATAAAATTGTAAATAAACTGTAAATACCCTTTAGGTAAAACACAGGTTGTAACGATTTGTAAATAAATTGAAAAAAAGAATGTAAAATCAAACTTCACAGTATATGCACAATGAATTAAAAAAAATTTTGTGTTGGCATGTTTAGGACATAGCTCCCATAGTGCAGTCATAAGAGGGTTTAATGTTCAGAGTTATGATATTTGTTGAAAACCAATAGTTTTGGATATAAAAGAGGAAATATTTTGGAGTTAATGTAGCAACCATAAATAAAATTTATATTTATTATTTATAAATAAATTATATTTAAAAATACTCAGCAAAAATTTATAAGATGTGTTAGAAATGTAGTTATATGTATATTGAATTGAAAACATGATATTTCAGCCCATTTATATCTCCCCATGGAAGCAACACAGAAAGAAACGAAAAGAAAAATATATGAAAAATTAAAGATCACAAAATTACAACATATTAACAGATCATTGCCACAATTATTCTGAGTCTCGAAACCTTACTCTACTGAATTTCCAACACTGTCATCACCTTCTGGAGCAGTTTGTTCTTAAAATTTCACTGAAACAACATTATTCATTCAAAACAGCATAAATGAGCTCTTTAGTTCTGTCATAGTTGCTATAACCTAATTTTCTTTACCACCCTTTACAGTTTCTTCAAAAATGAAATGCTGCTTTTGAGTCAATCAATGACTAATATACATTAGTTAAACTAATAACTATGAACATATTTCGGATATCAGTCATCTCCATTTTCAACTTATGTTCGACTGCTGACTCATTGATGTTGATGTAGGTGAGCTGTAGACCTCTTGGGTGGCTTCAGGAGCTTACTGAAAAAAATCTTTTGTGGAGTTTCAAAATTGAAAGCTCTGTTTTTATTTTTCCAATGTAAATTTGCACCCATGTGGTCAGTTCCTGTTGCTTTGTTAATTGTTTTCAGAGTATAGGAGTGGAATTTGTATCATGATTTTTAGTCCAGAAATGGGCTGTGAGTGTAGATGTTTCTAATTGTTTATATCTAAATTTCCTGAAGTGTTCTTTAGTTCTAATTTCCACATTCCTCTTTGTTTTTTCCATGAAGAGCTGTTCACAGTTTTTGCATTCAATGTTATACATGCCAGACTTTTTATATGGGTGAATGGTGTGCTTTGTTGTTGAATTCAAAATATGTTTCTAGGAAAGTCTTTTGAATGGTGTTAACTGAATGTTGTGATTTTTGCAGATTTTGTTGAAGCAAAGGTACTAAATGAATGGATGGAGTATGATTTGTTGAAGGTTATTCCCTTCTTTTGTTTTTATTTTAGTGTAAGGGTAGCAGTTTCTTTTTGTAGTTTATTCTTTTCAGCTGTGCTTGTATGTATTTTACCAATCAAACAATATTTATAGTCATTCAGTTCTGCAATTTATAGAATTATTCTGTATATTCTTTCATGTGTTCTGTTTCTGAAAGTGGGATGGAAACCAATCTGTGAACTAAACTTTCAAAAATCACTTCTTTGTGTGATCTGGGATTGTAGCTATTAGATTCTATGTAACTATCTGCCCAGGTGAGTTTTCTGTATATGCCGAAATGTATTCTGTTTGCATATTTTTATAATTTTCAAATCCAAGAATGGTAACTGTTTTTTTCCCACTGTAAATTTCATGATTCTCTTTTACAGATTCAATGAGTTGTTGCATCTACTCTGTATTTTCTTAGAACAATGGCAAAAATATCAACATTACAGAGCCAGGTTTTGAAGATCCATGGAAAATTCATGGTCATTTTGGTTTGCAATGAGCTCATGTATAAATCAGCCAAATAAGGGGAGATTGGATTGCCCATTGCCAGAAATTTTGTCCATTGCATAGTTTTATCATTTCAGTGTAGGTACTGTTTTGCTTCATCTAAGGTTATAACAATTGCATTTAGCCATGTGTTGAACTGTATTGGTAGTTTGTCCAATAGTATACTTGTAAAACGAGATTTAACATTGAAGAACACCAATGTAGCTTTATTCGTTAACTGTATATTATTGTTTTATCAATTAGTTCAAAGGGGTTTTAGATGCTGTGGCTTCCAAATTTAAAAACTTAATTACATTTATTTGCCAACAATCTTGCTAGATTGTATCTGGGAGAGTTAATACTACTTATTATAGTAATTATTGGTCTTTGTTAGCAGAATGTTTGGTTTATGGATCTTATATAATCTGTATATTCTAGGCATTGTAGGGTTGTCAGGTTTTATCATATGTTTATTTGTGATTATGCTTGTATTTTCTATAGTTTCATTAAACATTTCCATGCATATGGATAGTGGACAGTTGGTTACTAATTCAAATTCCTCATGTTAAGCATTATTTCCATTCTGTGGTTGTAATCTAGAAATTAGAGCCAAGAACACCTCAGGCAAATAAAACATAAGCAATGAGACAAATCAGCAGTGGTCACTCATTTCTTAACTAAACATTATGATACAAATGCTCTATTTTACTCGTTACATAGTTAACAAAAGCAAGAGAAAAGGGCTACTTTGGAGCAAACCTAATTTTGGAAAAACAAAGACGAAGTTTTCAATTTTGAAATTACATCAATCAGTCAGCAGTAAAACATAGGCTGAAAATAGATAATTGCTTTCTGAAACTTTTTTCTAATTTTTAATGTAAATGGTGTATAATTGTCAATAATTTACTCAAAATCTCCTAATCTCTTTTTAATCTCCTAAACAGAATGTTTTGTAAAGCATTCATCCATTGAAGTCTGAGTTAAAAGTACTAGTAGCCCTTTTTATATCAAAATTCTCTCTCTATTACATATTTCTTTTCTTTTCAAAACAAATCACCAAAAAGAGCAAAAATTAAAGGGTGTTTACATCGAAAAAATTACATAAGCAAATGATCACAGTAGAATTTTATAATGTTCATATTTAGAGAGAGAGAGAGTGTGCGTGTGTGTGTGAGAGAGAGAGAGGGAGAGAGAGGGAGAGAGAGAGGGAGAGAGAGGGAGAGAGAGGGAGAGAGAGGGAGAGAATTTATTTTAGATTAAGACTTTTATATTTTCCATATTAATGTATGCCAATGAAAAGAGTAAAAATGTGGAGTGAAGGAGCAGAAAAGTTTCATTTATAATGTTGTTAAGACACTTTTCAGAATAAAATCTCTATTTACTGGGACATTAGCACATTTTCAGGTCTTTTATTTCTTTAGTTTTTGCTATAAACATTAAGATATTTATCTATCATTACAGAGTATAGCTTTTGTTCTGACATTTTTACACCAAGTAATCAAATTAGTTATCATTAATTTTTATGATATTTAATACTTTAGTAATTTTCCATTTAATTTATATGATAACTGTGTAGTTACTACTATACTAATATTATAGATTCCTAATATAAGCAAATATGCTTGTTTTAGAAAAATTTTCATTATTTTGTGCTGCTGATTTGTATGTTTATAAGTAATAAGTATACCAAATAAATGTGAAGTTTTTTTTTTCCAATCAGAAATAGAGTTATAGGTACATAAATGTAAATGCATGGATATGATCACTACTTAAAGGATGTGCTTGGGTAATTACTTTACTGCTAAGGAGATGAATGACATTCATTTGTATAAAAACATTTTTGTAGGCCATAGATGGTTTATACAGTCAATGAACTTACAATATATCTTTCAATTCAGTTCGGTTCATTTACTTCCACTAAAAGAATTTGGCAAAAATTCAGGGATGTGTTAGAATTTACAACAGGTAACAAACAAGAACCAAATTAATATAACACAATAATAAAAGCGTACAATATATGTGTGGCATAAGTTAGTTAGAAGAAACATGTTTCTTTACTCCAAAATTCTATAAGGACAGATGCTTAATTCTGTAGTTTAACAAGTAATAATGCCTTAAGAATGTGTATGCTTCAACCATGTTCAAAAGCTTGAAGATATTAAACTTGAAGAGCGGTAATATATACTGGATGCCATAAAAGTGCTGCTTCCATGGCTTCATAGTCATAACCTGCTACATTGACAGTACCAAAGATAAGGATAGTTATCAATGATCCTTTATCTTAACCTAACAGATTCAAGCCTCCAACCCTCTACATGGGAATGTGTTCTTAGCATATCAGCTAAAAAAAGCCCAATTACATATTGCTGATCTAGCAGTGTGATAGAAAACCACATACCTTATAATTTAAGAAGATAATAGTTAAGTATAAATACATCTACAATAATTTTATTAGCTGATTATTTGAAATGAAATAAGTTTCCAATTTACAACCATTTGTTATTATTGTCTTCCCTCTTCTTCTTCTTCTGCTCCTCATCATGTTCATCATTAACACTAAAACATAAGTAATTCAATTTGAGTTTAAGCTTACTTTTTAAAGCAATATAGGAATTTTATTAATGATACTCATTCCATCTCTCTACAGACCCCTTACATGCTTCATAATCCATAGATTTGGCAATAGATTATCTATATAGAGAAAATAAATGGCTGAGCACAAGATCCTTCAGATCTGTAAAGCTTTCTTCATGACAAGTGCATGATAGCCTGAGTGCATTCTTTACTTGCTCTCAAGCACATCTCCTTTTACCAACTGCTGTAGCAGTCATTATCTCATCTCTGGAATGCATCCTAAATTAGACATGGGATACAGGACATACCATTTTGTGGCTTCGATGTTCATAAAGTAACTCACAGCTATCACTTGAAGTATTTGTTTCAATAATTACTAAATGATATTAAATTGCACTGTCACAAATTTAATAGAAAATTCAATCCACCTCATACATTTTCAGTTATACCCCATCCATATTCTTCATTTTACCTGGATGCTAAAATTAGTCATTTTATGTTGGTACCAAATACATCTCAAAAACTGCTTTCTTTCTTTTTATGTTCTGAAAATACATAAAGTTTAGCATTTTAATTCTCTATATTCTGAATATTTAAACTCCCTCTTGCAGACAATTAGTGATATAACCCTCAAGTCTTAACAGTTGTGGATGGATTATTCAATTAATGCCCTATTGATGCAGGAAAAGGATAAGTAAAATACCTTCAATGCTATTCTTTATATATCTTTAATGCAGAACTACATATGGTGCATGTTGCAGCAATTCAAAGTGCAAGTCATGCAATTTTGTGTTTACAAATGTAGAAGTATGCACTGGTGCATTGTCTTGGTGGAAAATACATTTTTTATTAAATGTATATGTGTGGGTATCATAGCATCCTCCAGCTGCTCCAGCAAAGCTACACAGTACTCTCCATTGATGGGTTTGCTCCCTTCCATATAGTCTACCAACATCATACCCTGGGCATCTCAGAAAATAGTGGCCATCACATCTCCTATTGAGGGAACTCATTTGAATCTTCTTTAAAGCACCTTCACCCACTCATTGTTTGGACTGCTGGTTAACCTCTGGCATGTGATGGTGAATATGTAGTTCATTAATAATGATGAAGTATCACAAAAGGTTAATTAATTTGTGTCTTAACCACTCGAAGCACACCTGTGAGATGTTCATTTGGATGTGCTTCTGATCAGTGGTTAACAAATGCAGCACTCATTGCACCGCAGGCTTTCTCATGTGCAAACCCTCATGCAAAATGTTGCACAAATGATGTAATTAGATCTTAGTGATATATTAGCTAGTTCACATATTGTCTGTCTTTTAATATAGCATTGTAAATTTTTGTGATGTTTTCTTTAGCTGTAGCAGACATCTGTCTTAAAAATGGAAGAACAGTTGCATTTTAACTCCACAGCACATTTCTTCACAGTAGAAAATGATGGTAAATAATCTTCAAAAGTGAAATCCAATACCTTTCCTTTTTTCTGCAGCACTATAGCAACAAAACAAATGAAGGCAAATGTGTAAAATTACATGTTGTACCATCTAAGTATCATACTTGAGAACCATTCTTGCTATTTGATTATTTGATACTGCCAGCTCATCTGTGTCAAGTGGAGAACTATCTGAATCCCCTCATAAAAGGCACTTAGTAATGAAGAAATTTTACCACCTTAATGATGATGTTTCCCAAATTTCCTACCATTATGTTAGTGATTCATACCATTGAAAAATAATACATAACTTAATACTACATGAAGTGCTAGTTAAATTATGTTATTTATTTCACCATATTCCAAGTTTTAAAAATACAATATTTGGTTTAATGTTATAAGTTATATATTAATAGTACAAAGAGTCCACATAAGCAAACACTTAACCACAGCCAGTTCTGTGGCTTGGTAATTAGCACATCTGAATACAATTTGCAAGGTATCACGTTTGATTTTCACACCTATAACGATTAAAACATTTCCAATGACCTGGTGAGTTTCAGTCAACTTATGTTTACGACTCCTCCTAGCTTTCACCTCTGTCAGGCTAACATAGTAGCTCAAGCTGAGAAGCCAGCTAAAGCTCTGCCATAACTTTAGTGAAAAACCCCTGAAATTTAACATTGTGGGTAAAAATAGTATATGGAAAATTTTGTGCACTCTAGTATGTTGATATACTAACTTCAAATAATGCTTATTTGCCATGCACCAGATATATCACAATGAGTATGTATGAAACCATAAATTGGCAGGGTTGAAAAGTATTGGTAGCATATACCCTATATAAATAGGTTAATGAATATGAAATTAACCAATAAAATGTGTATTCAAAATAATTACCACATATGTTCCTAGCTAGGATGTTTCTACTGTATGTGAGATTTAGGTTGAATGCCATCAGAGCTGTACTTTCTGTCAAGCATCCTTTATTCATATTATGAAAATCAAGTATTCTTTCCATTATAAGGAAATAAATGTAGATCAAAATACTTTTTTCTATTTGTATGGCAACTATTGGGCTTAATTTTGTCAAATAATTCCATGGACTTATTATCTACTATGGCTGAAGGAGGGGGGCTGGAGCTACTCTTAGCCCCTCGCTGGATCTGCCTACAGTCACAAGCAATGAATGCAGTCATTTTGAAAGCATTATTGTTTATTCAATTGCAATTAATCTGGAGCATCTGCCTCCAAAATTTTATATGTGCAGATTTAAAAGTTTATTTTTGCTTCTGTAATAGAAAATATAGTTTACCATGCCAGTTTAGCATTTGTCTTGTGTTTAAATTAATTAATACAAAATCAGGGAGAAATATTTGAAGATGTCTCCTTATCACATACGCTTGTGATTAATGAAAAGCATCTCTTGTATATTTTGGATCCTGCACCACTATGTACCAACAGAAGTACACAGAAGTAAAACAGTTCAACAGCATGCAGCTCTACTCTAGTTTAACTACTACAGATTGGATGCAGTGATCAGGAGCTCTATAAATAGAAACAAATATAAGCATACAACCAAACCAATGAACAAAATAACATAGCAGCTACATTCTACAGAGCACCTTTCTTGTAGAAACTATGAATATATTATTTATAGAATATCATGATTTCATTAATTATTTTAATAAAAGTTCCCAAAATTATAATGTTTATGCATGGAAGTGCATAAAGTATTTCTCAGTAAATTTAATGTTGTTTCAAAGTTCACTCATATATTATTTAGGATGAATCACCTTATTGACACCTTTCACTTACTGCTTTTTGAAGAAACTAATTTTGTGAGAAGCATTTCTCATCTTCAGCATGGACTTTAATAATATCAATTTCAGCAGATAATGGTTTTAAAATATGTACCTCTATTGCTGAAGGTAGAAGAGTTCTCCTGAAACTTGCTCATTCAAAATACAGTAAGTGAGGTTGTGTCAATAACATGACTCATCTTAAATAATTTACATCATTGTCAACATTCTCATGAACTTATATTCATTCACATATTTCAAAACTGAATTAAAAGCAAGCATTCTAAACTGTATAAGTGAGTTAATTGTTTCAACTGCTGAATGGTACCCAGCAGTTCAAGTACTTTGACATACACAAAGAAAGAAAAAAAAATATATATATATATATGTATATGGAATACAGAAAATTGAGCAAATCATGCCAAAGTAAAACAAAATGTGGTCAAAGTAATAAGAATGGATAAAAAATTAAAAGTGATGACATTGTACTCACGCAGGTAATACTCCCGCTGTTGTTCCACTGGAAAAGCAGTAAAAACAAACCATAAAAAAATGAAAAAACTTCAATTCACCAAACGTGCAAAACACAATGGACACATTTACACAAAGACAAACATATTTATCATACAATCTACTCATTGTGTCCTATTAAACAATTTTCGATTGCATTTTTATAAGGAGCTAGGAAATATTAGTAGATGAAGATACAATAAAGATAAATGACATTTTATTATAGGATACAGTCAATGCAAGAACCAAAGGGTAATCATCAATATGGTGTCTTCCTAGCCTCAAAGAGATCTTGACTACCAACCAAATGAAGGAACTACTGATACTACATTAGATATATTCACCCATTGAATTAAAGCAGCAATATAAAGAAAGGTAATTATGTTTATACAATATCAATACTCATCAGAAGAAATAGTTTTCTGTGCAAAAATGTTCTCTATTTCCAAATAGCTTCTTATTTCATGAACTCGAGTGACCATAATTACTGCAATTTTGTTGCTTGGTCCTTAAAGGAAAGTATGGCCCTCTTAAGATTTCAAACTATGTTTATGTTTGAAAAACATTAAGTTAAATGATACCTTTAATTTTTAAAGTCTAGATCAAATACAGCCCAACAATTTTTTACATAAACCTTCAGTGAATTATTAAACATGGCTAAGATGTAAAACATTCTTTTGGATAGATACACAACATTAGGGATTAAATGTATATGGAACATGAAGTACCACTGATAACATTTTTCTCCACATGTAGTGAGTACATAGGACTAAACTTATTGAGTAAAAAAGTAATATATCATTGTAATGCATGTTTACTGTATATATCTTATGAATTACTTTTGCATGTTTTCTAACATATGATGTACTGCTATTTAATAAGTGACTTCCAAATTCACGTGGAATATTCTGGTACTAGAAACAGAATGGAGGCTTCAAAATATGCTTCACATTTAGGTATGCATTCAGCAAAATGAAATTTATAAATCTTATACTAGCTGATCTGATTACTACTGTAATCATAATTTTGAAAAGGATTTCAGGATGAAATTCTGGGCATTTCTTTTAAACATAGAATTTTTATGTTTTAAGATTACTTGTATGTTTTAATTGAATTACTGATTTTTTCCTTTGGCCCAGTACCCTATCATAATGGCAAGAATTCCTGTTTTGCTACCCAGATGATTCCAGTTTATATTGTAATTTGGATTTACAGCTAGACAAAGCCATTTTATTCTACATAGATACATAAAGCATTTAAGGTGAATATAGGCTACAAACTTGAATATTTCTAATGTACTTCCTGGAAGAAATATCAACTTTGGCTGTTTTAGAATATAAAACTTCCCTGGGATTATCACTAACAATACATAGTTCTTTACATAAACTATTTTACACCTTATCACTATTCTACAAGCACTGTATTTATGTGCATGCAAAACAATAAGGCAGTGATAGATTAGGAAGAAAAGAGCAGGATGCTGCACTAGCTTGTTGGTATAAAAGATCTGTGTGTAATCTACAGTCTGATCCACATTAACCTGAACAGTTTTAAAGACTTAAAATTTCCTTCTGAATGTAATAAAGAATTGAAATTGAGTTTTATGATCTCAGTGGCTCAAGGAGAATCAATGTTGGTAATGATAATAGTAACCATATCATCCACTGTTGCCTTATGACTAGTGTTGTCTATTAGCAATTAGTTTCCAGTCTCTAGTTTTACAGTCATAAATGAACATGCAGTTGTCAGTTCGGCAGTGTGTTTTATTGTGGAAATATATTTACCGACTAATTCATTGATTAAAACACAATGGGCATTTCAAAGACAAATCACTCTGCCCAATATTCCAAAAAGTTCAAAAATTTTATCCATGGCAACAAAGCTGGAGATAATTAGCTCGCTCCTCAGTGAGGTCGCAAAAAAACCTGCAATGAATTAAGATTGTGTTGATGATGTTCAAGAACATTTGGTGAACTCACCAAATAAATCATTTTGCCAGTTGAATCAGGAGATAGGCTACTCATTTGGCACTTGTCAGAAAGCTGCAAAGAAAGTGGGTTTACAATCATTAAGCATATGAATTATAAGAACCATATGCTGGAAGGTGGATGTGTTATTGCCAATGATTTCCAGCTCTTCTTATTGCAACCCCAGAAACTCTCTCCACAGCCTGGCTTATGGATGAAGTGTGATATCACCTGCCATGCTACATCAACATGCAATATAGCAGATATTGGGTTGCTGAAAATCCAAATATCATCCATAAAGCTCCATTGCATTCAGAAAAGATTGGTGTCTGGTGCACATTGTCACCTGCCAGAATTGTTGGTACCATTTCTTATACCAATACACTAGACAATAAGGTTTATGAACATACCTTCAATACATTCTTGGAGCAACTGAGCAAAATGGGATTGATGCAAGGCTATTTCCAGCAACATGGCGCAACAGGTCATATATGAAATGATTCCATGAGACCTATAGTCAGTTATGATCATCTTATCTTTAAAAATCTGTGGCCTACCCTATGATCCAAACTCACTTAAGAACAGAGTATACAAGAATGGTTTGCAGTCACTTTCTGAACTTTGGGAGGCAATTAAGGATGAAATCAGATGCATTAATGAGGACAGACTTCAGAAAACATCACAGAGTATGGTGTGACAAGTACAGTTGTATATGGATGCAGGTGAAAGACATTTCCAATATTTACTCTGAGGGCCCAAAGATGCTTTGTAATTCAGAACAAATTGCACATGTTTGTTGTTATTGGTTTAGAATATACAAGTGTTAAAAGTGTTCAGTTTTATATGGATTGCCCTGCACAATTACAGTATTGAATTTATAGTTCTGGGATATAGAGAAATAAATATATGACATGTGAAGCACTTCATTATATATGATTCTATCGTATAAAGAGTATACAAAGGCAGTATACAAAGAAAATAAACCATTATTTGCGTACTAAAAACAATTAGAAATAACAAAATTGTGAAAAGAAACAAATGGATGAAAGAACTACATTAATCCTACAGTTTTGCTTCAACAACAGAAAAGAAAAATTAGCAGTATCTTCATTCATTTGATTTACAATCCATAACACAGCCAAAACAGTTTCTAAACAAAACCAAAAATAATTTACGGAAAAGAACAAAGTAAATATAAACAAAGGGAGGATTCAAATAAACAGAATTATTCTTTTTGTTATAAAAACTAAGTAGAAAAAATATTAAGAGTTAAAAAATCAACCTCTTAAATTTACATGGTTGAAATATTAACAGGATAGTAGTTTGGCAAACATAAGCTGTATTTTAATCCAATAATTAGCAGTAGTAGTAGTAGTAATAATAATAATAACAATAATAATAATAATAATAATAATAATAATAATAATAATAATAATAATAATAATAGCAATGGTCAATGGTGGTGGTAGTAGTAGTAGTAGTAGTAGTAGTAGTAGTAGTAGTAGTAGTAGTAGTAGTGGTGACGATGATGATGATGATGATGATGATGATGACAATGGCGATAATAATAACACATTAAAGTAAAATTTAAAAGCACACACAAACTAAGTATATAGAATGCAAAATACAACTATTTACTTTTATAGTTATATTTACTGATGTGAGAACCTGCTTTGGTTAATTTTACAAGCATTTTGAAAATAGTAGCATTTCAGATTGCATGTTGTGCATCTCTATGTTAGAAATAATTACAACAGCAATAAGTAAGTTAAAACATTCTTTATAGGAACTTAGATCTTTAAAAGTTTATTCCTTAAAATTCAACAATAGAGCATGGAAGAGTATGACTTCTCATGTAGTTTACTTAGAATAAACCAAATTATTGACATATTAATATGTAGTTGTTGCACTGTAAGGTTTCTAAACAACAGTTTCAGTTATATAACATAATTTTGAATTAAAAATGTAGAATGAAGAATTTGGAGACATAAATGCTATATGGGTTCCCATAAATGTTTGGAAACATAAGACACAGTTCAAATCAAAATGTAATGATTCAGATTGAATGACATTTACATTATTCAGTTAACCAACAGATGTGCATCCTAAGAATCAACAGAAGTACCTAGTTTCAGTTGAGTTTTGAAATGTAAACCTAGTTCTAGACATACAGGTTTTAAGTAAGTCAGTCTTCACAACCTTTAACTTTGTCCTGTTTCCTTCTTCATTTTAGTTTAGTTTTACTGAAATTAAAGCAACAGAATTATCTATAGCATTGATCTATTAACCTCTAAAGTTAATGTTTGTAAAAGAATTGCCTGTATTACAAGAACAAAGATATAATTTTCATTAAAACTGTGATTCTTTTTGGCACACATGAGAAATTAATTCATTAACTGTTTATACAGATGATACTGAAATGCATCAGTTAGTTCTGCCACAGCGTGAAAATTAGAAATATGCACAAACAAACAAACAAACAAACAAAGAAAAGAGAAGAAAATGCATAAAACTCTTTATGTTTATAAAATGGCTGTTGTGTAGTATAAACTATTGGGTCAGTGGCTCTAGTACAGAAAACGTACCTGTATTGCAAATTTCCTAATATATTCCATAAATCTGTTATCTAACAGTATTCCATGCATGTTGCAATCACTGCAGTAGAACTTACTAATTCTACCAATCTTAGTCTACAAATGGGTCACTGAAGACAGTCTGATGCATCTACCAATTACATACAATATAACATGATGCTTCCACAGTATTAGCAAGTGAATTTATTTCCAGTAACTCAAAGGCATATATCCATGACTGTTACTGAATTTTCCTTTCTTGGAGGTCACGTGTATCTACTCAGAACATGCTTTTATCAACAAGCAAATATAAAAGAAGTCACATTATCCAGTGATTTAGCTATACTAATAAGATGTGCTTATCAATGAATGAACATCTAAAATGTAGTAGGAAAGTTTGACAGGGCTCGTATTGAACAAGCATGCAGGTTGCTGTTGCCAGCTAATATCATGCAGCAGCAGATTTGTGCTCTTGTCATTTTCTGTTATTTTAAATTTATTTTATGGAATTATTTTCTATAATTATTACAGTTAAAATTTCCAGCTTTCTCGTTTCTTTTTTTTTTCTCTTTCTTTTTCCATAAGGAATATAATATGAAGCAATCCACTTTACCATTTTAACTGAATGAATATTCTCATCTTTTTGAAGAGCTGTGAAGGAAGCTTACCTGAAGGATATCTGCTAATAAAGGCAAGCATGAGATATACCTATTTTAAAATCATCATCTGTACAAATTGAAGTTATTAAAGTCCATTGTCAAAGCATACAAGTTAGAAACCTAGCCTCCTTTTAAGCATTAGCAGTGCTAAAAAATGCATCAGAAAATTATAATGAAATTATTAAAGAAACTGTTTAAAACCATCTGGAAATCCTTTTATTTTATTAACATAAAAGTAGCACTGCTTGCATTTTATCCTGCTTGATGAATGTTAAAGCAATTTTAAAATTCTTCTCCAACTTACAAAGCTTTAGATGTTTTCTTGTTTTAAAAGCAGCATGTGTGCTTGTGTTCTTTTTTTATTTCCTTTTAGTAACTTTATTACGCACATTCCATTACAGTATTACTAATACTACATGCCCTTTGATACAACACATAACATCCATTTAAAATATCTTAATGTTAATTGTTAATAATTAGTGTTTGATGGCCTATAGTTTATCACTTTCACTATAATATTAACTATTTCAAAAATTTCACCATAGTTCATCAAAGTTTCTTTTGTTAGAAATTATTTTATGTAGGTTATAGCTAAATTCATTTTCTGCACCGGTCATGATTTCTGTTTCTTTGAAATGAAATTTTTAACTATATTTCTTTCTTTTTCCAAGAAGCTGCATTCATATAAAAGTTGGTGGACTGTTTGATGTGTGGGGTGTGTGTACATTTATGACACTAAACAAATGGTATTGAACTAATACTTGCTAATGCTCATATAGATTACTTTGTTACCCTCCAAAGAGTACAAATAGCCTCTCCCAACTTGGAGAAAATCAATTACAAGCAGATTCCCTTAAGCCCTCAGTGCATGCATATATTTTTATGGGGGAGGGGGGCTTTATAATGCTGATAGGTATGGATATCATCGGCTTACTTCTAAAACCTCGTAAATCTGATTTTGCTCCATTTTGAGATTTTGTGTGTTTTAATTAAAAAAAATTTTCTCTATCGTTGTTTAAAACTTTGTGAGTCTGAACATTATATTAAGGCTGATATTTAATAAAATGTAAACCTTATATTTTTCTAAGCCTTTAAATGTTACCTTAAAATCTTGTAAGTCTCCATTTTATTTGGAAGAAGGACTTAAGAGGCTTTAGGAATGAACAGTGTTACCTTAAAAATTCTTTAAGTCTTAAATTCCTACTGAATTCAGACATACAAGGTCTTATTAAGAAAATTGTTGTCTTTAACCCTGTAAATCCAGTACATTGCAATAAGAATGGCAATTCCATTTTCTTTCTTATAACCCACATTCAGTATCAGAGAGACGATTGTAGCCTACAAATAAACCGATAATAATAAATGGTGCATTTGTGATCTCCGGTTTTAGGCTGTCTCTTTTTGTCCAATAAGAGGTGCTATTTTATTACACAGTTGATCTGGTTTAGAAACAACAAACACTTTTCCAGCTGGCGGTCATTCTTAATAATGTTGAATTATGCTGTTGTTTGAATACTTTATCATACTGTGACAATGAGTGACTATTTTGTGTGGAAACTTCATTCTGTGAGGTGATTCTTTAGTGAGTGGTTTGTGACATGGTATTTAATATTAGTACATCAAGAATTCTGACATTTGAATAGTAAGTACTTGTGTTATAACAAGTTGAGCTAAATTATGACTTCGTAGAATGTGAAGGTAGGAGTTTTAATCCGGGCTCAAAATGGAGGAGAGCAAAATTAAATCCTGTTCTGTTTCTTAAAACTTTGGATGTCTTCCGTTCCCTCTTGTAAGAAACAATGTGTACCATTCCGGTCCATTTTAGTGTGTAATGAAATATTCTGCATAAAAAACAATCAAAGGATACAAGAAATGACGTATCAATAACAAATGTGAAAATTTTATAACAGCAAGCCCCCTACAGTCTGCAGTTGCAGTTTGAGTACAACATTCTTACACAGCTAGTATAATTATAGTATCCTTTTTTTACATGGAAAATGTTGTTTCACAGCCTATATTACTGATAAGTTACACAATCATTATTTCACTTTACACTGATTTTATAACGTAGTGCTGAAATGAGCAAACAAACTTTTTCATATTCCGAATTTGATTACTAATTTATGGAGTTATCTTCATGTTCCAGTTTGCAATGAAGTTATCAAACGTCTGTGGGAAAAGCAGAAAATGCATTTGCTTACTAAATGATTGTTTAAGTCTTACATAATAATGTTAATAAAAACAATGTAGAAAGTCAGTGTAGTTTTGCACTATGATCTCACAAACTCCCCAGGTAGGTGTACTGCAATTTTAAATAAGTCTGAATTTTAAATTTTAATAGGTAAACATTTTGACAGGATTTAAACTAAAATATGAAAATAATGAGTAGGAAATAATGTGATAGATTCAGTTGGTTAAATTTCAGGTTTTGTTAGCTTTCCGTTAGATTAGCGTTCTCTTTGGTAAAGGTTTCCGTTTCAATCCCTTGTTTTAAATAGTAGGAAGCAATCTTCAAATGGGAATACTATTAATATAGATACTTAAAGCAAAAGTTTGTTATCTATTACTTACCAATGTATTCTCCCTTCTTCATTTTTAAGAGAAAATGAGTTCCAGAGCTAAGAAAATGTTGAACATTTGGGAATACAAGTACTGTTGGCTAGAGAACATAGAAAAAATTTAACTATAGAAACTATTGAGAGAAATGAAAATAAAGAGAATGAATCTTAATTTTCCTCAATAGTTGTGCAAACAAATAAAAGAAAATGCATTATTAATGATTTAGATACTGAAAACACTTAAAAGGAGCTTCCGGTTTAGATTCAAATAAAAATACAGGTGAAAAACATACCGTTCTAGGTATGCAATGGAATGAGAAATGTCTTAATACTGGAGAAACTCTGATAGAGAAAAGTAGTGGTGTTGTTGAGTTAGATGTAAATGAAGACGAGCATTCTACTATTTTAGAACTGTCACCTTTAGGAGGAAATAAAATAAATTTAAATTCTCTAAAGATAGATTAAGATGCTACCCCTCAAGGGGAACTTTTTGTTGATGAATTAAGGAGTCTAGTTACATTAACTGGGGGTGAACCTGAACCAGATTTCGATGACAACAATTGTCAATTTATACAAAGTGATACTACTTTGATATAAGTGATGTCACAGAAAACATGAACAATGACATTCATGCTAGAGAAAGAAAGCGCAAAAGAAATTTAGTACGAGAAACTATGTGGACGTCAGAGGAAAATAAAAAGAAGAGAATGCATGGTAAACCATATAGGAGGACCAGAAAATCTGGAAGTAAATGGGGGTATGGTATTACAAAACCAGCAGTATAATGGGAAATATATGCAACTGTAAAATGAGCACCAAGCCCAAGAAGATGTATTGCAAAACTCTAACAGATAGTGACAGGAAAAAAAATTTTGAAGCCTTCTGGAGGAAGTCATGGGATGAAAAAGAAAGTCATGATGCTATATCTCATAGATAAACATAATGCAAAGGATAAGAAAAATTAAGTTTCCAGAAGAACAAACAGTTTTAGTTTTCATTTACACAAAAACAGTACAAGAGTAAGGGTCTGCAAGAAAATGTTCCTGAATACATTATCTATTGGGGAGTGGACAGTTCTAAACTGGATTAAAGAAAGTAGGTATAGAAGTGATAATCCGTGAATAAAGGTGAACAAAATAGGCATGTAAGATATGAAAAGGAAAGGAAATATGAGTAGGTGAGCAAAGAAAAGAAAATGCTTGTATCATTCTTTGAAGAGCTTCCAAAGATGATTTCTCATTATTGTAGAGCCACACCTTCAAAAAAGTATCTACAGCCATTATGGAATTCAAAATCAGCATTATATAGGGAATATGAAAAATATCCCGAGAGAAAATTAAGGCATTGTCTTTTAAATCGTTTCATGAGCTATTTCATGATATGAATCTAACTAAGCCTCTTTAGTCCCAAAAAAGATAGATGTGAGCTTTGCTGCAGCTATGACTCTGGACACATATCAGAGATACTTACAATTCACATATCAGCAAAAAGAAAATTTAAGAACAGAAAAATTAAAAGACAAAAAACTGTGAAGCATGTGTATGCAATGGATCTAGAGTCTGTATTGTTGTGCCCAAACTTGAAGGCTTTGGCCATCTATTATAAAATGAAGCTTAAGGTTCATAACTTCACAATCTATAATGTGAAAACTGGAGATGTCTATTGTTACATGTGGCACGAGAGTGAAGGGGGGCTCAGTGCTAATGAATTTGCTATAATTCTGTGTGATTTCGTCTCAAAACATGTTATGTGTGACAAGGAAGTTGATTTCAAAGATAAATAATCTAAATAAAGTATAAATCTCAAAAAAAAATATAAATTTTGAATAAATACTTATAATTATCTTTCCTCTCAGATGAATGGAAGGAACTGTCTAACAGAAGAAAATGTGGTAGTGAAAAATCTTCTGAGATGATAGTTGCTGGTCTGTACAGTGCTCCCCTTAAACAGACAAATTCATTGACTGAAGGTACTGAACCATTGGTTCCAAAAGATTTCCATTCATTTTATAACAATTTACCTTATGAAAAGGATACATTGCATAGCACCAATTTCATAATAGACTTTTGTAAGTTTATTAGAGAAAATTTACAAGAAAACATGGTTAAAATATAATTATTTGTATGCTTTTTCTGATGTTAATACAAAATTAACCCTGAGTTCATTAAATATCGGACTCAAAACTTTATAAGCTAATAATTACTTCCAGGAATTCATTAATAAAACAATGCAAATCTCATAAAACCTGTGAAAGCTTTTAAGTCAATAAAGTATATAAGGGAAATTTAGTAATAAAACCTTATAAGTTTAATAAAATCTCATAAAATCCCGTAAGTTATTAAAGTCATTCCAATATTTGATTAATAAAACCTTGTAAGTCTCGTAAAAATGTCAATAATTTTTAAACATTTGGAATGATGCATCAAATTAGTAAATTGTAATGTTAGAAGACATTTCACAAGAATTTGACTAACAAAAGTGGTTTTACAGGGAAGTAAAACAGTTTTTTTAGCCTCCTGTAAAACTGTCTGGAAGAGACATACAAAGTTTTAAGAGTAAGCCGACGATATGCTGCTGCACATCTGCATAATTAGTGTATTCCTAGCAAGTCAATGTCTTTTCTGTGGCTGCAATAGCATGAAAATCAGCCGCATCATTTAGTGCATGAACATGTTTATAAAAGTACAAGAGATTTCTTTGGCTTCAAGTAGTTTTTTTGTCAATGTAAAGTACAGCATGGTCCAAGGGAAAGGAAAGGCCAACAGTGGGCTCTGACCAAATTAAACTAACTGTAATCACTTTCTTCTAAAGATAACCAATATTGAATGAAAGGATAGAAAGCAGGCCAGCCTGCTTCTGCTATATTTACTTAAGAATACATTCTCTATACTAAATAAATTGCCAAGCCTATAGAAGCTATGGTTTCCAGAATAAATTTAATATTACGTTATCCTATTATTGTGTATTATAATATAGTAAGTGTTAATTTTATTTCACTCCGATAATAGCTTTAAAGTATAAAACTATCTGCAAATGTTTTCTTGCTATGTTGAGATCACTAATATGAACTAACTTTGTAAAAATCAGAATGTATTACAGCATTTATCTTGAACCAAGAAGCATAAAGACAGATGGCTACTTTTTATAAAGGGAAAAAAACACTTATTGTTATTGATAAACAACTGAAAGCAGTCTTCATTAGTGAAACAAAGGCAGTTGTCCAGTTTTGGGCTTTGATGACCTTATAAAATTGTAAAGAGACTAGATCCATACATTGCTAAGAGTCTGAAGTTCCACTTATGTCCTACAACATGAAACAAACACTTATATTTACTGTGCAAGAGCATATGTCCACTGTTACCATTATGCAGCTATAAGAACGGTTCTTTATATTTTATAAATCAAATATCACCATTTCAAATGAAAAGAAAAAAAAAATAAGGATCTACCAACAGTTATACAAGGTTCCAGATTTTAAAAAGCTGTATGCCAAACTTGGACACAGCTCCATTGCATTTAAAACTCTAAATGAATAATATAATGCATCTATTTTTCAGAATTTTTTTAATTCTCTATAATCATTTTTAAAACTTTTTCATACATGGAAAATGTTATTGTTATCAAAAAGTCATAAGATTCTTCTCAGGATAAGAACCTTAGAAAGTGGAAGGGGGAACTTATCCAGCTAATTAATTCCAACTGAAATTCAAATTAGGGGTCTTCGAGTTGCTAGAGATAGAAATAATACCACTAGATCAATGGCATTGGTCAGTTTAGGACTATGTTCTTCCAATGCAATTGTAGCTACATCTAGGACTGTTATTTTGTTACTTTGCTTTCCTGATTTTTGCTGTACTTTTTTTTCTTGCTGTATGTAGTTGTTTTCCTTGGAGATTAAACATCTATAAAGTATTAAGTGTTATATTTATTATATTAGTTATATAGCTGTGCACCCATAAAATTGGTGACCCAAACGTTTACAAACAAGAGCAACATGCAGCACAACAATTTACAAGAAGCAGAAAATACTTCAAATTGGCCAGTAAATACCATTTCAAGAGTTGCAGTCAACATACCTACATTTTGGAAGAAAAATGTCAAGGTATGATTCTTACAAGTTGAACCATTATTCATAATTTCTAGGTATCACAAGAGAACATACAAAATTCAATTATGTTCTTGGATCCCTGGATAATGAAGTTGCTGATCTCATATCCAATTTTCTTGTGAAACACTACTTCACACAACCCATACACAGATCTTAAAAACAGAATAATCACAGAATTTGAAGAATTATAAGAATGCAAAGCAAAAAAGTTCCTCACTGAAGTCCATTTGCGTGACAAGAAACCATCTACTTTGCTTCAAGAATTGTATTCGCTAGCTGCTGACAAAGTTTCTACAGATTTTCTACGCACTAATTTCCTTCAGCAGCTCCCCACCAATGTAAGAGCCATTCTAGCAACCAGTCACAATGATTTAGATGTAAGAACAGCAATGGGTGATAAAATAATGGAAATTATCAACCCTACTACTTTGTTTTCTGTGAGACTGTCACTTCATTAATGACTGAAACTAACACTAATGAATGTTTATCTAGACTAGAGAAACAGATTTCCTCACTCATAGACTCTATCCAGAATCTAAATATACTCCAATGATCAAGGAGTAGGTCAAGGTCAAAGACTTCTGGCAGAAGAACATATGAAGTATGTTGGTACCACTATAAATTTGGTAATAAGGTCAAAAAATATATGTCTCCTTGCAATTTCAAAGTTTGTACTATGTTGGAAAACAACTAGGCCCATCTCTTGATGCAGCAGGTGATAAAGGCCTCAGTTCAAGCTGCCTATTTATTTTTTATCATTCTTTTGGACTCAGATTTCTGGTGGATTCAGGTGCTGACATTTTTGTACTTCCGCCTACTACCACAGACAAACTTAACCTCTCTAAAAGAGAATTGTATGTAGCTAATGGCACAATCATCAACACACATGGTGAAAGGTTACTCAAACTGGCTATTGGGCTATGCAGATATTTTGTTTGCCATTTGCACTTGCAGATGTCCAACAACCTATTTTAGGTGCAGATTTCCTACAACATTTCAAACTTATGGTAGATATAAGGAACAAGTGTTTGTTAGATAGGAACACTTTACTTACTACACATGGTAAAGCATACAAAACTACAGAAGCATCTATCCTCACAATATGTCCCTATTTGGAAGTATATGCACATCATCTCTCAATATCCTAAACTTTTCAAAGGATCTTGGAGTTTCAATTTGCCGGACAGTAAACATAACATTCAATCATCACTAATGGTACTTCAGTAGTAGCTAAAGCAAGGCATTTGTCCCCACAAAAGATGGCTGCTTGAATTTCAGAAAATGATTGGTTTGGGCATTTGTCGACTGTCTAACAGCTGCTGGTCCAGCTTATTACATACAGTCCCCAAGAAAAATGGTTTATGAAGACCATGTGGTGACTATCATGCTCTAAATGCGATTACTCAATCAGATCAGTATCCTATTCCTAACCTACAGGTTTTCAATTATTTATTGGATGGTAACAATATTTTTATAAAAACTGATCTTGTCCAAGCATTTCATCATATTCCCACAACACAAGAAGATATTCCTAAAACTGCAGCCATTACACCTTTTGGACTATTTGAATTTCCAAAAAATTCCTCTTGGATTACGTAACACTCCACAGTATTTTTTGGAGATACAGAGACTCCATATTCTTAGGTTTGGATTTTGCATTTGTCTATATAGATGACATTCCCATAGCTTTCAAGAAGGAAGAAGAACATGAAAATCATCTCAAGCTTCTATTTAATCATTTCAATGAATACAGTTTCAATATAAACCTGTCAAATTCTATCTTGGGTGCTGATGTTCAATTCCTGGTTTGATATTATACAGCCATAGAATTTCACCGCTTCCTGAGGGAGTAAACACCATCTTACATTATTCTTTACCAGAAACAGTACAAGACCTTTGTTGATTTTAGAGATAATAAATGTCTACCAATGAGTACTTCCTGCTAGCTCAGAAACTCAAGACATTTTATTCTCCATGTGCCACTTGACAAAAAAGAAACATAAAACTAAATTACAATGGTTTGCAGAAGCAACACAAGCTTTCAAAAAACTGAAAGGAGATTTAGCAATTTGCTACACTTTTGCCAACTTATGAATACTCTTATTGGTCAATGTATCAAATTTTGCCATTGGAGCTTCACTACATCAACTACAAAATGAAACAGAACCACTTGGATTCTTTTAAAAAAAACTGAACCCTGCTTAAAGAAATTACAGCACATATGATTGCAAGTTGCTGGCAGCTTACTCAGCAGTAAAATATTTTCGCCATGTGGTTGAAGTAGAGAATTCTCCAGTTATACAGATCACAACTCTCACTTTTGCAATTAAACATAATTTGGACAAATCTTCGCCTCATCAACAGAGATATAGGTCTCGCCAGGAATATTGTCGTATGACCTTCAGAGCTAGTCCAGTCAGCCAGCCTGATGTTTCAATACCTCCCTTGCAAGTAGCACATGGTTCCTTTTGCTCAGTTCCTTCCACAGTATACAACTACCAACTTAACTTGCACCATTTTCGAGCTGCAGCCCTGTATGTGTCATACATTTGTATGGTAAATGACTCACATCGTAGCTTTCCATTAAAATTTTCACACACCAAAATCTGTGGCGAGATCTATACCTGAACTACATTGCACAGTTCTCAATTGATATTCATTATGTTGCAGGCAAAAAAGGTTTCTCATGGATAAATTCTATCAACCTTCCATGTGCCATATCATATGACATAATAACAGAACTTCAAAAGCAAGATGAAGAGTTGAAAACTTAACAAGAACTTCAATCTACTTGCTGAGGTTTCAAACCTTAGTTTTTCCCAGCAGAGTAGAGCTCATTGGTGACATTTCAACATGCAAAATCAGAACATACATCCCTGATGCATACCGGCAGACTGTTTTCAACTATATCTGCAATATGGCTCATCCTGCTGTTCATGGTTCTATAGATCTCATTTGAAAATGCTGTTTGGCCATCTATCAGAAAGGATGTTAAACAATGGACATGAACCTGTTTACCCTGTCTTACCCTGCCAGAGAGCAAAGGTGTGGAAGCATAACACAAGTACAGTAGGAGTTTACCAAAACGTGGGTTGTCGTTTTAGCTACATCAATGTAGACTGATGGGTCCTCTGCCAACAGTAAATTAGTAAATACAACATATTAGTAAATATAAATATAAATAAGTATATATTTACTTATACTGTAAATATCTTATAACTATTATAGATCACTTTCCACAATGTGGCTACTCCAGTTAAGGATATAGCTGCTGAAACAGTAACAGAAGTTATACTTTTTTCATGAATTGCAAGATTTGGCATCCCATACAAAAGTACTACTGACAGAGGCAAACAATTTGAATGCAACCTCTTTAAATGCTTTACAAGAACATTAGGAATCAACTACATCAAAACAACAGCATACCATCCAGCATCTAATGGTAAAATGAGCAACAGTTGAAGTAGCAGCAGCTGAACTAACCCATGGAGAACCAATAAGGTTACCTGCTGATTTCTTCAATGATTCTGCTATTCCATCTGATGTACCAGTTTTCATTTACAAACTATGAGAGCATGTGAGAAATATTAAACCAGTCAAAACCAAACGTCATTCTGCAGTTAAGTCTTTTCATTACCCAGAAATGATGTCTTCCTCATGTTTTTGTGAGATATGATGCTGTGAGAATGCCACTACAACCTGTTTATGATGAACCTTATGCTGTTTTGAGCATTCTGAGAAGTACTACAAGATCAACACTCCACGTAGGCCACAAACTGTTTCTATCGACAGACTGAAGCTAGAATTTTTACTGACCTCTACAGCTACAAGTTCACCTGTTGATATTCCAGTGATTCCTCCGCATAATCCTATTTCAAACCTGGACCAAAAGTCACATGTACATTCAGATAGTCACTCACATGGCCAGACAAAAAGATTCCACATAGGAAGAACGGTAACCCTCCCACAAAGCTTCAAAGATTATGTTTTCTAAGGGAGGAAGTATTGTGGCTACATTTAGGGCTATTAGATCTGGGAATATTTTATTTTGTTTTGTTTGCTTTCCTGACTTTCTCTATACAATTTTTTTTTTTTGCTGTTATGGTATGTAATTGTTTTCCTTGGAGATTAAGCAGCTATAAAGTATTAAGTGTTATATTTATTATATTAATTATATAGCTCTACACCCACACCATGCACAATATTATTTATATACACTGATAAGCTAAAGTTATAAAGTGACTGAAGTCCATACTTTGAAACATAAGGGCTGAAGATCCACCTACACATACAATATGAAGCAAACACTTCATGTTTACTGTATAAGGGCATATGTCTACCATTACCATTATGCAGCTAAAGGAATCCTTCTTTATTTGTAAATGAAATAAACTCCATTTCAACAGAAACAAGAACAAGGATCTATCAAACAGTTACAGAAGGCTCTGGTTGTTTAGTTCCAATAATTATGTGTAAAACATTACATGATGAGCTAAGAAAAAGATGGCAGAAGTCTCAGTCATGGCTATAATTTACAATTAACAGGTTCACATACATTTATTTCCATCACCCATTTTATTGTACAGTAAAGACCATTCAACCATGTATACGGGTGATAAAATTTATTCAGAACTTAGCATCACTGAATATAAATGTATGACATAGCTGCTAGGCAGTACACTACTGTTGTGCTAACAGAAAGAATGTCTTCAAGAGTATAGCACAACTGCATGATCTAGTAATATTCTGTTGCCTACTAAGTCTGGGAGACAGAGAGAATCACTTTAAGATTAATGTAAATTGTATAATATAGCAGTTTTACCTCAGGGGCTACTGCAATTCATTTTAAAACAAGATTGTTTACAATGAGATTGTATGTTTGCATTCTGTTTAGTCAAGCTGCTATTAGTGAGAAAGATCTCACTATTGAGCACCATGTTTTCATGGTAAAGTTATTTTGAACTGGAATGATAATCCAAAGGACTCAAGTGTCTGAACAACTTTCTCTTAGCCTCCCCATAATTCTGGCTAATGTTCAGAAAAAAAAATTACAAAGAAATTCAAAAGGTCAATTGAAATTGCAGTCACCTTAATTGACTGATGATGTAAAGTCCATATATTTTTATTTATTGCCTTTTTTGTGATGGGTAATCACTGTCTTTTGTGTGGGGTAGGAGTAGGAGTACACATATGGAGGAGCTTTCAATAGCCTGGAGCAGAGTACAGCACAGCAAGTAGGCTGCAACGGCCCGTTTTGCTTCTAACGTGATCCCTGGGGGAGAGGGATGAGGGAGAGACCCGAAGAGCCACACATCCGGACGACGATGTGCCCCACCAATGAAGGGATCCCCAACTATTCTAGATGGAGCATATCCTAGCGCCGGCTAGTCACGTTCCGTCCGGAGTGTCTCAGGAACCCGAGCCACGCCAGGAAGAGGGCCCTCAGTAGACTTGCCAAACGCCAAGGAGAAACGTTTTCAAAGAGGAATGAAAAATTAAAATATGGTTAACTTG
The DNA here is from genome assembly GCA_030765065.1 of Deroplatys truncata. Taxonomy (NCBI): domain Eukaryota; kingdom Metazoa; phylum Arthropoda; class Insecta; order Mantodea; family Mantidae; genus Deroplatys; species Deroplatys truncata. The sequence goes on along the minus strand of CM060990.1, from coordinate 207,876,681 downwards.
TAACGAACCTTATTTATTAGGTAGGCAAAATTTGTTACAAGCCCTGCTCTGCAGCTCTGGCTTAGGAATCGCATGTAATTCACTCGTAACTAACTCATAACTGACTCACTATTATTCTCTACTATCTTTTTACAGCCCTGTGTTGCTAGGGAGACACATTAATGCAATGTTCCAGAATTTACCAGTATGCAGATGGCAAACTTTTTCGAAGAGTACTCAGTCAAAGCCTCTTCCAATGCTTGGCCGACTGCATCACCCTGACCTACATTGTCGTATCTGCCTAGGCCGTCCAAGTGTACCACTAACATCTTCGCTCAGGGCAGTCTCTGGATGTGGTAGACTACATCGTTAATCCTCTTAACCACAAGGTAGGTCTTTACCAGAGATTTTAAAACTTGGGACAATGCTCTTTAGTCCGCATAAGACGATACGACCACACGAGTCTCTCTGCTGGCAACCTCAGCTGTTGGTTTGCCGATCGTAGCCGGTCTTCATGCGGTTGCTGATGTTGCGAATATGCTGATGGGTCATTTCTTGCATATAGTGAAGATGATCCACGAGGTCCTCCACGTACTCGGTTGCTGGCTCTTCTGCACCAGGTGTTTTCCCAAACATCAGGTCGCATGGAACTCGCAGATCCCTGACAAGCACCAAGCTTGCTGGCGTCAACCCAGTGGTGTCAAGTTTTGACGAGCGTAGGTCAACAAGTAAAACGGCATCCCGACGTCTCAGGCCCTTTTGTGACTCGCTACGACATTCCTCAGACATTCTTCGAGGGTCCTGATGTACCGTTCTACCATGCAGTCTAACTGTGGGTAAAGAGGTGTCGGGTGTATCTTTCCTTATCAAGTCTTACTCAAGTTTATGCCCTGGTCGCTATGTAGCTCTAGTGGTATCTCAAAGCGACAGAACAGGTCCTTCATGAGGCGGTCTGCGATGTCTTGGCTTCTTCATTAGTGATGGCGTACACTTCTGGCCACTTGGTTAAATAACCTATGATAAACAACCGTTCGTTATTTCTCCTATCAGCCCAGCTACTTCTATGGCGATTCGTCCAAAAGCTGCTCCCACGTTATGCTGTTGCATGCGGCATCGAGACCTAGTCTGTGGACCGCGACTCGCTGCACACGTACCACTGCCGGAGCTTGTCGATGTCCTAAAGTCCCTGGGTGCACTTCCTCCAGGACCTTCCTCGCCTTGCTCCGAGGAAACACCAGATGCTCCCTTTGGGTCTTCCCATCAGGGACTCCCACAATCTGAACAGCCCATCCTCCCTGAACTTCAATGAGTCCCATTGAACCCAGAAGGACTTATACGAGCTATTCCTTGGTGCAAAATTCTCCACAGCTCGGCCTATTTCCTGGTTCCAGTTCACTCAGGAGCGGCCGCAAGTCGGCACACGCCAGCAGATCCCTCCACAGGCCCGCGTTATCCCGCCTATGTACAGGTACTGCCGAAATCACCGTATAAAATAAACAAATTGGGTTTTATTTATGGGCGCTCCTTAACTGATGTGGTCCTTAGCGTTCCATTCTATATTGGGCGTGCAAGACCGGTAATTTTGCTCAAACCACCGGCTTTACTTCCCTTCTAAAGGAAGCCATCCTATGGATTTTACGTCCGAAAAAATCTATCACCTTTTGCCCGCTTTGAATCCGCGACCTCGGGAACTAGAGGCTAGCATGGTAACCGAAATTACAGTACAGCTACAGTAGGCTCTTTCTCCTTTACCTTAATGGAGTTGCCAAATTCCTCTGGGCAGGGTCTTCGTGACATGGCATTCGCGTTGGAGTGACTCCCTTCGCTTCTATGTTCTGGCGTTAAATTGTATTCTTAGAATCTCTGGACCCAATTAGTTGTCTGGCACATCAGATTCCTAAAACTTAGCAGTTAGATGAGGGCGAAATGGTCAGTCCTCAGGTGGAATGACTGACCATACAGGTACCTATGGACGTGTTGCAGAGTATTCACTACGGCTAGAAGCTCCCGCCTTGTGGAGCGTGTTGCTGTAATACGCTTTCATCCGCTCCTGCCCATCCTGGACCTGGAACAGCATGCCTCCAATATCACTTCCGCCGGCGTCAGTGTCAGCAATGAAACCGACGCCCGTTTTGGGGAAACCTGATTTGAGCACTAGGAATGAGTCTTCGGCCTTCTCTGTCCAGTTGTGGCCGTATTCCTCCGCCATACGAGTGAGGGGCGTCGTGATGTTGGAGAAGACTCTGATGAATCAGATAGTAACTGTACAGCTCCAGGAAACTGAGCACTCCCGCTTATCTTTCGGGGAAGTCCATTCTCTCACACTCCGAGCCTTCTTCGACTCCGTGGTCATCGGTGCTGGTGAGACTGTGGCCCAAGCAGTTAACCTCCTTGTATAAGTGGTGAAATTTATTGGCACACAACTTCAGTTTGCCGGCTACAGTCTACAATACATTGGTCAGGTTTTTGGGATATCCTCGAAGTTTCAGCCTATGACGATCTCCAGGTCTAGCGAACGGGCGTCGTAAGTCAGGCTCCTCATCATTAAAGAGTTAAAGAGTAGTAGTTAAAGGGCGTCCATAAATAAAATTCCTTTTTTTCTCCTCATCTCGACTCCATGTATTGCTGGAAGGCAGCTGACGGGTTGCAAAGGACATAACCGTAAACTTCCAGAGTCCTTGAACTGTAAAGGGTCAGTATTTTTGGGATCTAGGGTCACTTGCCATTATCCAGATTTCAGGCCCAAAGTCAAGAACTACTGGGCACCAGCAAGGGTGTCCAATGTGTCGTCAATCCGGCGTAAGGGGAAACAGTAATTTCGGGTGACAGTATTCAGCTTCCTATAGTCCACTGAAAGCATAACTCCATAATATTCGTCTTCACTAGGACTACAGGGGAGCATCAAGGACTGTGAGACTCTTCGATAAGTTCCTCATATCCTCCAGTATATTCCGTACTTCCATTGTATCGCCAGAGGGACACATCTAAATGACTGCCGGATAGTTCGACCCACTTTGGTGTTGACGTGGTGTGGCACTCGGAGGTCTGGCCGTAATCGCCGGTCCCATTGCTGAAGATGAACTGGTATTGTCTTACTAGGTGCTGGACTCTCTTCATTTGGGCCGCGGTCAATTGGTCAATCACCTCTTTTCCAACAGGAGTTCTAGATCTTGCGACGGCGCTTGCTCTTGGGTCCCGTCGCATGGAGATACACTTACACCTGGTTCGCGGGACCTGAGCTCCGTCCCAGCCTGGATACCCTGATCGGTGTCCGACGGTTTAGCAGTCGCACGGCTAGCATGCTCTGGTGACACTGTTATGCGTGAAAGAATGTATCTGGCTGTATTTGGATAGCAGCGAAGGCTGGCCAGAAGTACTGTTGGCCATTCTACGGGGTGACGTTGCAGTAGCAAGCTTCCACGTTTGAAAAGGCGTGGCCAGACGTGTCGTAAGTTGAACCGTCAGTCTGAGAGTCGACAGTCAGCCACCCAGCCAGCTAGAAGTAGTTACCAGCAGAGAGAGAGAGAGAGAGAGAGAGAGAGAGCAGTTGAATAAAGTCGACGAGTAGAAACTTAATTCTTTCCGTGTGCATGGAACAATGCCGAAAGAAGAAGTTTAATATAAAGCAGAAGTTGAAGTAATAACGAGTACGAGTGGATCTTGTGAATTAATTACCGACCTACGTAATTGCTGGAAAGCTTTTGAAGTTTAATTTATTTGTTCAGTCGAATATGGTAGTGTATAAATACGACTGCATTATGTACTGGTGTGAGTACAAAGTGAAATTCCGTTAACACTGGAACTATTGCATTATGGAATCATATGCCTGGCATTGCGGTCATGTGATGCCAGCATTTACTCAGATGGGAAAAGGTTGAACGTATGGTGAAGCCTGATTTATACAAAGAAATTCAACTATCCACCGAATTCAGTATAGCAGCAATATATGAAAAACGTGAGAGTTCCAGACAAGAGAAGAAGAAGATCCTCGTATGGAACCGAAGAATGGGAAGGAAAAAGGAAGCACGAGGATTACATAGCTGCCATTTCCAGCATCGAGGCCAAGTGCTCAACGCAATGTCATATTGCGCAACAGAAAGTTCGTCGTTTGTCAGCCAGACCATCTCGAGGAACGTCAATATTAAATCGGGTAAAAATTAATGAGAATTAACATGTTGGGGGGGAGAGGGTAATTTCTATTGTGGAATGTAACCAAAGTTAAGTGAATGTATGTATAACATTTTTATATGATTCTTTGGCACCTTTTTTAATTTCCATAATATATTTTGTGTTATATTTGCTAATATTTTCATATTCAGTTATTATATTTAATATGTGAGTTGGCTGGTGTAATAGCGTGTAAATGTCGACGTACCCCAGTGGAAGGGAATGGTGAAGCTTGTAGTGGTGATTACGTGATTATTGACTGGAAATATATATAACATACGTATTCAATAAATTGCTGAAGTAAATCAAACCTTCCCTTAGGAAATGAACGTTAAGTTTGCAAGCAAGGCCTTGCGTCGTAGGAAGTTAATCACTTGTTAAATTGCCTTCTCACAATGAAGTTAAATTATTCGGATTTTATATCTCCATTTCCTTAATGTTTAAATTAAAATTAGTAATTTTCATTCACTGCACAATTTATGTATGCAACATTCATCATACCTCTCCCTTAAGGGGATCTAGGACAGATTATATGATTTTCTACAATTGTTTTTCAATATTTATAAAAACATTTATGTTGGTTTCCTTAATTCTAAATAACATTATGTGTAAATTTCATTAAAATTGATGAAGTAGTTTTTCAGATATGAGATATTTTCTGTTTTTCATATCATGATATTTGAAAATTATGAAATACTCCTTGCAGGACAAATTTTATTTTTCATCAGTACCACTTTGTCACATTAATATTTGAACTCCTTACAAATTATCCTAGTATTCTTTTTTAATTTTGTGCTTTGAATAACAAATTACTAATTATAATCATTGATGCAGATATTACAGCCTAAAAAGTAAAACATTTTAGGATTAATAGCCCACTGTGACGAAGTTTTACGTAGTAGCCCAAAAATGATACTACAACTTCTTTAGATAGAACAGTAGAACTATTATGCCAAGTTTCATGCAAAACTAAGGAAAACTGTCCCGCATGGAGCATTTGACATATTGAAAAATGTTGTTCTGAGAAAACTTAAGTTTATATTGAAAACATTTATACAGGCTAATGTACCTGGTGTAAAGGATTGAAATTCTCCAGAACCATAGCTCTTTTGCTTCTCCTTCTTCGTCTCCTCTGCTTGCAATTTCAACACCTTCTTCTTCTTTCTGGTGCACTTCTGCTGTTGTAATATGCTTATTTTGTGCTCCTCCCTTCCTCTTTTTTTTTTGCTGTTTTTGCCTCTATCATTTTTTAAAAATGCTGTCTTCATAATTTGACCAGTTTTGATACCCATTTTTTGCATAACTAAGCTTATCACTACATCCTTCATTAACCCCTTCAAGGATACCCAAATGAGAGTAAGAATAAAAATAAACAAAATATTTTTGTTACTTTGGGGCACGAACCTCTGGCTATGCAACGTAACCATACCATGCCACAATGCCTTAAACCGCTCAGCCATCTCAACTCATGATAGTTGCAGTCTAATATAATGAGTGAATTCTTTTTTTAAAAAAAGGGGTAAAATGCATGTTAGATACTCAATTGAAAGCCGTCAGCATCCAACCGTGCCGTCACACCGCTTGATTTAGTTGCCCCCCCATCCTTTTCCACAGTTTCAAATGAGTGCCGAACATGCATTTTACTGGGTTTCGATCTTACGATCCTTGGTCTCGATAGGTTAGCTACTCCTATTGTGCCTTAGACTGCATGGCCATAAATCCCGATGTCGAAGTCAAGTTGTAGATGGAAGCACATTGCAGTGTATAGCAGAATGTTTTTCGCGGAAATTCCCTTCCCGGTGTCCTTAATCCTGTACCCATCCTCTTGGCACACTGACTATGGCGCAAATTTGAATGATTTTGCAAGCGAGAACAAAAATGGGCGTGGCAGGCATTTAAACTTCTGTGCATGTTTTTTAAAAACGCCTGCCAAACCCTTTAAACAGTTTATATCACCATAAAACGCATTTAAATGTTTGACTAACATTATAAAGAGTTAATTTTTGCAGAAATCAAAAAACTGAAAATGTTGGCAATTTTGACTAAAAAATCTGTCCTAGGTCCCCTTAAAGTATTTAGGGGCTTGATAATTAAATTGTTAGATCATTATGTTAAATAATCCGTTAAAGATCTATATCGCGGCATTCTGAGGCACGACGATTTTCAGTAGTTATTGAAATAAAATGGAAAGGAATTATATTTACATATGAAAGGTATTACAGCTATAAGAGGAAACAGTGTGTATACGAAGACATAGTGAAGGTCCCAGGTTCGAGTCTCGGTGGCCTACAGATGTGTTGTAAAGTAAGGGTGGTAGCTGGTACATGTTACGGTGTTAACAAGCTCGTGTGTTATAATGTTCTCAGAGCATGTAATACAGGTTGAATATATCACTTCACATTGGTACATACAATAATATAAACACCTACAATGCTACCAGAACGCCCTACAACACATACTCCATGTAAGGGTGTTTTCCGGTCCAAAAACAGGATCCTCGACCTCTGTCCTCCCAGTCGCACCATCACCACTACCTCGCTTCTTGCAGGTACAAGTGCATCCTCCTCGAGGACCACCTTGCAGATTTCCGGATGTTCGCCTCATCGGAGTCGCAGGAACTACTTGCTGACGTCGTCCACCGCCTCGTTTCTCCTTAGGGCATTCAATCCCGGTATTATGTCATCAGCTACTTTCGCAACAAACACCTATAGACCCATAACGCTCCGCCCCAAGTTCTACCTCAGCAGAGCGTCCTTCTTCAAGGGCAGGGTTTCTCCTGATGCCGTAACTAGCTGGTAGGGCCACTTTGGTCGCCCCGAGTGCTACGACTGTTACGGCTGCGCCTGTGTCCATTAGTATGCGGCAAGGCTTCCCTTGTTGTCATCCGCGGTCTAGGGGTACCATGTCTAGGGATATCTCCAGTTCCCGAGGTCGCGGGTTTAAACCCAGGGGAGGGCGATGGACTTTCTTCGGGCGTAAAATCCCTACCACGGCTTCCTTCGGAAGGGAAGTAAAGCCGACGACCCCGTGAGTAGTATATACAGCCAAATGCTTTGAGGGTGGTACGTAGTATTTGAAGGGAAGTGGGTAGTACTACCATCCAGTATGATTCATCCTCCGCCAGAACCGCGTGTTTACATGATATTTTGTGGGTGGAAGGGGTATTTGATTGGGTTTCATTGGTATTTCCGGTTACATGATGTCCTTTAGAGCCACGTTTTCATGTTTAGAGCAAAGAGGACCTAAATGACACCTTCCTTTTAATACAGGTAATGGCTTCGGCTGGGTGAGATAACAAAAGCAATGTCAGCAGTCCCAGACAGCTATGAAACATGAGTCACCATCGCTTAGAACCAGCGCTACAATCTATCCCACGCAAAGGAGTCCTAAGCATAACGCAAAGGATGACATTAATCAGACTGCGCGCACACATATGCACTTTCAAAGACATGAATAAGCGAATTGGAAGCGAACACGCCTAGCGAATGAAATAGTTCTTTAAAAAAATTAAAAGGCTTCATTTCACCATGCAAGACGTTCCCTGCCGCCACTTGCTGCTTTTACGGGGCAAAAACACACTAGTGTGGACCTGTCTAATGATTCGAGAGACATCAGTAGGGGGATTAGTGTACGGTGTCTGCTAACTAACGCGTGCTATTTTTTACAGTGAGAAGTCACACAGAGATGAATGACAAACATTGAAAAAAGGTATTCGAGTATTCCCTAACTATAAATGTTAACAAGCATCCCTCTATACTCAAAGGTTGTGATAAGAAAGCCACGACTTCTGCGAATGTTGATACAAGTTAAATAGCAGTTTCTGGATACCGATTTTTGGGACAGGTTGTAATCTGCATCCCTGTGTAGAATACTCGGTTTATCGTACAGTTAAAAGGCTCCCTAACTCATCTGTATTGTTTATAAGCCGCTGTCCCTTCTCTTAATTCAAGCACTCCGCCATAGATCTCGACCGAATTCAGCCATATAGCGACTTCTACCGCTCCCATTGATTGAGCTGGGCAGAGAATAACGCTACTCCTTCCCGTAATACACACTGCAAGCCAGAGATGACGCATGTATTCAGACTCCTATTCCTTTCCATTGAAAAATGTTTCTTCTTGTAGCAAACTAATTAAGCTGTTCTCTCTCTCTCTCTCTCTCTCGCACATATTCCATGCAAACGACGCTCGTATACAGGTCATAACAGCATCACTGGATAAAATAAATAAATTGCCTGAGAATCGAGAACGCATCTACAAATACCTAGCTGGAACACTGTGAAGACTGAATCTTAGGAGCTCTAGGGGCCGTGGTTCGATCCACTGTAGTCTCAAACTTTAATGTTGATTTGCTAATGAAGTGTTATGCTTAAGTGCGTGCGACAGATTACATTTAAATGGTAACAACAATTAGATTGTTCTGAATAACTAGTTAGGTATCCAGAGATCCGAGTTCGAGTCTTGGTATAGCAAAACGTTAATGTTTAATAACCATTAAACTAAGGGTACTTAGACGGGTGGATTAAAGGATGAATTTAACTAATATAACTGTCTAGATTAAAACCTGTTGCAAATTTAGGTATCCCCGAGGTCTGGGATACCTAAGTCTGAGGCCTCATCGGATCCATAAAATACATAATTTTTTCCTTAAATCCAGAACTTTTAATAGTTTTACAGGAATTCGATACCTTTTGCAACCATATTTCTCATGTTCATTCATTTTTCCATGCTTTATAACTATTCTATTATCAGATATTGTAAGGACATTGAAAACATTTTGTATACTGATAAGACATTTCTGCTACTGGCATGAAATCACTATGTTTTACAGTGTTCGTGTATTTCTTCGTAATGAATGTGTGTCCTTCTATACACATAAAAGGAACCTGTATCAGCACCTAAATTATGACCGCCACCTCTCTCATCACCACCATCATTTCCAAAAACCCTCCCAAACTATAATCATCACCAACGCGCCTACCACCACATTCACAATCACCCCCCACTTCAAATTACAACATAAACTTATACTGCCACCACCACCGCATGCCTCCATTAAGGCCATACATTGTTGCCACCGCCATCACATAACTCAATTAACACCATAACTCCCTAATCCCTCAATTCACGCCATCACTGCTACATTAATGAAATACAACCATCCATAAGATAGAGCCTCTCATATATGAAGCTATATTACAACAGAGCCACGTACCTATAATTTCGAGTGTCTGCCTCTATTAGTGTTTTGTGTGTTTCTGTGTGTGTATATGTGTGTATGCATGTGTGTGTATTTATGGGTTTCGAAAACTCTGTGGGCATGTGTGTTCATAGGTCTTCGTGCATGTCGTGTGTTTGGGGTAGATGGTCGTATGTGTTTATGAATGTGTGTACATGTTTGAATGTCTCTGGGTCTGTTTGTGAGTGCTTTTGTATGTTTCTGTGTTGGTACATATGTGTACATATTAATGTCTGTTTACAGACGTATATGTGTGTGCCTGTATGTATATGTGTGTGTATTTATGGGTGTCGATGAGTCTGTGAGCATGTGCGTGAGTGTGTGTATATGTGTGTTTCGGTGTCTGTGGATCGAAAAGAAAGAAAGAAAAGGGAAAGAAAAGAAAAAAGGAAAGAAAAAAGAAAGAGAGAAAGAAAGAAAAGGAAGAAAGAAAGAAGAGAGAAAATTAAGATTCGAACCCAGACCTCGGGGTACCTAAGTTTACACCAGGTTTTAATCTAGATAATTATATTAGTTAAATTCATCCTTTAATCCACCCGTCTAAGTACCCTTAGTTTAATGGTTATTAAACATTAACGTTTTGCTATACCAAGGCTCGAACTCGGATCTCTGGATACCTAACTAGTTATTCAGAACAATCTAATTGTTGTTACCATTTAAATGTAATCTGTCGCACGCACCTAAGCATAACACTTCATTAGCAAATCAACATCAAAGTTTGAGACTACGGTGGATCGAACCACGGCCCCTAGAGCTCCTAAGATTCAGTCTTCACAGTGTTCCAGCTAGATATTTGTAGATGTGTTCTTGATTCTCAGGCAATTTATTTATTTTATTCAGTGAAGCTGTTATGACCTGTATACGGGCGTGCGTATACATATGGAATATATGCGAGAGAGAGAGAGAGAGAGAGAGAGAGAGAGAACAGCTTAATTCGTTTGCTATAGGAAGAAACATTGTTTCAATGGAAAGGAACAGGAGTCTGGATGTATGCGCCATATCTGGTTAGCAGTGTGTATTAAGAAAAAGAATAGCGTTATCCTCTGCTCAGTTCATTCAATGGGAGCGGTAAAAGCCGCTATAGGGCTGAATTCATTTCACATCTATGGTGTGGTGCTTGAATTAAGAGAAGGGACAGCGGCTTTTTTTAAACAATACAGATGAGGTAGGGAGCCTTTTAACTGTACGATGAAGCGAGTATTCTATAGAGGTGCGGGTTACAATCTGTCCCAAAAATCGGTATCCAGAAATTGCTATTTAACTTGTAACAACATTCGCAGAAGCCGCGGGTTTCTTATCCTAGCCTTTAGGTAAGTATTAGGGGTGCTCGTTAACATTTAAAGTTAGGAAATGATCTGATACTTTTTTCATCGCTTGTCATTCATCTCTGTGTGACTTCTCACTGTAAAAAATAGTATGCATTAGTTAGCACACACCATATACTAACCTCCCTACTGATGCCTCATTAGACAAATCCACCCTAGTATGTTTTTCGCCCCGCAAAAGCAGTAAGTTGCGGCGGGAACGTCTTGCATGGCGAAATGAAGCATTTTAATTATTTAACCCTCCGTCAGGCGCGCGCTTTGGTAGAACGCCGTTAGTCGCGCGGGGCCTAGTAGACCCGCCCTATTTTTGGTTGTTATTATTTGCATTTTTTTTCTTTCGTTTATTTCCTTTTTTTCTGTTTTTACTTTATTTAGATTAAGCGTACAAGGCTTTCATTAGTAGGTATTATGTTGCAAAATAAAAATATAAGCTAAAACATGAGTACATATACGTTATACATTGTATTAGAGTAAGTATAAAGAAATACATTGCCATTTGCAGGTATACATACAACTTGTAATTTCAAATGTTCAGTTACTCAGAATCATCTACTATCTCACCCGTGTTTTTCCCGACTAAGCAACCTTCGCAAATAATTTTAGCATGTTTGCTCAAACACAGGGGGGATGTTGCATTTCCCACATGCATATTTAGTTTTGCAGTTCATTTTGTCTTTGTGCAGGGTTCACATTGTTTCCTTTTCAATGTTCATAGCTATGTATTTGACAATTCATCTACGCCGGATTCTTCAGGTTTATATTTTGTCAAAAGGCCTTTCAAATCACCGGGTAGATTTGATGCTGTTGCTCTCCTTTGTAGCTGTTGTAACAGTAAAGTTAAAGATATTGCTTTCAAATACTCTTTCCTTGTGGAATATTTATTTTGGTTTCCAAGGAAGATAACCCTAGAATTAATACCTGCAATGTTCAAGATATGGTAAAAAATTACCATGGGCCACCTTCTCGTTGTTCTTGCTACATTGTATGTAGCACACAATTTATCTACTACATCAACTCCAGATTTACTGTCGTAACGCAGGATTATTTCAGACTTTTTCTCAGCACCTTCTGATAACTGTGTGGATGAAACATGTAGACTTGAGAGCAAAAGTACTGTTTTACCCTTTTTCGGAACATATGAAACAATCGTTTCATTTTTTGTGAAGCCAAATATGCTTTCGTACTGACTGCGATCTTTTGGAGAAGTGAAATTAGTGGGTAATTCTTTTTTGTTCCTTCGCACTGTACCAACAAAAGAAAGTTGTCGTTTGCGCAATTCATTCACCAGCGATACACTGGTAAACCAATTATTTGCAGTAACGTTTCGTCCAGTGCCAGAGATTGGTTCAGTTAGTCTCAGCACTACAGCCTCTGCCGAGCTCGGTTTGCAAATATGGTACGTCCGGCTGCTGTTCCACAATAAATCTCCATGTTAATTGTATAAAACAGTTTTGCATCACTCAAACAGAATCTATTTATGCCATACTTATTTGGCTTGGGTGGTATATATTGTCGAAAACCACGTCGACCACGAAATGCTGGCAACTGTTCGTCGACAGTGACATTTTGTCCAAGAGAATAGTGGTTCTGACAGTTGTTCAGAAACAATGTAAACTTTTCTCTAACAGCAGCCAATTTATCCAATCTTCCTCGCTCCAGTCTTGAGCTTTTGTCATCAAAGCGAATACAGCGTATTAGAAAACTGAATCGTTAGCCATTGGGAATAGAGGAATTCCAAGGTCATAGGTTCTCCAAAAATCGTGAATATTCTGGCGTCCACCACGATAAATACCTGCCAGGTACAATAAGCCTATGAAAGCTTTTATTTCTATTACATCTGTAGGTCTGCTGTCTCTTTCACGATCAAATTTGTGCTGCACACAGCTAATGTAAGTATTTGAGCTTTCAACAATCAAATCAACTATATCTTCGGTAACAAAAGGGTTCAAACAATCAATTTCCATTTTCGCATTTTTGGCAGCTCCTACCACACCACGAAGTTTGGTCAATATATTGTGAGCTCTGGTCTGTGCTATTTTCCAATGTGTTTTTTTTTCATTTTTTCCATCTCTTCAGGTAAATAACAGAATGTATGTCAATAATAATAATAATAATAATAATAATAATACGAAGAAGAATTACTATGATAAGCATATGATGTTACCTATAAAATACATGTTATCACAGGAGCTGCTTTCATCGTCTTCCTCTTCATTTTCATGCTCAGTTTTTGAATCTAAAGATCTCTTTTCGAGTTTATCTTCTGAATCAGAATCATCTGATTCATATAAGTTGTCATCCACGGACAAGGCATCATCATCGCAAAGTAGGCGATGTACTTCTTCCAAATCAATCGGATTTTGTAGATCGTACCTTTTACTCGTATTCGTAACGAAGCAGCAACAGCTCCTTGCAATAGCAAAGCAATATTGCACAAAAGCTAATGGGAAACAAATCTGTCAACAATATGTAACGAGAGCAGGCGCGCGGGGCCTGGTTGACCTGTGTGACACGTAACTGCTGATTAGTCATTCCTCCAGCCAAACTAATAAACAGATAAGGTTATCGCTGCAGCAAATAATCGCGCAAAGTGTAATGTTAGATGTCCTAGTCAGGCAATTGCATAGGTGCGTTCGTTCGAAAATTATAACATTTATATAATGCCAAGGGTCTCTTAGGCCCCTAGCGACTGACGGAGGGTTAAAGAACCTTTTCATTCGCTGGGCGTGTTCGCAACCAATCGTGGCCTTTATTCATTTATTTGAAAGTGTGGGTGTGTGTATGTGTGTGTGCGCGTCTGATTATTGTTATCCTTTGCGTTATGCTTAGGACTCCTTTGCGAGGGATACTTCGTAGCGCTGGTTCTCAAGGGATGGTGACTCAAGTTTCATAGCTTTCTGGGAATGCTGCCATTATTTTCATTACCTCCCCCACCCGAAGCTCGTACTTGGCTTAGAAGGAAGGTGTCATTTAGGTCCTCTTTGCCCTAAAGATGAACACGTGGCCAGGAAATGCCAATTAAACCACCACCAAAATAACGTGCTTAAGAATCCCTCACTCCGCCAAAACATTTCGGGACCTTGAATCTGACCAGAAGGAAAGTGTCATGTAGGCCCATTTTGCTCTAAAGGATATCATGTGATCGGAAATACCCATTAAACCCAATTAAATACCCCTTCCACCCCAAAATATGCTAACACATGGTTCTGTGGGCGGATGAGTCATACCGGATGCTAGTACTACCTACCTTCCCTCAAAGTATTTGGCCGTCAAGGAAGGAGTATATAATACTCCCTGTAGTATATTTACGTCACGTAAAAGAACCTCAAGCCTGATAAAGTAAAATCTGTGCAAAATTTACTGCTTTCACTCCTAATATGGAATGGGATGCTAATAACCACAGTAGGTACAGGGCGTCCATAAAAAAACTCAATTTCAATTACGGTTTCCCTTGCACTCAGCCGTTCGGGACATTGCTGTCATCGGTTGACGACACTGAATGTCACTCGAGGAGATAGTGGTGACGGCGCTGACGCTATACCCCCATTCCATTTCTTATTTGTTTTCCGTCGTCGGTGCGGTTTGAATAGTCCTTCACTAGCTGATCCGGCTGTCCGCCCACCCAACACACACCATCTACAAATCTTCTTCGTCGTCCCTGGGGTGGTCCTCTATCCCCGTCGTAGCGGATAGTTCTTATCATCAAAGTGGTAGTACCTTGGTCGCCTCCATCCTCAACGCGGTCGTTAGCGCCGTAGCGATAAGCTACGGTCAATCGATGGTTTCCAAACCGGTTTTCGAGAGCCTTCTATATGTCCTTGGGCGCCGCTGGTATCGCGATTGAATTTAAAACTTTTGACCCTGCCCCTGGGGGCTTGCTATCAGCTGCGCGGGTTCCTCCTCTGGTGTCCATTGTTATGGGTCACGACTGTGCTAAATTGTCGGTGGAAGATTCAAAAGTGGATGTTCCGTTGTACTTGGGTGACTTGAGGCACGTAGATGTTGTGTCCTGTCGCTTCGACTCTCAAGTCCCAGAGTCTTCTTCTGACCACTTCTTTCATCATGCACTCAGTTTCTTGGTGCTGCCATTGACTCTTCCTTCCAAGGCGTTAACACGTTCCCCCATGTCTTCTGAGGTGATAATGCATTCGTCCAGGTTCTTCAGTTCTTTCTCTATACCGGTCAGTTGTTGTTCTATCTTTGCTGATAATTCTTCCTTCATCTCTGTTATCTCTGTTTTCATCTGAGTGGTGAGGGTGTTATTTGTTGTTTTCATATCCTTCTTGATTTCGTCGAGTTGGGCCAAGGTATTTGTTAACATCTCCTCAATGGTTCTATTGCACTTCCAGATACCAGTTGTGACCAATAAAAGCACAGGTTAACTTGAAATAAACTGGTTATTACACAAAATGTGTTACAAGCCTTGCTTTGCAGCTCTGACTTACAAATTGCTCATAACTGACTTATAACTATCTCATAACTGACTCACATTCATTTTCTGCCGTCTTTTTATAGTCTCCTGTTGCTTGGGAGATATATTAGTGCAATGTTACAGAATTTATCACAAATCAGATGACAAACTTTCTTAAAGAGTAGCCAGTCAAACCTTCTTTCATTGCTTGGCTGACTCTACCATACAGGCTTGTATTCTCAAATCTCTCCCACTCAAAGCCTTCATTGATGACCTGGCCAACTGTATTAAGTGGGTTTGTCCACAATATAACATGACACAGCTTCTTCAACTGTAAGACACCGATTTATTAATGCATATAAATTTTTGCATGCTAAAAGGTTTAAAATGGCAGCTCTCTCTCTCCCTCTCCTTCCACTCTCTGAGATGCTACATGTTACATCCACGTTAAATTGCCTGAACTATGTGGACTGACAACACTCAGCTAAGAGTGGCTCTTAAACAATAAGTCATGATTTTATAATGACTAGCAGAAAGTTTTGAATAAATTAGATAATCTAGTATAACTAGATAGTTTAACATAATATTTAACAAAAGCTTAAAAAATATATGTTTTATTTGCCCTTGTTTGAAGAAATACAGAATTCAACATTTGATCTTCTACTTCTTGAATGCACCATCAAACTGAAATAAACTATAAATGTAGCAGATATTAGCAATAAAGAAGGTTTGCATCAAATGCCAAGGATCTCTGATAAAATAGTACATACAGTGTATGACACAGTAAG
Organism: Deroplatys truncata; assembly: GCA_030765065.1. NCBI lineage: Eukaryota > Metazoa > Arthropoda > Insecta > Mantodea > Mantidae > Deroplatys > Deroplatys truncata. The sequence goes on along the minus strand of CM060990.1, from coordinate 207,860,773 downwards.
GTAACTAGGTATTGAAGCCATGGCACACTAACTCTGTTCGCTGCATCTAGCAAGCTGTGGTTTGTGTCTCTTTCCACAAGTGAGAAAACAACTATGTTGAGGCCATTTTCAGATGATGAGGTTAACAATAATATTTATACAAAGACTGAAGTTTGCTCAAAAGGAAAGTCAGAACAGTTGTATTTGAAAATATAATTTAAATGTAGTGAGGAATACCAAAGAAGAAAATTTAATAGAATATAGCTTCCATATAATACAACATATCATTACATTACATTGTATTACATAACTCACATAGTTCAATAATAGTAAAACGTTTTGTTCAACGGTATCTACCATGAAATGGCATCACATTTATGGTATATAATAGTCATAAACCAGTTAGGTATTGAAGAAACATAACTGTGTAGTGTTTCCACAGGGATCCTTGCCTACATTTCTCATAAGACTTTTTCAATGGGTCTTTGGTACATGCACACTGCTAAGCAATCTTGAATTTTAGAAGCTGACAAATATCTCAATGGATAAGAGATCCAGACTGAATTCAGATCATCAAGAAATTTTTAAATGCTTGTTTTGTGGTCAAGTTATTATTTGGCCATGTATGCTTTCACATTATATTGCTGAAAAGTTCAATTTTCTGCCAAATAGTTTTCATTGTGATGGATGCAGATAATAATCAAGGATACATAATAGTACATACCTTAACACTTCTTGTATAAAACTGTAGACTGCCACTCCTGATGTGCCATAGAGATTCTTACCATTACCATATTATGTATGTAACAGGCTGCATCATTGATTTCGTGATTCCTATGAATCCCGTATAGATCCAAATATTTCAAAGATGGTTTCATCTGACCTTAAAACGCGTTCCCATTAGGTAGTAAATGCTCACTACAAATTACCTCTAACATGAAGTTTGTTACTTGGGCTCAGGAGCACTTATCTCCTAGCTTTATGGACAATGTATTTGCACCATCAAATGCATTGGCAAATAGTTATTTATGATATTTCCTTCTGAAAGATTTTACTTGCCAATACTGCAAGATCAGCTAGGGATATATTAACAAAATTGTCAATTTCTTGAGCATCCAGGATTCTTTTACTTCTGGTGAGCTTTCTTCAACAATGTCCCCACTCCTTTCGTAGTGTTTTATACAATCTTGTACTGTAAAATGGGTCAGCTTCATACCTCAAGCAAAATTTCACTAGTAGAAGCTGTCACTTTGCTTCTGAATGACCAGTTCTTACATGGCAATGTCTGCATGTCCATTGCACTATACTTCACAATTTCCTGTGGCATCTACTTATACATATCCCAGCACCTAGTACATATTATCTACTGCCTACTATATTTGCAGTGTCGAAATATTCCCAGTCTTCCATTCACAAGTACTTGCTGATTAAGTTCACTGATTCATATTGGGAGGTGATTCTAGGACTTGAACTTTTTGTGCTGTCCTTCTTTCTTTGAGGAGCAATGCAATATATTATTATATGTAAGAATGCATAACAGACCAGTGGGTTTTTACATATACATAGGTTCAGAATAGGATTCACAAAGTGAATGAACTTCTTTGATTTTGGTAGTGTACTATACTAAACTGACTGGTAAAGCAGAGGTTTTAATAAGTGCCCTGAAAATTCAACTGAACATTATAACTAATGTGTCATATCAAAAGGAAACTGTTTTTTAAACCTATGGAGGAATTTCAGTAAAAAAGGTAAGTTATAGCTTTTAAATAGTATAGATTGTTCTACCTTTACTTCCTTTTCTTTTTACCCTCCTTGTATGTAAGACTTATATCCCTATAAGCAGATGCCTGGGGTCAGAGGCCTGTTGAGGAGCAGACACTTTGGATCTGATAGAATATCCAGGATGGGTGATCAGTCCAATGCCTGTTATGTGAGCAAGGAAGTAGATGATATGAAATGATGGTGAAATGGATGAAAGGAAAGGTGGTGATGGAGCAAGTTGGTGGAATGAATGATGGGGGAAACTGGACAATCTGGAGAAAACCTGCCCAGATGCCACTTTGTCCACCATAAATCCCACATATGGGTACATGGGATCGAACCTGAGCTGCCTTGGTGAGAGGCAAGTAGTCTAACCACTCAGCCATGGCACTGCCGGTTTCCATTTTTACACTACCACATAACATTTTACACAAAAGCTCATTAGGCGACATGTTCACTTTAGAGAGTCAAAAAAGTAATTGATTTATATGTTATTTTTATATTTTACGAGTTGAATTTTCCCCAGCAATTCAGTCAAAAAGATTTCAAATATACATACTTCAAAATACACTTCAAGTTTTGACTAAAAATATGATTGGGCATCAAACTTATTTTTCCTTTAATTTACAGCAGTCATGTTAACATCTGTTATGCTTAATAATTTCTGTAATTGATACTTCAAAATTATTTTTATCATAATGTGGTCACTCTTTAAACACAAATTAGTAAAATTTTGCATACAAGTATATTTATGCTAAATGACAAAATGATCTTTAATCACTTATGATTTAAATTGATTTGTCAACCCATTGGCACCATATTTAAATAGCATAATGGCTACCTTAGAAATCTGCTTTGAATTTCAGTACAGCTGCACAAGTACATATTAAACTTTAAAAATCCATATTAAATAAGCGAATATAATTTTTTTCATGAAATTTTGTAAGCATGATACTGTATGGAGTCACTAATTTTAATAGCCTAATATGTTTGTTGGATTGGTACATCTCAAAGCAGTTCTCCAAAGGACAACACAACACTTTTTGCATTACTATGCACTTACGCTTATTTTCCCCTACTGTAGCATGAAATACATATTTTTTGCTACATTCTTGTTTCTTATCTGTGCGTGGAATGTGTATGTTTTAGCTTGCAGTCTCAATGGGGTATCCCCAGCTGAAGGTCGACCTCTAACAGTGTACTCAGGCAGTATTACACTTCGAAGCTGATGAGCGATGTTGGTTCTAAGGTATGTGTAGTTAGCCTTTTTCTTGCCAGTCATCTTGTGAAACAAAATGAAATAATTCAATATGCATATATCTAGCTGTGCATTACATTACAGGAAACAAAGCTATTACCTGATCTTGCAAATCGACAACTTCCATTCCCTCAAAAGCACACTTTGGTTTCTTTACCTCCTCTCTGTGTGTTTGAACTTTTCTTCTTCTCAGCTTTCCCATTGCTGTAATGTCAGCAGCTTTGTTATTTGTGGATAGGAAATAAACATTCTTTGTTATCACTCCACTCCACTCCACACTTTAATCTCATGGTTCCAACATCATTAATTTTTCCTGTCCATTAATCCTCTAAAGAGATCTGGAAATCCTTTGAATTCCTATGAGTTATAGATGCAAATAGTGTAGTCTTATTGGTCACTGCATGCTTATAAACATTTTACCAAAAAATAAGGAAAGTTTTCAGCTCTTAGTTAAGAAAATGTTTAAGTAATTATTCTTTTTAATGTATTAAAGTAATAGTCATCCTTTATAACATGAAAATTATGAGATCGATTTTAGAGTCATCTTTTATATAAGAATAGAAACACATGTTCAGAAGCATTTCAAATAATAATGTATGTTTTTTCTAAATAAAATTTTATTTACAGTGTGTTCCATTACACAATGCAATACTACATGTATATGCACTGTATAAATAGTTATAGTTATCTAACCTTACTATACAATTGTTACTTGATGCTATTCATTCAAATATGATTTGCCATTTGTTTGTAAAGGTTCACAGTCTATTTACATATATTTTAAATACTTTAAGTGTTTCTCCGTGAGTTTGGTACCTCCATGAGTATCCACCTCTCTGTGCCATTGCTTTCTTAAAAATGTTACATTCACAATTTAGTAACTCACACTTCCATAAGATATGTTCAACTGTTTGACTTTTCTTCATGCAGAGATACGTGAAATCATATGTTAACTTAAATCTGTGGAAGTATTCACCAAATTTTCCATAGCCATGGTTTCTGCTGTAAAGCTATGGGCTAGAGCTAGTTTCACCTTAAGTCTTTTCTAAATACTAAGAAAGTACATCTTCACAAGTTCACCACTCATTGTTGCTTTCCACTCATTTTCCCACCAGTGCAAACTTTCTTCTCTCAGTTCAGCTTTTATTGTGATGAATGATGATGGAGATTTGTTCATACACAATTGCTATATCTGGGTTGTTTGCTGCTTATTTAGCTGGTCTGTCTGCAACCTCATTCTGTTGGATTCCTGCATGGGCTTTAAACTAAGTTATATATTTTCCTTTCATTTGACCACAAATTGTTTAAGTTGGTTTTATTTCTTCTATCAGCGGATGATGTTTTCTGTTGTTCTGAAGAATATCTAGTGTTATATTACTCATGGAATGCACTGCTGCAGATTTATCTGTTGTTGTTGCTGTGGTGTTTACAATCTCAAGGGTCTTCAGTACTGAAGCTTGTTTCACCTGATTGTTTAAGCAGCTATTGTGCAGTTTATAATGATATTGCTGTATAGATTTATCCTGGTATTAGATAGTCATACTGAATCCCACTTCTGTTTGTTTTTCTGCCATCTGAGTATATACGAGGGCTGATCAACAAAGACTGAGACTGATTTTTTTTCACAGATGTTTATTACTCCAATTCAATGTTTACATGATCTTTTTCAAAGTAGTCCCCTCCTACTTCAATGCACCTTTTATACCGTCTCTGCCAGTCCTTGAACACGTGCTGCAGGCCAGTCTTTGTCAGGTCCTTGAGAATCGCCTCACTTTTCTTGAGCACTGCTTCAGAGTTCTCAAATCGAATACCCCTAAGCTTTGCCTTTTGTGATAGGAATAAAAAAAACTCACAGGGTGCAAGATCGGGGCTATAAGGTGGATGTGGTACACAGGTAATGTTGAATCAAGCCAGAAAATGCATGACTTGATTTGCGACGTGAGGCCATGCATTGTCATGATGAAGTCGCCACCCAGTCCGAGAAAGCTCTGGTCGTTTCATTGCAATGTACTTCCTCAGTGTAGCCAATACTGGCATTTAGTATGCTGCTGTAACAGTAGTGTGAGGGGGAACTGCATGCTGGTAAATCATTCCATTACAGTCAAAAAATGTGATCACCATCACTTTCCCTGCAGATGGAACAACTTTTGCCTTTTTTGGTGTTGGAGAACCTGGCGATTTCCACACTGTGCTGGCTTGTTTTCCTTCAGGATCATAATGATGCAGCCATGACTCATCACCGGTGATAATCAATTTAAAAAATGCATCCCCTCCAACAGCAAAGAGACGCAGCACCTGATTGTCTGCTATGTGAAATGCACGTAGGGTCTACAAAATAGAGCATTACTACCAAACTACCAATACGAGGGTGCTGCCGCCTACCAACATTATACATAAAAACCCGCTCTTTTCAAATATTTATGTTACAGATACGAAACTATCACGGAAGCTACAGGAAAAAATCAGTCTCAGTCTTTGTTGATCAGCCCTCGTATGTAGCTGTTTCATTCTTCAATGGTTGTTATCCAGAGTGAGCAGCCATTTTCTGTGGTTTATTGCAATGTGAAGTCCTGCTGCTTTTCTTGCATGCCCTGCTCTTCACTAATGATATTGTAATAGTTGGCTATCTCAATGAACATGATGATTATTGGAGTTGTTCCTACCAATGTAAATATGTAGTGTTTCATGAGGCATAGTTCTGAAGGCTTTTGTTATTTTTATATTCACTAGTCTTTGTACTTGTTTTATTTTTTGAGCATTGTATTAATTTTTTAAATCATCTAAGCTAAATGCCATAGGACATTGGTGATCATATTGCTCCTTTGTATATCACGACTGTTACTCAGAAAATAATCTCCATTTGATTTTCACTGATTTTGCAAGTGCATGTATGAGTTTCTTTTGGCTCTTGTACTTCATAATCTATGTGCTGACTGTATGTATTGTCTATTATTATTATTCCTGGTGGGTTGCTAGCTATATCTCCAATAGATAAGGAGATCATTTATTTTAATCAGAAACAGAAAGACTGGAATATCTTATTTGATAGATGTTTGGACACTGTATGTGATTTAATGTAAAAGATTTCTATTAAATTAGAAAATATTCTCTTTGAATGCAATGATTTTCTTTCGTCTTGGATAAAATGCTTTCATTTAATATTGAAATGGCATTTGTAAAACAAATCTGTTATTTTAAATACCTAATGTTATTTTCAAGAAGATCTATTATACCATTTTTTTAAAAAAAAAATGTGGAAGAGATTCAAATTGTAATCAAAATCATGTATCTTTTACAAGTCAAGGGTAAATACAAAAGGGGGGTGCAAGGGGCACCCCACCACATCAAATAAAACATTAATAAAAAAAATACAGACTGCAACATAATAAATCTGAAATAAAGCTTAAAAAGATTGTATAAAATCTAGTAAAATGAATTTAAAATGAAGTAGAATTGAAATAAGTATGGTAAATAAAAAACAAGTACTTTAGTCATACTGCCTTATGCTTACCAACTTATTCAACTGGTGGGTAGTGACACTTGGTTCTTAGAGCCAAGCCGTGAATGGGGATGGGGGTGGGAAATGAGGTGCATTTGTAGAGAATGGTTAAAATAGTGTGGTAATTTGACATTTGTGTTATTCCACCATTACATGATGATTATGTTTTCCTTTTTTATTTGGTTTCTGTCTTACAAAATAGTGTTCCATAGATAAGAAGAAAAGATTGAACATAGATTTTCTCCACAAGTGGGACTAAAAATGAAAATCTACAACTTTCAAAATGCTGTTGGAGTCAAACACAGTGAAGAAATTTATAAAAGACACTTAATGAAAGGTGGAGTCAATTTGAACACTCTTAATAACTTAACTCACCTAGGTATTTATTATGCAGAACATGTATTGTGAGCATGAGCCCACATTGTCAGCTGCGTGTTGACTGCTGGATCAATTCTTGAGTAGTTTTGTCAAAAGCCTGGGATGTCCTCTGGTGGTCTGTGGATGAACCCAAATAAGGGGTTGTCTGCTTCGGGCAAATTGAATTTTATGATGAAGTTTTCAAATTTCTTTATATAAATCATCTGCCATACTTCAAGTTTCCTGGGTGGGTTGGTTTCAGTAACTTGTTGGTTCCTATTTTGTATTTTGAGTCCAGAAGTATGAAACATCTCAAAACTATGAAATAGGAACCAACATCAAGTTACAGAAGCCAGCCCAGAAACCCAAAGAACTTGAAATATGATACATGATTTATATAAAGAAATTTAAAAACCAGATCATGATCTTCGATTTTCCAGAAGCAGACAACCCCTTATTTAGTTTCAGCTACAGGCCACCATAGGACACCCCAGGCTTTAAAAAAAACATTTCAAGAGTTGATCCTGCAGTCAACAGGCAGCTGATGATGCGAGCTCATGTTCATGATATATGCTTTGCATAATAGATAGGTGAGTGAAGCTGTTAAGAGTGTTCAAGTTGACTCTACCTTTCATTAAGGGGCTTTTATTTACAACTTCATTACAAGGGCCCACAAAATTTGAGGTTATATCACTGCCATCATCATCCTATTAAGAAAAGCAGGTTAGTGTTAAAAACTTTTGATCTCTTGACATCAGTTCTCCATTGAAGAGTGTCTCAGTTAAGCGACCATACAAAATACAAGCTTTATTGGAAGCTTAGTATGCATTACAAACTCCCCATATCCTCTTGCATTAAGGGAGGACACGAAGAGCAAAAGAGGGCTAACATTGCTCATTTGGAAAAGCATTCATGCTTAGATTTTTCAGAAGTTCACGAAGGATTTTTTTGTAAGTATTGTACAGTTTTTTGCTTTAGAATATGATTGGAGGGCAGCATGGAGAGCCTGTAAAAAAAAGTGGTTTCTAAACCTTAAAACAAAATGCTAAACACTCAGGCTAAGATGGGAACTTAGACTTTCACACATCAACAGCTTATCAAAAAGAGGCTGAAATTAATACTAAACCTTTTATTGTAACTTTAGAAATTGGTAATTTAGAAATTGCAAATTTAATTGAGAACAGAGAGGCACAGATCATGCAAAACCGATATAGGCTGATGCCAGTCATAACAACAGCTTCATTATATGTAGGTGGAACATCCCCCTTAGGAGATATAGAGATGATGGAAGTTTAATTGAAATAAGAGACAATCCAGTCCAAAATGATGGCAACTTCAAAGCACTTTTGCATTTTAGAACTGATGGTAGTGATGTTCACCTTGAAGAGAACTTAAAGTCTGCAGGTACTGGTGCTGCATACATCAACGAGATTACAGCTAATGCACCGATAACTGTTATCATGATGAAATTTTGGAGGTAAACAAAGAGTGTCAGAGGAAAAATATTATGCCATTATGTTTGATGAAACCATAGATGAGTCGCACACTTCCCACTTATGCCTTTCACTACATTAGGACTATAAAAAAGCTATAAGAGAAGACTGTTGGGTTCATTGATCTCCATAACACAACCTATTCTGGTGCTGATGATGGTGAAATTGAACCTCTTATAACAGGAGAGCTTGTACGTTAGTCTGTACTGAAGTTCATGTAAGATCTAGGATTAAACATAAACATCTGTTTAATAACACTATTGTGAGTCGGTTTATTGGCACTGTATCACTTACTTTTTATATAATGGGATATGTTTCGAGAGCTCATTTGCACCCATCCTCAACTTGATGCAGGCTGCCAGATTGTAGTGTACTTTTGCTGGAGACTGCTGTGCTGTTGTTATCCTCTAGTGGCTTTTCAAGGGAATTACTGCTGAGGTTGCTGCTTGGCAGTAACTCAAATTGAAGACTCGATCTTTGTTTTTAAAAATTAATATTATCTCCCAGACTGTTATTTTTTCATTTGAAATGCTTTTTAAAAGCATTGAGCAGTTCCAGGCCAATTTCATGGTATTCTTTCCAAAAGCAAGCTGCTACCGCAGATTTTTCTTCCTGTTTACATTTCAGATTCTTGAGATGTTCCTTTACTCTTGTTTTAATTTCCTTGTGGTTTTTCCAATATGAATTTTGTTGCAGTTTTTGCAGTTAAATTCATATATTCCTGATTTTTCTATTGCTGGTATGGTTCTTTAGTTGATTGTTGTAGGCTTGGGATGGGGTATGGGTCTTGGGTGGTAGAATGATGTTATGCTCTTTGAATATTTTCTGAAACTGGGCTTTGGGTGGTATGTGGACTTCCTGTATATGTATTTTTTCTTTTTCTGCTGACAGTTTGGGGGTTTCTTGTATTGTTCTCAGTATTTTTTCCTTTTGGATTTTTTTGTATATTATTTTTCTATTGAATCTATTGTTTTTGCTATTCTGTAAATTGTCTATTTTTGTTTGTTGAATTCTGCAATGTTGACAGATAGGTGAAAAAGCCTGTGTATCATACTGTTGAATACTGCATACTGGTGTAACTTTGGATTGTAACTATTGAATTTTATATAGTTGTCTGCATGTGAGGGTTCTCTATATATTGAGAATGTGGGATTTCCATTGTATTTCTGGATTTTGAGGCCTAGGAATTCCATCCAAAACCTACTACTGAAGGATACCATACCAACAATAGTAAAATAAGGAATATACCAATTTAACTGCAAGGACTGCAACAAAATCTATATTGGAAAAACCAAAAGAAAATTAAAAACAAGGGTAAAGGAACACTTAGGAACCTGAAATATAAACAGAAAGAAGAATCTGCAGTATAGCTCACTTTTGGCAAAAAATCCATAAAATTGATCTGGAACCATAATTTTAAAAAGAATTTCAACTCAAAAACAATTGACAGTTTAGGAGAACATATTCATTTTTAAAAGCAAAGATCGTATCTTCAATTTTGAGTTACCAGCAAGTGACAACCTAAGTCAAAACTTCCTCTAAAAACCACCAGAATATTACAATAGTACAGCAAAAGGACACCACACTCTGGCAGTCAGCATCAGGTTGATGATGGGAGCAATGGAGCTCTTGAAACATGTCCCATTATACAGTGCAGGCGTTTTAAGGTAATGCCACAGACTGGCTATATGCATAGTGCATAGCACGCTGTATTGCAGTGACCCCGGTACTTTTCTGATACGCAACTGGCAGCACATGGTGCATTCAAGGTTATCTTTATCAGCTGTGCTTCAGTCACTGCTTTGTTTTCGTGCTGTAAGGAGAGTTGTGCCATATGCATCTCAAAGGTGAAAGTTTATTCAAGACATCTGTGTTGTGTGTGATTTGCTTAAGTGTGTTAATGTCTTGTTATTAGTCCACTGCAATGCCTGCCAACAAATTCACGCTTGCACAACAAATTTTTATGTATGATACATATGTATAAATTGAATCATGTAGATAGGTGTGCAGGTAATTTCAGGAGAAATTTCCTGGTATTCCAGTTCAGATAGAGAAACTGTTAGATGACTGGTTAATAAGTTTAGGACAATGGGATCGCTAAACCTAAGATGTGAAAATGAGATATTCTAATGGAGGAGAAGGTTTATGAAATTGATGCGTCTATATACAGGGAACCCTAAAAAATAAAGTTCATAGGAACAATCTCCATAACATAGATGAACTTAAGGACAATATAAAAACAGCAGTTATAAACATTATGCAAGAAGTTATGTGTGAATGGAAATTTCATCTGAAGATGCCAAGAATGTCTTCACACAGATGGACACCACTTGCAACACCACATATGATAAAGTTAGTACTCATTATTTACATGTTACTACTACTTGTCAGTAAGTAACATGGGGGTTATGGAATTAAAGACTCTCAGTAAAATAGATAGTGTGCAGAGTGCACATACACACAATACATAGCCTCACCATAAAACTACCACACTGTATAAAAAGTAATTGATGTAGTGTCAATAAACCAATTCACAATAATGTTATTAAATTGTTTATACACTACTTTATATAAACACCTCTGCAAGAGGGTGGAATGAACAAGTGAGTTAGAATCTATGAATACACTATGTGATCAAATGTTTCCGGACACCCCACAAACATATATTTTTCATCTTAGGTACATTGTGCTGCCACCTACTGCCTGGTACTTATTATCTGCGACCTCAGTAGTCATTAGACATCGTGAAACCGTAGAGTTGGATGCTTCGTGGAACTCACGGACTTCGAACATGGTCAGGTGATTGGGTGTCACTTGTGTCAGAAGTCTGTACGCGAGATTTCCACACTCCTAAACATCCCTAGGTCCACTGTTTCTGATGTGATAGTGAAGTGGAAACGTGAAGGGACATTTACAGCACAAAAGCGTATAGGCCAACCTCGTCTGTTGACTGACAGAGACCGCCGACATTTGAAGAGGGTCGTAAAGAGTAATAGGCAGACATTTATCCAGACCATCACACAGGAATTCCAAACTGCATCAGGGATCCACTCCAAGTACTATGACAGTTAGGCGTGAGGTGAGAAACCTTGGATTCCATGGTCGAGCAGCTGCTCATAAGCCACACATCACGTAGGAAAATGCCAAACGACGCCTCGCTTGGTGTAAGGAACGTCAACATTACACGATTGAACAGTGGCAAAACGTTGTGTGGAGTGACGAATCACGGTACACAATGTGGCGATCCGATGGCAGGGTGTGGGAGTAGTATAAGTCCCGGATGAGCCAATTGGATTAACGATAATCCTGCCGCTAGGGGCGCTAGTGTCGCTAGTGTCGCTGCGTGCGACGGCGGCGGCGGGAAGTTTGAAAAGCGCCCTGAGCGGAAGGATTATCGTTATTGCAATTGGTTCATCCGGGACGAGTTAAAAGAATTGAGGATTAGGGTAACGTGAAGGAAAAAGAGGAAGTGACGTGAAGTGTTTTGATTGGTTCGTTAATTCGGGTGGAAGATGAAGGAGGGAAGATGAAAGAGTATGGAGGTCACGTGATGGAGAGGAGCGGGGTGGCGAGGTGTTGTCTGTGCGGAGGTCGGGACTGAAAGAGGGAAAAGATGGGGAGCGAGGGATAAAAAGTATAACAGAAAGTGACGTGTGAAGTTGTGATTGGTGGGAATAAGAAGTGATGTTATTGGTGGAAAGGAACAAATGAAAGTTGTTGATTGGTAAGAATAAGAGAGATTATGATTGGTGGAAAGAAAAAGGTGTGGGAGTGGGGTATGTTGGAGGTGATGGGAAAGGTAAGTTTTGCTAGCAACAAGATTTGCAAAAGCCTGTCGAGAACTGATCAGCAATTTTTTGAACGTTGGATGGTAGTTTTCTTGAGTGGATAGAGAGATGGGGCGATATGAGATGCGGTGGCGAAAATGGGAACTAAACAAGATGGTTGAGACAAGAGGTTTAAGGACGAGGAAATTTGGAGGTTAGTGGTGAACATGGCGGTCGCAAGAGGTGGGGGCAAGGAGACGCGGTGGTGAGAATGGGAACTAAAAGAAGATGGCGGTAGCAAGAGCTTAGAAGAGCAGATTTTGAGGTTAAAATAGTGGGAACTAAAAATGGCGGAGGGTCTGCGACAAGGAGATGCGGTGAGAACTAAACAAGATGGCGGACGCAAGAGGAGGGTAAGGAGATTTGAGGTTACAGTACCAAAACACGAAAGGATATATTCCTACGCCAAGCAGGTCCGAAAAATAATTATGCGTGTAGTACTTACCTGTTACTGGTGTGGATGCGTCACCAAAAGCGCGACAGCTTCACGCGACGCGAAAAAAATAAAAGCAAACTGTTTCTGAAAATGCTTAACCAGCTTTAAGATCAACCAACATCACTACGCACTGATATACCTAGGTTTTTTAAAGCGGTACAGACGCCCTTTGCAGAGGCGTAATTTAACTATACCAAAAACCTGGTACTGGACCATCGTGATGGTCGCTAGCGTACGTAGGAGCAGGGTTCTCATAGCCGGTCGAAAGCGGTCAAAAAAGTGTACGACGTAGGTGTTCACAGTAGCTGCTGTCGAAACAACCGTCGAGGTGTGAATGAACGAGATCTGTTCTTGCCGGCAATCTGGTTGGGAGATGAGAGGCGCGGTGGTAAAAATGGGAACTAAATAAGATGGCGGAGGCATGAAGTTGAGGTTAAGGAGCGGTGAGGTGTTGTCTGTGCGGAGGTTGGGACTGAAAGAGGGGAAAGATGGCGAACGAGGGATAAAAAGTATAACAGAAAGTGACGTGTGAAGTTGTGATTGGTGGGAATAAGAAGTGATGTTATTGGTGGAAAGGAACAAATGAAAGTTGTTGATTGGTAAGAATAAGAGAGATTATGATTGGTGGAAAGAAAAAAGGTGTGGGAGTGGGGTATGTTGGAGGTGATGGTAAAGGTAAGTTTTGCTACCAACAACATTTGCAAAAGCCTATCCAGAACCCATCAGCAATTTTAAATAACTAGTGTTTCGGGGTTTTCTCTGGCTGGTAGACGAATGCAAGCTGTTTCTGCTTTTTCATAGGTTTTCCCAAAATTGAAAATGCATATATTGTAACACAAATGTGTGCAGTGCAAAAGAAAATAAAAATTAAATAGGCACACACACACACACACACGCCCGTTGCAGTTGCCATACTTATATTATTCGTCTTTTCCTTTTTTTTCTTTTTTTCTTTTTGTTTTTTCGTTTCTTTAAAAAAATAACTAGTTTTTGGGGGTTTTCTGCGGATGGTAAACGAATGCAAGCTCTTTCTGCTTTTTCATAGGTTTTCCCTGGTTGGTAGGCGTTTGCTGTAGTGGTTGACGAAGCCGTTTCTAATTTTCGAGGTTTTTCAGGTTTTTAGTGGTTGTCCCTGCCCGGTAGGCAAATGATGAAGTTTTACCTTGTCGGCGCACGGATACTAGGCACATACTCGCACACACACACACACATTTAATAGTAGCGTGTAGCAAACTGTTTTTGAAAAATGCTTAACCAGCTTTAAGATCAACCAACATCACTACGCACTGATATACCTAGGTTTTTTAAAGCGGTACAGACGCCCTTTGCACAGACGTAATTTAACTATACCAAAAACCTGGTCGCTAGCGTACGCAGGAGCAGGGTTCTCATTGCCGGTCGAAAGCGGTCAAAAAAGTGTACTATCTTGTTTTCATGGGTTTTCCAGATCGGTAGGCGTTAGAATACTCTTAGAGCTTTTTTCAGGTTTTTCGCGGTTGTCCCTGTCCGATAGGCAAATGATAAAGTTTTTCTATAATGTCGTCGTTTTGGGTTGTGGCGCACGGATACTAGGAACATACTCGCACATACACACAAACACACACACACACTATAATAGTAGCGTATAAAAAATTTAACAAACAAAATCTACACAATGAAAAATTGAAAATGTATATATATTTTAACACAAAAGTGTGCAGTGCAAACGATTTTCTAGCCCCTAGTGAGTGTAAAATTGCGTTTACTTCACTTATTTCAAACTGCTTAAAAATCATATAAATGGTTGTTTCACGTCATAATAAGCCTATATATATACCAAGAATCCTGAGTTTTTAAAAAGTCAAGAAATTAGATTTTCTAGCTCCTAGTGAGTGTAAAATCGCGTTTACTTCACTTCTTTCAAACTGCTTAAAATTCATATACATTGATGTATCACCTCATAATAAGCCTCTATATACCAAGAATATTGAATTTTTAACAAGTAAAGAAAATCGATTTTCTAGCCCCTAGTGAATGTTAAATCGCGTTTACTTCACTTCTTTCAAACTTCGAAAAAATCATATAAATGGTTGTTTCACGTCATAATAAGCCTATATATACCAAAAATACTGAGTTTTTAAAAGGTCAAGAAAATGGATTTTCTAGCACCTAGTGTGTGTAAAATCGCGTTTACTTCACTTCTTTCAAACTGCTTAAAAATCATATAAATGGTTGTTTCACGTCATAATAAGCCTATATATACCAAGAATACTCAGTTTTTAAAAAGTCAAGAAATTGGATTTTCTTCCTCCTAGTGAGTGTAAAATCGCGTTTACTTCACTTCTTTCAAACTGCTTAAAATTCGTATAAATGGATGTATCACCTCATAATAAGCCTCTATATACCAAGAAAATCGATTTTCTAGCCCCTAGCGAGTGTAAAATCGCGTTTACTTCACTTCTTTCAAACTGCTTAAAAATCATATAAATAAATGTATTACCTCATAATAAGCCCCTATATACCAAAAATACAGAGTATTCGAAAATTCAAGAAAATCGATTTTCTAGCCCCTAGTGAGTGTAAAATCGCGTTTACTTCACTTCTTTCAAACTTCGAAAAAATCATATAAATGGTTGTTTCACGTTATAATAAGCCTATATATACCAAGAATACTGAGTTTTTAAAAAGTCAAGAAATTCGATTTTCTAGCCCCTAGCGAGTGAAAAATCGCGTTTACTTCAGTTCTTTCAAACTGCTTAAAATTCATATAAATGGATGTATCACCTCATAATAAGCCTCTATATACCAAGAATATTGAGTTTTTAAAAAGTCAAGAAAATCGATTTTCTAGCCCCTAGCGAGTGTAAAATCGCGTTTACTTCAGTTCTTTCAAACTGCTTAAAATTCATATAAATGGATGTATCACCTCATAATAAGCCTCTATATACCAAGAATATTGAGTTTTTAAAAAGTTAAGAAAATCGATTTTCTAGCCCCTAGCGAGTGTAAAATCGTGTTTACTTCACTTCTTTCAAACTGCTTAAAAATCATATAAATGGTTGTTTCACGTTGTAATAAGCCTATATATACCAAGAATACTGAGTTCTTAAAAAGTCAAGAAATTCGATTTTCAAGCTGCTAGTGAGTGTAAAATCGCGTTTACTTCACTTCTTTCAAACTGCTTAAAAATCATATAAATGAATGTATCACCTCATAATAAGCCTCTATATACCAAAAATACTGAGTATTCAAAAAGTTAAGAAAATCGATTTTCTAGCCCCTAGCGAGTGTAAAATCGTGTTTACTTCACTTCTTTCAAACTGCTTAAAAATCATATAAATGGTTGTTTCACGTTATAATAAGCCTATATATACCAAGAATACTGAGTTTTTAAAAAGTCAAGAAAATCGATTTTGTAGCCCCTAGCGAGTGTAAAATCGCGTTTACTTCACTTCTTTCAAACTGCTTAAAAATCATATAAATGAAGGTATCACCTCATAATAAGCCTCTATATACCAAAAATACTGGGTATTCAAAAAAGTCAAGAAAATCGATTTTCTAGCCCCTAGTGAGTGTAAAATCGCGTTTACTTCACTTCTTTCAAACTGCTTAAAATTCATATAAATGGATGTATCACCTCATAATAAGCCTCTATATACCAAGAATACTGAGTTTTTAAAAAGTCAAGAAAATCGATTTTCTAGCCCCTAGCGAGCGTAAAATCGCGTTTACTTCACTTCTTTCAAACTTCGAAAAAATCATATAAATGGTTGTTTCACGTTATAATAAGCCTATATATACCAAGAATACTGAGTTCTTAAAAAGTCAAGAAATTCGATTTTCTAGCTGCTAGTGAGTGTAAAATCGCGTTTACTTCACTTCTTTCAAACTGCTTAAAATTCATATAAATGGATGTATCACCTCATAATAAGCCTCTATATACCAAGAATACTGAGTTTTTAAAAAGTCAAGAAAATCGATTTTCTAGCCCCTAGCGAGTGTAAAATCGTGTTTACTTCACTTCTTTCAAACTGCTTAAAAATCATATAAATGGTTGTTTCACGTTATAATAAGCCTATATATACCAAGAATACTGAGTTCTTAAAAAGTCAAGAAATTCGATTTTCTAGCTGCTAGTGAGTGTAAAATCGCGTTTACTTCAGTTCTTTCAAACTGCTTAAAAATCATATAAATGAATGTATCAGCTCATAATAAGCCTCTATATACCAAGAATACTGAGTTTTTAAAAAGTCAAGAAAATCGATTTTCTAGCCCCTAGCGAGTGTAAAATCGCGTTTACTTCACTTCTTTCAAACTGCTTAAAAATCATATAAATGAATGTATCACCTCATAATAAGCCTCTATATACCAAAAATACTGAGTATTCAAAAAGTTAAGAAAATCGATTTTCTAGCCCCTAGCGAGTGTAAAATCGTGTTTACTTCACTTCTTTCAAACAGCTTAAAAATCATATAAATGGTTGTTTCACGTTATAATAAGCCTATATATACCAAGAATACTGAGTTCTTAAAAAGTCAAGAAATTCGATTTTCTAGCTGCTAGTGAGTGTAAAATCGCGTTTACTTCACTTCTTTCAAACTGCTTAAAATTCATATAAATGGATGTATCACCTCATAATAAGCCTCTATATACCAAGAATACTGACTTTTTAAAAAGTCAAGAAAATCGATTTTCTAGCCCCTAGCGAGTGTAAAATCGCGTTTACTTCACTTCTTTCAAACTGCTTAAAAATCATATAAATGAATGTATCACCTCATAATAAGCCTCTATATACCAAAAATACTGAGTATTCAAAAAGTCAAGAAAATCGTTTTTCTAGCCCCTAGTGAGTGTAAAATCGCGTTTACTTCACTTCTTTCAAACTTCGAAAAAATCATATAAATGGTTGTTTCACGTCATAAGCCTTCATATACCAAAAATACTGAGTTTTTTTCGTACTCACCTATAAGAGATAGAGGGTATAGGTCATACGAACGTAACACTTGAGAATTTTTACTCTGCAGTTGGTGTTACTCCTTTGAAAGGAAGTATCTGCTGATTCTATTTAATTCTTACATTTTACATAACACGTATGCACGGCACAACACAAAAACAATACACACGACACTCATGATTTTAAATATTGCACTAGTGGGGGTGCAAGCTGAACCACTATTAACAACAGGTAGCAAGTGTTAGTTCTGCTCACTTTAGTATCGGAGAAAACAGTAAAAAAAAGAACCATTCTCATGTACAGCACTGCGTGCAAAGACCGTGTGCTGATGTGTGTGTAAAACGAGCGTGAGAAACGGATGTTCGTCAGCGATAAAATCTTTTATTGTCGATGGTAGGGATCGTGCAGTGGCGGATCGTGACTGCGTTTACATTTTGACAATTTGTAGCGAAATAAGGCATTTAACTCGACGCGTATGCTGAAACTGCGGTTGCGATAAGCGAGCTTATAAAAACCCGGTGCCAAGAGCAACCGGCCGTAGTGAGAAACGGGAGCGATAGTGGATTTTTCTATAAAATCGTTCTATTTGACGAAAAATAGTTTAAAATAAACACAAAATAGCAGCTTCGATACGTATCCACGGAGACCTTAGTGCTAGGCAACTGCACCTCTGTTTCTATACGTGAACGGCAGATTGCAGCTTCAATACGTGTCCACGGAGACCTTAGTGCTAGGCAACTGTACCTCTGTTTCTATACGTGAACGTCAGATGGCACGCCGGGCATCTTGCTCAATATGGTTTTTGTTTTATTGCCCGGCGTGACGCATTGCGCGGCGCGCGTTTGCCGTAAACCGTTACAGTTGCCATACTTATATTATCCTTTTTTTTAAAAAAAAATCTTCGCCATCTTAGTTCACAAATTCACCGCTAATTCCTTCTCCTCATTTTTCATCCAATCACCTTTGATTTTATTTTCGCCTATCACATCACGTTATTTCAATTTGTCCACCTATCAGAGATCGTCTTATTTTCACCAATCACAACGCTCCACGTGACTACTTGTTCTGCTTTTTAACCCTCGGTCGTGCATGTTTTGCGTGCTTGAGTTTCCATACCTCGCACACGCAACACCACAGCGCGTAACATGTCCACGTGCTAGCTGGTGTACCGGTGCGATCGCCTCCTGGGCCTGCTCAACGCCGAGGACGTGGTAGTGCAGACCTGCGTACCCGTGACGAACCAGGTCATCTACGTGGTGTTGAGGTAACTCCGAGGAGAGCCCCAAGGAGATCCACGCTACAAATGCCGTGATTGTGGCTTACACCACGGCACACAAGTGCCTAGTGTTATTTTGTCACCTGAAGCGAAAGGTCTCCGTGGACACGTATCGAAGCTGCAATCTGCCGTTCACGTATAGAAACAGAGGTACAGTTGCCTAGCACTAAGGTCTCCGTGGACACGTATCGAAGCTGCCATCTGACGTTCACGTATAGAAACACAGGTACAGTTGCCTAGCACTAAGGTCTCCGTGGACACGTATCGAAGCTGCAATCTGCCGTTCACGTATAGAAACAGGTATAGTTGCCTAGCACTAAGATCTCCGTGGACACGTATCGAACCTGCAATCTGCCGTTCACGTATAGAAACAGAGGTATAGTTGCCTAGCACTAAGGTCTCCGTGCACACGTCTCGAAGCTGTAATCTGCCGTTCACGTATACAAACAGAGGTACAGTTGCCTAGCACTAAGGTCTCCGTGGACACGTATCGAAGCTGCAATCTGCCGTTCACGTATAGAAACAGAGGTGCAGTTGCCTACCACTAAGGTCTCCGTGAACATGTATCGAAGCTGCAATCTGCCGTTCACGTATAGAAACAGAGGTACAGTTGCCTAGCACTAAGGTTTCCGTGGACACGTATCGAAGCTGCAATCTGCCGTTCACGTATAGAAACAGAGGTACAGTTGCCTAGCACTAAGGTCTCCGTGGACACGTATTGAAGCTGCAATCTGCCGTTCACGTATAGAAACAGAGGTGCAGTTGCCTAGCACTAAGGTCTCCGTGGATACGTATCGAAGCTGCTATTTTGTGTTTATTTTAAACTATTTTTCGTCAAATAGAACGATTTTATAGAAAAATCCACTATCGCTCCCGTTTCTCACTACGGCCGGTTGCTCTTGGC
Organism: Deroplatys truncata; assembly: GCA_030765065.1. Classification (NCBI taxonomy): domain Eukaryota; kingdom Metazoa; phylum Arthropoda; class Insecta; order Mantodea; family Mantidae; genus Deroplatys; species Deroplatys truncata. The sequence goes on along the minus strand of CM060990.1, from coordinate 207,841,050 downwards.
ACCGGGTATTTATAAGCTCGCTTATCGCAACCGCAGTTTCAGCATACGCGTCGAGTTAAATGCCTTATTTCGCTACAAATTGTCAAAATGTAAACGCAGTCACGATCCGCCACTGCACGATCCCTACCATCGACAATAAAAGATTTTATCGCTGACGAACATCCGTTTCTCACGCTCGTTTTACACACACATCAGCACACGGTCTTTGCACGCAGTGCTGTACATGAGAATGGTTCTTTTTTTTACTGTTTTCTCCGATACTAAAGTGAGCAGAACTAACGCTTGCTACCTGTTGTTAATAGTGGATCAGCTTGCACCCCCACTAGTGCAATATTTAAAATTATGAGTGTCGTGTGTAGTGTTTTTGTGTTGTGCCGTGCATACGTGTTATGTAAAATGTAAGAATTAAATAGAATCAGCAGATACTTCCTTTCTAAGGAGTAACACCAACTGCAGAATAAAAATTCTCAAGTGTTACGTTCGTCGACCTCTACCCTCTATCTCTTATAGGCGAGTACGAAAAAAACTCAGTATTTTTGGTATATGAAGCCTTATTATGACGTGAAACAACCATTTATATGATTTTTTCGAAGTTTGAAAGAAGTGAAGTGAACGCGATTTTACACTCACTAGCACCTAGAAAATCGAATTTCTTGACTTTTTAAAAAGTCAGTATTCTTGGTATATATATAGGCTTATTATAACGTGAAACAACCATTTATATGATTTTTTCGAAGTTTGAAAGAAGTGAAGTAAACGCGATTTTACACTCACTAGGGGCTAGAAAATCGATTTTCTTGACTTTTTGAATACTCAGTATTTTTGGTATATAGAGGCTTATTATGAGGTGATACATTCATTTATATGATTTTTAAGCAGTTTGAAAGAAGTGAAGTAAACGCGATTTTACACTCGCTAGGGGCTAGAAAATCGATTTTCTTGACTTTTTAAAAACTCAGTATTCTTGGTATATAGAGGCTTATTATGAGGTGATACATCCATTTATATGAATTTTAAGCAGTTTGAAAGAAGTGAAGTAAACGCGATTTTACACTCACTAGCAGCTAGAAAATCGAATTTCTTGACTTTTTAAGAACTCAGTATTCTTGGTATATATAGGCTTATTATAACGTGAAACAACCATTTATATGATTTTTAAGCAGTTTGAAAGAAGTGAAGTAAACACGATATTACACTCGCTAGGGGCTAGAAAATCGATTTTCTTAACTTTTTGAATACTCAGTATTTTTGGTATATAGAGGCTTATTATGAGGTGATACATTCATTTAAATGATTTTTAAGCAGTTTGAAAGAAGTGAAGTAAACGCGATTTTACACTCGCTAGGGGCTAGAAAATCGATTTTCTTGACTTTTTAAAAACTCAGTATTTTTGGTATATAGAGGCTTATTATGAAGTGATACATCCATTTATATGAATTTTAAGCAGTTTGAAAGAAGTGAAGTAAACGCGATTTTACACTCACTAGCAGCTAGAAAATCGAATTTCTTGACTTTTTAAGAACTCAGTATTCTTGGTATATATAGGCTTATTATAACGTGAAACAACCATTTATCTGATTTTTAAGCAGTTTGAAAGAAGTAAAGTAAACACGATTTTACACTCGCTAGGGGCTAGAAAATCGATTTTCTTAACTTTTTGAATACTCAGTATTTCTGGTATATAATGACTTATTATGAGGTGATACATTCATTTATATGATTTTTAAGCAGTTTGAAAGAAGTGAAGTAAACGCGATTTTACACTCACTAGCAGCTAGAAAATCGAATTTCTTGACTTTTTAAAAACTCAGTATTCTTGGTATATATAGGCTTATTATAACGTGAAACAACCATTTATATGATTTTTTCGAAGTTTGAAAGAAGTGAAGTAAACGCGATTTTACGCTCGCTAGGGGCTAGAAAATCGATTTTCTTGACTTTTTAAAAACTCAGTATTCTTGGTATATAGAGGGTTATTATGAGGTGATACATCCATTTATATGAATTTTAAGCAGTTTGAAAGAAGTGAAGTAAACGCGATTTTACACTCACTAGGGGCTAGAAAATCGATTTTCTTGACTTTTTTGAATACCCAGTATTTTTGGTATATAGAGGCTTATTATGAGGTGATACCTTCATTTATACGATTTTTAAGCAGTTTGAAAGAAGTGAAGTAAACGCGATTTTACACTCGCTAGGGGCTAGAAAATCGATTTTCTTGACTTTTTAAAAACTCAGTATTCTTGGTATATAGAGGCTTATTATGAGGTGATACATCCATTTATATGAATTTTAAGCAGTTTGAAAGAAGTGAAGTAAACGCGATTTTACACTCACTAGCAGCTAGAAAATCGAATTTCTTGACTTTTTAAGAACTCAGTATTCTTGGTATATATAGGCTTATTATAACGTGAAACAACCATTTTATATGATTTTTAAGCAGTTTGAAAGAAGTGAAGTAAACGCGATTTTACACTCACTAGGGGCTAGAAAATCGATTTTCTTGACTTTTTTGAATACCCAGTATTTTTGGTATATAGAGGCTTATTATGAGGTGATACATTCATTTATATGATTTTTAAGCAGTTTGAAAGAAGTGAAGTAAACGCGATTTTACACTCGCTAGGGGCTAGAAAATCGATTTTCTTAACTTTTTGAATACTCAGTATTTTTGGTATATAGAGGCTTATTATGAGGTGATACATTCATTTATATGATTTTTAAGCAGTTTGAAAGAAGTGAAGTAAACGTGATTTTACACTCGCTAGGGGCTAGAAAATCGATTTTCTTGACTTTTTAAAAACTCAGTATTCTTGGTATATAGAGGCTTATTATGAGGTGATACATCCATTTATATGAATTTTAAGCAGTTTGAAAGAAGTGAAGTAAACGCGATTTTACACTCACTAGGAGCTAGAAAATCGAATTTCTTGACTTTTTAAGAACTCAGTATTCTTGGTATATATAGGCTTATTATAACGTGAAACAACCATTTATATGATTTTTAAGCAGTTTGAAAGAAGTGAAGTAAACACGATTTTACACTCGCTAGGGGCTAGAAAATCGATTTTCTTAACTTTTTGAATACTCAGTATTTTTGGAATATAGAGACTTATTATGAGGTGATACATTCATTTAAATGATTTTTAAGCAGTTTGAAAGAAGTGAAGTAAACCTGATTTTACACTCGCTAGGGGCTAGAAAATCGATTTTCTTGACTTTTTAAAAACTCAATATTCTTGGTATATAGAGGCTTATTATGAGGTGATACATCCATTTATATGAATTTTAAGCAGTTTGAAAGAAGTGAAGTAAACGCGATTTTACACTCACTAGCAGCTAGAAAATCGAATTTCTTGACTTTTTAAAAACTCAGTATTCTTGGTATATATAGGCTTATTATAACGTGAAACAACCATTTATATGATTTTTTCGAAGTTTGAAAGAAGTGAAGTAAACGCGATTTTACACTCACTAGGGGCTAGAAAATCGATTTTCTTGACTTTTTTGAATACCCAGTATTTTTGGTATATAGAGGCTTATTATGAGGTGATACATTCATTTATATGATTTTTAAGCAGTTTGAAAGAAGTGAAGTAAACGCGATTTTACACTCGCTAGGGGCTAGAAAATCGATTTTCTTGACTTTTTAAAAACTCAGTATTCTTGGTATATAGAGGCTTATTATGAGGTGATACATCCATTTATATGAATTTTAAGCAGTTTGAAAGAAGTGAAGTAAACGCGATTTTACACTCACTAGCAGCTAGAAAATCGAATTTCTTGAGTTTTTAAGAACTCAGTATTCTTGGTATATATAGGCTTATTATAACGTGAAACAATCATTTATATGATTTTTAAGCAGTTTGAAAGAAGTGAAGTAAACACGATTTTACACTCGCTAGGGGCTAGAAAATCGATTTTCTTAACTTTTTGAACACTCAGTATTTTTGGTATATAGAGGCTTATTATGAGGTGATACATTCATTTATATGATTTTTAAGCAGTTTGAAAGAAGTGAAGTAAACACCATTTTACAATCGCTAGGGGCTAGAAAATCGATTTTCTTGACTTTTTAAAAACTCAGTATTCTTGGTATATAGAGGCATATTATGAGGTGATACATCCATTTATATGAATTTTAAGCAGTTTGAAAGAAGTGAAGTAAACGCGATTTTACACTCACTAGCAGCTAGAAAATCGAATTTCTTGACTTTTTAAGAACTCAGTATTCTTGGTATATATAGGCTTATTATAACGTGAAACAACCATTTATATGATTTTTAAGCAGTTTGAAAGAAGTGAAGTAAACACGATTTTACACTCGCTAGCGGCTAGAAAATCGATTTTCTTAACTTTTGGAATACTCAGTATTTTTGGTATATAGAGACTGATTATGAGGTGATACATTCATTTATATGATTTTTAAGCAGTTTGAAAGAAGTGAAGTAAACGCGATTTTACACTCACTAGCAGCTAGAAAATCGAATTTCTTGACTTTTTAAAAACTCAGTATTCTTGGTATATATAGGCTTATTATAACGTGAAACAACCATTTATATGATTTTTTCGAAGTTTGAAAGAAGTGAAGTAAACGCGATTTTACACTCACTAGGGGCTAGAAAATCGATTTTCTTGACTTTTTGAATACTCAGTATTTTTGGTATATAGAGGCTTATTATGAGGTGATACATTCCTTTATAAGATTTTTAAGCAGTTTGAAAGAAGTGAAGTAAACGCGATTTTACACTCGCTAGGGGCTAGAAAATCGATTTTCTTGGTATATAGAGGCTTATTATGAGGTGATACATCCATATATACGAATTTTAAGCAGTTTGAAAGAAGTGAAGTAAACGCGATTTTATACTCACTAGGAGCTAGAAAATCCAATTTCTTGACTTTTTAAAAACTGAGTATTCTTGGTATATATAGGCTTATTATGACGTGAAACAACCATTTATATGATTTTTAAGCAGTTTGAAAGAAGTGAAGTAAACGCGATTTAACACTCACTAGGGGCTAGAAAATTGATTTTCTTTACTTGTTAAAAATTCAATATTCTTGGTATATAGAGGCTTATTATGAGGTGATACATCCATTTATATGAATTTTAAGCAGTTTGAAAGAAGTGAAGTAAACGCGATTTTACACTCACTAGGAGGTATAAAATCCAATTTCTTGACTTTTTAAAAACTCAGTATTCTTGGTATATATAGGCTTATTATGACGTGAAACAACCATTTATATGATTTTTAAGCAGTTTGAAAGAAGTGAAGTAAACGCAATTTTACACTCACTAGGGGCTAGAAAATCGTTTGCACTGCACACTTTTGTGTTAAAATATATATATACATTTTCAATTTTGTCATTGTGTAGATTTGGTTTGTTAAATTTTTTATACGCTACTATTATAGTGTGTGTGTATGTGTGTGTGTGTGTGTGCGAGTATGTGCCTAGTATCCGTGCGCCACAAGCCAAAACGACGACATTATAGAAAAACTTTATCATTTGCCTACCGGACAGGGACAACCGCGAAAAGCCTGAAAAAAGCTCTAAGAGTATTCTAACGCCTACCGATCTGGAAAACCCATGAAAACAAATAGTACACTTTTTTGACCGCTTTCGACCGGCAATGAGAACCCTGCTCCTACGTACGCTAACGACCAGGTTTTTGGTATAGTTAAATTACGTCTGTGCAAAGGGCGTCTGTACCGCTTTAAAAAACCTAGGTATATCAGTGCGTAGTGATGTTGGTTGATCTTAAAGCTGGTTAAGCATTTTTCAAAAACAGTTTGCTACACGCTACTATTAAATGTGTGTGTGTGCGAGTATGTGCCTAGTATCCGTGCGCCGACAAGGTAAAACTTCATCATTTGCCTACCGGGCAGGGACAACCACTAAAAACCTGAAAAACCTCGAAAATTAGAAACGGCTTCGTCAACCACTACAGCAAACGCCTACCAACCAGGGAAAACCTATGAAAAAGCAGAAAGAGCTTGCATTCGTTTACCATCCGCAGAAAACCCCCAAAAACTAGTTATTTTTTAAAGAAACGAAAAAACAAAAAGAAAAAAAGAAAAAAGGAAAAGACGAATAATATAAGTATGGCAACTGCAACGGGTGTGTGTGTGTGTGTGTGTGTGCCTATTTAATTTTTATTTTCTTTTGCACTGCACACATTTGTGTTACAATATATGCATTTTCAATTTTGGGAAAACCTATGAAAAAGCAGAAACAGCTTGCATTCGTCTACCAGCCAGAGAAAACCCCGAAACACTAGTTATTTAAAATTGCTGATGGGTTCTGGATAGGCTTTTGCAAATGTTGTTGGTAGCAAAACTTACCTTTACCATCACCTCCAACATACCCCACTCCCACACCTTTTTTCTTTCCACCAATCATAATCTCTCTTATTCTTACCAATCAACAACTTTCATTTGTTCCTTTCCACCAATAACATCACTTCTTATTCCCACCAATCACAACTTCACACGTCACTTTCTGTTATACTTTTTATCCCTCGTTCGCCATCTTTCCCCTCTTTCAGTCCCAACCTCCGCACAGACAACACCTCACCGCTCCTTAACCTCAACTTCATGCCTCCGCCATCTTATTTAGTTCCCATTTTTACCACCGCGCCTCTCATCTCCCAACCAGATTGCCGGCAAGAACAGATCTCGTTCATTCACACCTCGACGGTTGTTTCGACAGCAGCTACTGTGAACACCTACGTCGTACACTTTTTTGACCGCTTTCGACCGGCTATGAGAACCCTGCTCCTACGTACGCTAGCGACCATCACGATGGTCCAGTACCAGGTTTTTGGTATAGTTAAATTACGCCTCTGCAAAGGGCGTCTGTACCGCTTTAAAAAACCTAGGTATATCAGTGCGTAGTGATGTTGGTTGATCTTAAAGCTGGTTAAGCATTTTCAAAAACAGTTTGCTTTTATTTTTTCGCGTCGCGTGAAGCTACCGCGCTTTTGGTGACGCATCCACACCAGTAACAGGTAAGTACCACACGCATAATTATTTTTCGGACCTGCTTGGCGTAGGAATATATCCTTTCGTGTTTTGGTACTGTAACCTCAAATCTCCTTACCCTCCTCTTGCGTCCGCCATCTTGTTTAGTTCTCACCGTAGCTCCTTGTCGCAGACCCTCCGCCATTTTTAGTTCCCACTATTTTAACCTCAAAATCTGCTCTTCTAAGCTCTTGCTACCGCCATCTTCTTTTAGTTCCCATTCTCACTACCGCGTCTCCTTGCCCCCACCTCTTGCGACCGCCATGTTCACCACTAACCTCCAAATTTCCTCGTCCTTAAACCTCTTGTCTCAACCATCTTGTTTAGTTCCCATTTTCGCCACCGCATCTCATATCGCCCCATCTCTCTATCCACTCAAGAAAACTACCATCCAACGTTCAAAAAATTGCTGATCAGTTCTCGACAGGCTTTTGCAAATCTTGTTGCTAGCAAAACTTACCTTTCCCATCACCTCCAACATACCCCACTCCCACACCTTTTTCTTTCCACCAATCATAATCTCTCTTATTCTTACCAATCAACAACTTTCATTTGTTCCTTTCCACCAATAACATCACTTCTTATTCCCACCAATCACAACTTCACACGTCACTTTCTGTTATACTTTTTATCCCTCGCTCCCCATCTTTTCCCTCTTTCAGTCCCGACCTCCGCACAGACAACACCTCGCCACCCCGCTCCTCTCCATCACGTGACCTCCATACTCTTTCATCTTCCTTCCCTCATCTTCCACCCGAATTAACGAACCAATCAAAACACTCCACGTCACTTCCTCTTTTTCCTTCACGTTACCCTAATCCTCAATTCTTTTAACTCGTCCCGGATGAACCAATTGCAATAACGATAATCCTTCCGCTCAGGGCGCTTTTCAAACTTCCCGCCGCCGCCGTCGCACGCAGCGACACTAGCGACACTAGCGCCCCTAGCGGCAGGATTATCGTTAATCCAATTGGCTCATCCGGGACTTATACTACTTGTGGGTATGGCGAATGTCCGGTGAACGTCCTCTGCAAGCGTGTGTAGTGCCAACAGTGAAATTCGGAGGTGGTGATGTTATGGTGTGGTCGTGTTTTTCCTGGAGGAGGCTTGCACCCCTTGTTGTTTTGCATGGCACGATCACAGCGCAGACCTACATTGATATTTTAAGCACCTTCTTGCTTCCCACTGTTGAAGAGCAATTCGGGGATGGCGATTGCATCTTTCAACATGATCGAGCACCTGTTCATACCGCATGGGCTGTGACGGAGTGATTACACGACAATAACATCCCTGTAATGGACTGGCCTGCACAGAGTCCTGACTTGAATCCTACAGAACACCTTTGGGATGTTTTGGAACGCCGACTTCATGCCAGGCCTCACCGACCTACATCGATACCTCTCCTCAGTTCCGCACTCCGTGAAGAATGGGCTGCCATTCTCCAAGAAACCTTCTAGCACCTGATTGAAAGTATGCCTGCGAGATTGAACGCTGTCATCAAGGCTAAGGGTGGGCCAACACGATATTGACTTCCAGCATTACCGATGGAGGGCGCCACGAACTTGTACGTCATTTTCAGCCAGGTGTCCGGATACTTTTGATCATGTAGTGTATGTCTAACATGCAAGATGTGGTAACAGGTATACAAAAGATGGCAATAAATAGCACTCTTCATGGCTGCAAAAACAATGCACTTTATTTGACCATTTCCAGGTATAATAATGCATGAAATTTGTGAAATGCCAGAAACACCGTGAAAGAAATCACTAGATATTTTAACTCTATGAAAAAGCAAAGTTTTGTGTTTGGAAAAGTATTCGACCATCAAATAAGGGATTACTGTGAAACCTGTTGGGTAGAACAGCATGAATCAATCTTGAAATTTACAGAAGATTTACAAAGATAGCAAAAGTGCTTTAAAATTGTCAAAATAGATGGATTATTCTACAGCAAGTAAGGCAAACCACTTATGTTCTGTTTCTACTTGTTTATAATTACTATGCACTGCCTTAATGATATAAGGAATGTTAATGTTGTTCTTGGCAAGTATCTTCAACTTGAATTTACAGACCTGTGCTCAGCCAAAGAAAAAATAACCTCATGATAAAATTACTTCAGGACAAAAGGGAAGAGTCTCATAAATTCTTTTCATTGGCATTTGATGCTGCTGAAAGAACTATGGAAATGATGGATGTATCAATTTACATTCCAAGACTAGCAGAGAAGCAAATAAACGTGTTAAACTACTCATCAACAGCCAGTGATAATTGTGGCTGTATACTAAGAACTGGGAAGGTGTTTAGATTCAAATAATGGATAATACTATTGCAAATATGAATGACAGATTGTCATATAATTCAGTAGTGTGTTAGAAACTGAACATAATAGTATTAACAAACTTGGATAAAATATCGGATCTCAAGTGTAGCTTTGAGCCCAAATGCAATAATTACTCAACTTCAGGTATTGAGCATATTGAAAAGATGAACCCCACTCCTGTACGTATTATACAAGGTTGTTATATTTAGTTATACACATTACTTTAGCTACAATTTTGTGATGATAAATGAACTGTATCATGATATATGTATCACATCACACTTTCAATGAATATAATTAATCATTTTGATATTGTATACTTATCTGCTATTTTTGATAAATCCCAAAGCATATATATGTTACTATGGATGAAAGAAATTTAATTTAATTCATTGTCACAAAAGAAAGACACAATGATAATGAAACTTCTTAATGACATTTGTTCCCTCAAGCACATTTCCTACTACAGCACCTTTAAAACAGTCAATAAAGCAATGAGATGTTATGAAGAGCTTGAGGAGAAAAGCTACTAACTTCTAAAGGCTTTGGTGCAGATTCTTTTAACTCTACCAATTTCAATAGGTGAGTAACCTCTATAATTTAGTAATATTAGTCAGGTCAATCTCATCATGAAGCCTTCCTTAAATTTCTGTTTTCTTAGTTTTAAAAAATGTTAAATTAATCATTAAATAATTATAACATTTTTCAATTAATTTATTATTAAATCTTAATTTATAAAATTCAACTCTCTGCCCTATAGTTAATGAGTTTTATTGTTGTTACAACTTACTAAAACATCATTAAATGCACAATTTATTTTATATTGTGCTTATTACAAAATTATTTTATTTTCAACAGTCACAGCAGAATGGACATTTCCAATACCCAGGTGATTGAAAAGTTGGCTGAGAGAAAGACTGACTGAAGACCACTTAACAGGTCTTGCACTTATAAATATCTATACAGATATCAAAGTTTGTGTTGAATACCTCATAAATAGATTTGGGTAGCAGTGTACATAAAAACATATCTAGGATTGTTGTCCTGTACATGGTTCCCAACAATTTTAGTATATGTTTACTACTATGATGTTTTTCATTTGGTGGTTCAAAGTATGAGGTCAATTCAGAAATTAGGTTCCATTAACTTTTTTAAGGAATGAAATTTTATTTTTGGAGCTTTAATTAACATAAGTGAAAAGTAAACCATTAAATTTGCTTTTAATGTAATTTCCATTTACATTCAGGCATTTGTCTTACTGTTTCACAAGCTTTGAAATCCCTCTTTATGAATGAATCTGCTGCCTGTGATTGTAGCCAGCCTGTAACTACCAACAGAACACCTTACTTGTCTCCTCCACCTGAGAAAAACGGTTAACATGAACTTCTTTGCTGAAAATGTTTGGAAGACATTTTTGTGGTTTCATAAGGGAGTTGATGTGACCCCATTCCATTGACTGTTGTTTTGTTTTGATGTTGGTGTACCAAACCCATGTATCATCTCAAATGACAATCTGCTTGAGAAAGCTTTCACCTTCACTCTCATAATGTTGAAAGGATGTCAGTGTTGCTCCCATCTTCATGGTTTTTTGGGTTTCAGACAGCATTTTCAGCACCCACCAAGCACAAAATGCAACAGTCTAACCTCTTTGTCACCACTAAATATGGAGCAGTCCTACTGATGTGCAAAAAATGCTAACAGAGTTCTGAAATTGTGAAATAGTGATTCTGTCTGACCACATCATTTACATTTGCAACAAGTTCAGTTTTCATAACAGATGAGGGACCTAGATGCAAACCCAAACATTTCCTCTTTGTTTAACTTTACAGGAAACAAGAAAAACATGCAGAAACTTATAATTGTGAAAAGCCTCATTAAATGTTTCCAGTGCCGTAAAAGTGTAACAAATTGCATGTGTGTACCCCTCATTACCAAGTGGTTACCATGCTAGCCTCTAGTTCCCGAGGTCGCAGGTTCAAACCCGGCAGAGGGCAATGAACTTTTTTGGGCTTTAAAATCCTTAGCATGGCTTCCTTTGGAAGGAAACTAATACTGGTGGTCCCATGTCCTAGATCTATGGCACATAAAGAACCTCAAATCCTGATAAAGGGGCCTCTGAGCAAATTTTCCCAATACAGTATAGAACACTAAGGACCACAGCAGTTAAAGAGCATCCATAAATAATAAAAAAATAATACATAATAAAACAAAACAATTGCCTCATATAGCAAAAATCAGGACACTTAATTATTGAAAATGTCTGTGTTTGCTTCCAGGGCTTTATGTTTTCTCATGTAAATAGCACAATATGAATATATTTATTTTATTAAAGTTGCTGTTGTGTTGATATTGTATTATTGATAAACTGTTGCATTAATGAGCTATTCTAATTACATCACTATCATATTATTTAATGCTTTATAGGCTCTTAATTATTTTAATTTCATTTTTCAAATTCTCAATGCTGTAAATTCAACCTTTGGTTCGCCGATGCATTCTTCTGCCTCCGTAATACAGCAGCACTGCATTGTCAACAACATCCTTATTGAACTGAAGGACATAGTGCTCCCTCCATTTTTGATTTCAGCAATAAATCTACATCAGATAATTTTTCCTTCCAGACTGGTGCTGTTCTTGGTAATATGGCAGGATTAACTGTAACGATGTTCTTTCCCTTCTGCACCTATTCTAGTACTGTAGAAAGATTCACCTCTGATTTTTCAGTCTCCTTACAGCGAGTCAAGATCATTCTCTTGGCATCATTGAATTTGTAGTGCTATTGTCCAGAGTTTTTCACTAAACTAACTTGCTCTTTGTAATCATACACTTCTGATTCTCTTTCAACTTTTATAACAGTCCCAAATTGTCCAAAGATGTGAAAATATTCCTAGGTGTAAGAATTGATGTTTTCTTTTCATCACCTTCTCAATGTGACCAAAAACTGTATCTGTTGGTAGAAGACTGTAGCCTGCTCAAGGAAATATCAATTCTAAATGATCAGTGGTGTATGAGGCACCCTTCAAAGTACGTAGCAATCTTGGACATGTTTTTGTCATCCCCCACACCCATCTGATATTAGTCTTACAGTTGTTACAGCTGAGGGAAAATCTGTGTTCGTCAGCCTGTGATGGACAACTGATGCAGTGTCATTCGATGATTTTGGATGTTCATTTTCTGTCCATGCATAAATGTATGTTGTTTGGATTAAGACTTTGTTTGCCTTTTGATAATCCTTCAACAACAGTAAAGTTATAAGCATAAAGCTGCCTGGAATAGTGACATGCCTGGCTAGAAGGTTCAGGGACTGGCATGTTTTTCTGACCACCATAGCTCAGTTTCTAAACAGTAGGATCATTAAGCCTTAATAAGTCCTGAAATGCTTTTTCACACAGTATGTGGGCTCAGTTTTCATACATGAGGTGTTTCTTTATGCCAGGTTTGCATTGCGCAGACACAAACAGAACCAAACTAATAAAGACATAAACCATAAAACATGATTATTAGCCCATGGAATCATCACAGCTGATACAATGGTATTTGACAATCATCACATGACTTCAGTTTATTCCATATTGGCTGCACAGAAATGTCAGTGTTTGCACCTCACAGCTTGGGGGAAATGACGGTGTTTGAATTTAAACAGTAGATTCTGTGACATGAAATTAAAGGAATAGTGGTTTGCACCTGATTCTTACATTAAATGATAGATTAGAAAGCTGAGAATGCATATGACTGTAAAATTCATTTTTGATAAAAAGTGGAAATGTCGTGGTTGCATCTAAACCCCTCAGATGGTCACCCACTTAGTTCATCATGGATGTTAGTGTGTCCATCTTGGAATTGACGACACCAATATTGAATGATACTCCCACCCATAATGCTCCTGTACACTGCTGTAATCTCACAATGATTTGCAGCTGCAATTTTTCCCCCCTCACATGTGATGGGAGCTTCTATGCTGCACACATTTTACAAGCCTCTCTTGGTGAAAGATTAAGTTGAATACAACCTCATACTGATACTGCCAGGAGCGCACTGAACTAAGCTATACAGCAAGTAAAGAATAGCACTGCTACTGCCTCTCCTGCTCATGAATGAAATACTGGAATTTATTTTCTAAATTGCCCTCATATAATAAATATTATTACATACAGAAATAGTATTATTTATTCTTCGCTGTTTTAGGGGAAATCCTCAACATTTTTTCTATGCCAAAGTCCAAACGTTGTATAAAATTAATATTTTGCTGCTAAATTGTTTAAATTTCCTGGAGGAGGACTATACCCCCCTTTAACTAGTGGTAGTCTATACCTTCAGGCTATCCAGTGTACCCCTCTTACAGAAATCCTAGATCTACCTTTGTTCCAGTTGCGTTATATTTTAGAACATTTTCATCAAAATTATCCTGTGATTGCTTCCCACAGTTAGAAACCAGGAATCAGATTATACCCCCTCCTTTAACTAGGGGTTTTCTATACCTTCAAAACATCCAGTGTATCCCCCTTCCTTTTACAGAAATTCTATAGCTGCCCTTATTTGAAGTGTATTATTTTTGAAAAAGATTTCATCAACATTATTTATGTGGTTGCTTCCTACACTTACAAACCTCATTATTTCATTATGCCTATTCTTTATTACCTCAAGTGTTTAAATATGTTGAAAAATGTCAGGATATATCCATTAAATATGGTATGTAACATTCTTATTCTACATTAAGTTTTGATATGGACAACTACAGGCTCTTTCCAATACTGCATGTTTAGCAATATTACATGTAAGTTGTGCTTTCAGGGGCGATTTTATTTCCACTTTTTGTGAATCAAGAATTTTGGCATTTCTCTAAGCTGCAGTAATACCTGCTTCTCCAATAGTAATTCATATTTTTAAACGGTTGTGGTCATACCACTTGGCATCACATGATTAATCATGTATACAAACTTCATCTAAAATACACTTTTGACAAAAACATGCAGAGAAACTAAAGTACTGCATTCTAGAATATGGTATTTTAGTCCTTAAATGGTATAATGCTGTTTTTTTACATTTGTTTTACTTTGGTACTGAATACAATAATATAAAATTCTGATATATAGTTCAGGAAGAACAAAACATTTTATTTTATATTTAAGTCATATGAATTACTCAACAAAAATGTACACTTGAACTTTGTGATAATGGCACCAGTTTCAGCAACAACTCAGTTATAATGCCATGTTTTTTGTGGCACAGACATTTTCCTCATAAGTAGGGATGGGACTTCGATACTGTTGATACTCTCGATACTTGATGGAATCAAAGAATGTCTAATATTTTGAGATAAACCTTCGATACTTCTAAATTTTTAAGCTTTGCATTATTGAAAGTTGTTGCGTTTTACTTTATGCTAGATAAGGAATGTAAGGAATTGAGACTTCACCTTATTGCCTTGCATGTATCTCCAAAGAGTTACTGGACTATAGTTCTTAATAGACCTTGACTGCATTTCTTGTGTGTGAATTAATACAACATTTCATAGACTCTTGTGTTTAAATGAAAACTTGAAAATCTATTGGGGAAGGAGTAGAAGTACTCATGTAACATGCAGCATTAACTGAGTTGTAAATAAAGCTGATTTAGCTGATGCAATAAATCATTTTTCTGCAACAGCCTGGCTTGGTGACTCACTCTCAGCCATTACACTTACCTACTCCAGTGACCAAAATCTGCGAATCCAGCAGAAACAAATCATAACTAAATACATGAGATAATACAGCACAAGGAAATATTTGTTCTTACTTTCCATCTGTTAGTTTGTGTTTACACAGTCAAACTCAGATCATGGGCATAACTTAGAGGTATACTGTATGATTAATTTCCATAATATGGATAGAAAATCTTTTAAAATGCATTTTTAGCAAAAATATGATTACATAGAAAAGGGAAGCAAAGAAATTATCACCATCATCATCATTAGCACTAGCCTTGACTAACAATATGGGATATATATTTTATATATATATATATATACACTATGTGATCAAAAGTATCCGGACACCCCCACAAATATACGTTTTTCATTTTAGGTGCATTGTGCTGTCAACTACTGCCTGGTCCTCACTATCCGCGACCTCAGTAGACATTAGACATCGTGAAACAGCAGAATGGGACGCTCCATGGAACTCACGGACTTCGAACGTGGTCAGGTGATTGGGGTGTCACTTGTGTCAGAAGTCTGTACGCGAGATTTCCACACGCCTAAACATCCCTAGGTCCACTGTTACTGATGCGATAGTGAAGTGGAAATGTGAAGGGACATGTACAGCACAAAAGCGTACAGGCCAACCTTGTCTGTTGACTGACAGAGACCGCCGATATTTGAAGAGGGTCGTAAAGAGTAATAGGCAGACATCTATCTAGACCATCACACAGTAATTCCAAACTGCATCAGGATCTACTCCAAGTACTATGACAGGCCTGAGGTGAGAAACCTTGGATTCCATGGTCGAGCGGCTGCTCATAAGCCACACATCACGTAGGAAAATACCAAACGACGCCTCGCTTGGTGTAAGGAGCCTCAACATTACACGATTGAACAGTGGCAAAACATTGTGTGGAGTGACGAATCACGGTACACAATGTGGCGATCCAATGGCAGGGTGTGGGTATGGCAAATGCCCGGTGAACGTCCTCTGCGAGCGTGTGTAGTGCCAACAGTGAAATTTGGAGGTGGTAGTGTTATGGTGTGGTCGTGTTTTTCCTGGAGGGGGCTTGCACTCCTTGTTGTTTTGCATGGCACGATCACAGCGCAGACCTACATTGATATTTAAGCACCTTCTTGCTTCCCACTGTTGAAGAGCAATTCGGGGATGGCGATTGCATCTTTCAACACGATCGAGCACCTGTTCATACTGCACGGACTGTGGCGGAGTGGTTACATGATAATATCCCTGTAATAGACCTGCCTGCACAGAGTCCTGCATTGAATCCTATAGAACACCTTTGGGATTTTTTGGAACGCCGACTTCGTGCCAGGCCACACCGACCTACATCGATACCTCTACTCAGTTCCGCACTCCGTGAAGAATGGGCTGCCATTCCCCAAGAAACCTTCCAGCACCTGATTGGAAGTATGCCTGCGAGAGTGAACGCTGTCATCAAGGCTAAGGGTGGGCCAACACCATATTGACTTCCAGCATTACCGATGGAGGGCGCCACGAACTTGTACGTCATTTTCAGCCAGGTGTCCGGATACTTTTGATCACGTAGTGTATATATATATTGTGTGTGTATCATGTGACATTATGAAGATAAAAAATTGCTACCAACTGGACAGCTGGATAACATCAAGCAAGAATAATTTCGGAATCAGCATACAATACATTTATACACAGAAAACTGCTTATAAGAACATAATTCAGTGAACAAGCTATCGCTTGGCAGTTTTTTATAAAGTGAATATCGAGTACCAATGCTCAAAACTCCATATGGGTATCAAGTATTGAGTATTGAGAAACTGTGGTATCCTCCCATTACTACTCATAACGAATGGGTTTTCAGCATTGCTTAATATGACAAACATATATGCTTCTATCTTGCATATAACATCATTTGCAGCCTCAGTTGCAATAAGGTTTTGCAAGAATCAATACATCTTAGAAATCCTGTTGTTTAAATCTGGTGACCTGCAAATACCTTCCTCACCTTTCTCTCATTAGTCTTTGGAATGTAGGTAGATTCCTCGCCTCATTGTAACCCTTGCACATTCATATGTGGTTATAACCACAGAATGTAATAACAGTACTGGAAGTCAGTTGCCATAGTCATTTTTCAAGAAGTGCACACATTTTAGTGCAGCATGGCCAGTAAAAGAATTTTTTTTTTAAAAAATTAGAAAACTAAAAATTTAAAAAGCTAATGTATCTCATCAGTTTGACCTAGTTAATTCCACAGTCCAAAAAATTTGAAAGAACAAGAATAAAATTATTGCTGCATTTGAACAGAATGGATTAAAAATTAAGCATACAAAAACCTGAACATGGATGTGACATGGATGAAGTGCTGCTTAATTGGTTTAAGCAACAGAGAAGCTACAATTTACCCATTATTGGACCTCTCCTTGTGCTCAAAGCAGAAAAATTTGCCAAGAAATTAAAAGGTGAAGAATTTGTGTGCAGCAGTGGCTGAATTGACAGATTCAAGCAACATCATACCATTACTTTCGGCAAAGCGAGCGGCGCAGGCAACACTGTGAATACAATCCAAGAATAGCTTGCTGCTGTATGGCTTAATGTACACAAAGGATATGCTGATTGTGAGATCTTTAATGCAGATGAGACTGGCATTTTCTTTAGATTGACAGCTGACAAAACTCTGAAATTCAAAGGCAGAAAATGTATTGGTGGCAAGTTATCAAGAGAACGAATAGCAGTTCTGGTTTGTGCTAATGAAAATGGGACTGATTACAGAAAATTGCTTGCGATAGGTAAATAAAAAAGTTCTAGGTGCTTTAAGCATGTAAAAAAATCTGCCAGTACACTACAGTGCTAATAAAAAATCCAAATTGCTTTAAGCTGAAATGAGGCATTAGGATCTGAAGCTTTAGAAATCAAAAAGAAAGATCCCGGTTCTTGGTAACAACTGTCCAGTGCATTCTGTACTTTCAGGTCCGGAGGATATTAAGTTTGTTTTCCTTCATACAAATACAACAAGCTTATTGCAACCCATGGATCAATGAGTCTGAAATGCTACTATTGTAATCTCATATTGTTGAAAATGATAGTATGCATCAAGAAAAAGTTGGATTATTCTATTATACTGATTGGTGCGATCAGATGCATTACCAAAGCTTAGAGCCGGGTCACAATCAAAACTATCAAGACTGTGCAGGAATCACATCAACTGAAGAAATAAATGCTGTCAAAACTGAAGATACGTTCAATGACAGTAATGATCTGCCATTATCTACATTGCTGTGAGTAATCTACTGTGATATCCTCAATCAATGCAACTATGAAATGTGTGCAAATGAAGATGAAATTGCAAGTGAAGTAAGAGCCACAGTAACCTTGTAGTGAGAGGGGGAAATGGAGAAGAAGGGGAAGAAGAAATAATTAAAGTGCTTATCCCTACAGTAATGATGCTTTAGAAGCCAATAGAACTGTGAATATGTTCTATGAAGCTAGGGGAAGGAGCAGTGTAATTGCAGTTAACATAATGAACAGAGAATGCAATTTAGAAATTGTGTATTGGGTAAATAGGAGACAGTAGAGTAAAATGACTGATTACTTAACTCCTAAGTAAATAAGTTTGATGGGTACTCAACAAACTGCTTTAATTGTATACAAGGTGAATCACCTAAACCTTGCACCGCAAATATTTTGGAAATGGAAAGCGCTATTAATGTGCAGTTTTCACAGCATTGATTGGTAGTCAGGGCTTCGTACATTTAGCCTATAAACAGATTTTAATAATACTGAGAAAGTGTATTTTTTGAGCAAACATACAATTTTTTAAATGGAACAATGGCTAGTTACATCAACAGAATAAATGTACGGTAAATTAGAATGTCAATGGCGTTTGTTGCAAGATTCTAGTGCAAGTGGTTTACGAGAAATCTTATTTTGAAGCTTTTACCCACCGACATGTGTACAGCCTGTGGTAGCACAAACTAAAGAAAACAAAATGGAATGACAATATTTCTGTGGATTCTTACAATAAAGAAAACATAGCTCTTCAAAGGTTGTGTTCAAAATGACCACCAGCAGCCTCAATACACGCTTCCAGTCTGCTATAGAAAGACTGCTGTACATGTTCTAGCATTTCAGCAGGAAATTTCAGAGCAGGCAGCAGTAATACGTCATTTCATATCATCTGGCGTAGTTGGTTACATCCTTGTAGACAGTGTCTTTCAGTCTTCCCCACAGAAAAAGGTATAAAGGGGTCAGATCCGGTGAGGTACAGGTCCTCTTGGTCCAATCCAACAATTTGGAAACAATCCGTTAATACAAGCTGTAGTACCTTGTGCACTATGGATTGGACAGCCATAATTGGTACCACAGGTTCCTCCTAGTCTGCAAAGGAAAGTCTTCTAGCATCTGTGGCAGATGGTCTGTCAGGAGGCTGCGATACTTGTGTGACTTCATTGTTCCTTCTATGAACAAAGGACCTATGAGCTGATGGTTCACTATCCCACACTACACATTTAAACTCCATGGATGCTGATGTTCCACCTGATGAAGCCAATGGGGATTGCCAACAGACCAATAGTGCATGCATATTTTTGTGGTTTACCTGTCCATGATTATTAAATGTTGCCTTATCACTAAACAAGATACATGATGAATATGGAGCATCATCTCTTAATGCCCATGTACAAAAGTTAACACAATTCTCAAAATCATTTCCATGCAGCTCTTGATGGAGAGAGATTTGATAGGGATGGAACCTATGTCGATGGAGAATGCGCAGTACGTTTGCCTGACTTATGCCACTTCAACATGCGACTGTGCAGGAACTAATTTGCAGATCTACAGCAATTTCTGCCTCTTCTCCAGTCATTTGTTTGTTTCTGTTATGTTTTCTAGGTGTTAGAGTACCACTTTCACGTAATTGGTTGAAGAGCTTGATAAATAATTGCCAAGATGGTTTATGTCTATTGGGATAAGTTTCCGCATACACCATACAGGAACGAACTGCATTCTTCCTACACTCTCCATATACCATGAGCATGTCAGCTTTTGCATTAGTAAACTTCATCTTCCACTCACAACTTACTGCTTGAGCTGCCACAAACTAACTGACCAGAAAGCCGCAATGCAATCAATGAACAGAAAACACAATGCAAACAAACATAACAACATCATACCAAGCAACTAAGCAGGTTGAATGGGACAAACAATTGTCGGTGTGGAAACTTTTCAAAATACAATTTCTCGTAAACCACTTGCACTAGAATCCTGCAGCAAAGACCATTGACATTCTAATTTACCCTACCTTTATTCTGTTGATGTAACTAGGCATTGTTCCATTTAAAAAATTGCATGTTTGCTCAAAAAATACACTTTCTCAGTACTATTAAAATCTGTTTGTAGGCTAAATGTACGAGCCCCTGACTACCAATTAATACTGTGAAAACTGCACATCAATAGCACTTTCCATTTCCGAAATATTTGCGGTGCAAGTTTTAGGTGATTCACCCTGTATACAATATATGAGGAGTATCAAAACAAACTGCACTGAAGATAAAATATTTTTTGATACAGAATTCCCCTATTTCGATAGTGTTGATCTGTGTAATCCATTTGTTTCAAATAGCACTCCATCCTATCATAAAAGGGCTTTGAAATACAGCATTTGGTACAGAAAGTACTTAGTCCACTGAGACAAATGGAACAAAATGCACTATTTTATAGAAGTGAAGGATTGCTTATGTGACACTGTGTACATACATGCTTTGACTGCTCTGTTTGTGTTGTGTGGAACTACACAGATGGACTCAGTGCATTTTGTTGCAATTCTCATCTGTCTGGAAGACCCCAAAATATTCAATTGCAACAATTTATATCTAATAGTCATGATTAATATATGGTACTTTAAATAATTAATTAATCCATTTGTATTAATCTTAGGTACATGAACATTGTCCTACTGTTTCATGGAAAATGGTTAATGATTTTCAAGATTATTTCTAAGAAATATGTACATTCACAGGCTTGTTGTTCTTTGACAAGGTTTTCATTTGCCCTCTACAAGAAGTATAGGATGTTTAACGCTTTTATGAGAGTTTAAAGTCTTGCATCTTATACCTAATAATTGCTGTCTGAGTTATTCAACTTAGTGTGACATACAGCATGAGTAGAAAAACATACTTTCATCTAGTATTATGATTTCACTGCTCACATGTATGTTATTTTAAATCTATCTCTGGATTCATTTATGATTCTACATTGCTAGCATATCTACAAAACTTTTGGTATTTGTTGTCAGCAGTATTTCTTCTATATGGATGCTTGATGGGGCTTTTTCTCTTTGTAAAACAGAATCATAATAATTAAAAAAATTCAATGAGTGGATAAAAATAGCTCAGTCGTAGCCCAATGGACATCATAATTCTTACAGCAGTAAATTATGTAGGTAACTCACCATGATTCCCAAGGAAAAAATCTTGGAACTACTTTTACTTTTTCTACCACATTACCACATACATAGTAGGTAGAGGAAGAATTGCATTCTACCCAAAAATTTGATCCTGAGATTCATTAGAAATGCATGTTTTGAGACTCCCTGAATCTAAAAAAGACACTTTTACAAAAAAGGTCAGTTTGGATGTGTGTGTGTATGTGCACATGTGTGTGTGAGTGAGAGAGAGAGAGAGAGAGAGAGAGAGAGAGAGATCATAATAATTCAAAAGTGAAATGTTAAATAAATATAAATTACCAAACTTGGTATTTAAGTTCAGTACCTAGATGTGACTCCAAGGCTTTCAACAAAATCCTCCTTACCCAAACTAGCTTCACATGGAACATCTTTTATTATTTTCTCAAAAATGGCTCTAACAATTTTGATTAAAGTAGCATATATTTAAGATGATGAGTTAAATATACCTATATCATGAATTTTCTGGGAATAGCCTGTAAAGTTCTCTTCCTTTGGAATGGATTTTGTATAATTTTGCATAAATGGCAATCCATAAGACAAACAAAAACTTACTATGCAGAAAATGTAGATGTTTTTAAAACACAATTTATTTCAAATATATTTTTTTGTGGCAACAGTCATTTCTGAGATATTTGTTGTGAGTGATTTGAATTTTTCAGTACTTCATAGTTTTGTGAAGTGGCCATCATTCAGTTGTTTCTCATGATATCACGTACAGAGTAGGGGATTTCAAACCGAACTCATAGTGATCTGTTTTAACCTTTGAGTTTTGCTTTGGTTACCTGTATACACCTAGTATCTACAACAAAATGTGTCATGCAACTATTTTTGCTCACATTTATCTGAATTGAGAGAACCTAGGCTTTCACAGCTGGAATCAGTATAACTGGAAGTTATTTCCGGGCTGTTTTGCCGTGGTCTACTGGGGATAGATGTTCCAGATGTTTCGCAGCTGTTCATGCTGCTATATTTATACTAAGAGGGCTCTCCACTGATTGGTCCGGGTGCTGGTTGGCTGGTGGGAGGGGCCCAGCTGCTTAAAGGTGTTGCTACCTTCTCCCTGCCTCACTTCGCTTCGAGACTCCGCCGAGGCAACATCTCTACACTCGCCGAGATCGCCGAAATGGGGAAGAGAAGGAAACGCCTCGCCACTGAAGCTTCCGCTGCTGCTTCTCCGGCCACCGCTGAGGAGCCTAGCGCTCTCCAGCCGACTCCGGCCGCAGACTCCGCCGACTCGCCGGCAGCTCCTCCGGCATCCGCCGGGAAAGCTGCGTCGCCTACACCGCTGACCGGGCGCAGCTACGCTTCTGCTGCTGCTACACCCGGTCGCAGCATTGCAACGCCTGAACCTGTTGCCTCCGGCTCTGTTGCTCAGGGCTGCACGACGCCACCGACTACCGCCGGCTTACCACCCTCGGTGAGCCCGATGTCACCGCCGACGCAACCTCCGGCAGATGGCCGCCACAGTGTGGTCATCTGTGGAGTACCGAGGGACCTGCCAGTACACTTTGTGCTGGATTCCGCAAGACACCACTGGCGCTCGGCAATTCGGGCATCCCGAATTTCCTCAAAACGAGGGCCAACACCGCTGGTTCGCCTCCATCTGGGCTCCGCCTCGGACGCTCAGGCGGCTTTGGGGTCAAGCCTGCCTCTCCTGGGGCAGTGCTTGCGCATCGAGGCCAGCCGGAGTGAACGTCCGGTAGCCTGCCGCCGCTGCTGTGGCTTCGGTCACACAGCACAGGCATGCAACGCCGCACCTAGGTGCCACTACTGCGGGGCAGGTTGTCTTACAGCAAACTGTACCGCACACGATCTCCGCCGACGCCGCAAGTTCTGCGCCACTTGCTCTGGGCACACGCACTTCACGGGGCAGGCTCAGTGCCCCCTGTACCCCCGGAGCAAGCTACCAACTGGGTCAGCTACGCTGAAGACGACCACAGGACCGCCTCCGCCGACGCCCAACCTACATCCTCCGCCGATGACGCCCCGTGTAAGGGAAACTTCACAACCAACTCATCCAGGACTACAAGACACGCTGTCTGCAATGCAGGCTACTCTGCAAGACTTCACCGCTCGCTTGGCTGAGTTACGCTGTGCAACCAATGCGCGCCTAGCGGCGGTGGAGGCTAAGCAGCGGACCTCGGCCAGGGCGATCTTCGCACTCTCCAAACATATCTCAGACCTCCAGGGTGATGACGGGATCCTTGCGTCGGTGCAGCGCAAGCTGGCACGAATCGAGGACCACCTCGTCGAACCAGATGACGCGGAGGCGGCAAGCGACGACCGACCCACGCGACTGGGAGCCCTTGAGGCCTCAGTTGCGGGGCTTCGAGAGCTCCATGTGAATACCCAAGCAATCGTAAGAGTGAACGCGGCTTCTCTCCTTGAGCACAGCCGTGAACTCATCAACGGACTACGCTACTCAATGGAACATGCAATCAATGATGGCCTCAGGAAAGCACATCAACCAACAACTGATCCAACGGACTGGCCAAGCACGACACACAGAGGCCGCGCCAGGAACCCGAGGAACTATTGAACAACGCCACACCTCACTACCGCGGCAGCAAGCTGGGAACTGCTGTCATACTATCCCTCATAAATTCCCTCAAACTTCGCTCCTAATTCCCAAGGGCGCAAGTAGGGCTTCGGTCATGCTTGCGTCCTGGCACCATACCTTCACCTGGCTTAGGCCCTAGCGGCCGGCCAATATATCCGTACCTTTGACTGCGCTGGTGCAATATGCGGTACAGCCACAATATCACACCTTACTTCCTTCTTTTTCCTTCTTCCATTTTCCGTCCGGTGGAGGAGTTTTTAGTGGGTATGCCGACTATTGGTGATTCCCACACTCTCAGTCTCGACTCCCATCGGGGCTGGGGTAAGTGAATAAATCATTTTCTCCTCCACTTGAAAAAAAAAAAAAAAAAAAAAAAAAAATCCCTGCCAGCCCGTCAGCGAGATTTCTTCTCCCCCTTCAGCCTTCCAGTTTCCGGCCAGGAAAAGTACTCGGGACGGACCGACGGACAGACGAGACTGCGGGCTCACAAGGCCAAAGCCAAGGGTCCGGACCTCGGTCTGGACCCGGGGTTCGCCCCAATAGGCGCGTCGCAAGACGTCCGGCGCTCTGTGGGGAGCCGTATGGCACCCGCACGACAAGCAGACCAGCCGAGTACCAGCCGCCAGGTAAGACCTGACGTCATGAGCACTCAACCCCAACCCTCTTCCTCTTCCTCTGGCCCACGGGTCACCCTGGCAAAAGCCAAAACAATCATGAAAACCAAGACCACCAAGCGCAAGCAAGGTGCACCAAAGAAGGCCTCCCACCTCTTAAACCAAGGGACAGCTGTCCCCATTACACCAGAAGCAGGCTCAAGCACAGCACCAGCTGTATCCCCTGTTTCCATCCCAGCACTCTCAGCTACTCTGCCGGAGAGTGACGAAGATGCCGATGGCTTCACTTTAGTGGAGCATAGGCGCAGAAAGTCCTCCGGTTCGAACCCGGTCGATGGCGCCTCCCCCACCACTGCAGCGCAAGACCAAGCCCAAAGCCATCGCGCACAACGGTCGGGTAAAATACCGCCCATTGTGTCCGACCCGTTTCCCAATCATGTCAAAGTCATGAGGGAACTCAGGGAAAAGCTAAGGGCAGAATTTCAGGCAGCCCGATACCCAAGGCGGGTTGTCATCCATACCAAGACCCCTGACGACCATGAAGCGGCAAGGGAGGTCCTGCGGAGGTGTGAAATTCAGTTTCACACCTACTCGCTACAAAGGCCTAACCTTGTGCGCCGAGTCATCAGAAGCCTTGACTCGGAGACAGACCCCGAGGACATCCGTGTTGGCCTGGCGGAGGAACACGGAATCAATCCGAGGACCGTGGTGCAACTCACCAAGTCCGGAGGACTGAGGGCGAAGAACCCACAAAAGTCCCTATGCCCCTATTCCTAGTCATAGTGGAGAAACAAGGGGAGGGAATACCCCAGATTGACGAGGTGACGCACCTCTACAACACGAGAGTGAGGGTTGAGCCGTACCATGGCAGAGAGGGGCCAGCTCAATGCTATCGATGCTTGGGCTTCCACCACTCGAGCCATGCGTGCGAGCGAAAACCGCGTGCTTGCGCTGTTCAGGTGCGCATCACGTTAAAGACTGCCCGAACCCCAGAGAGGACAAAAAGTGCGCCAACTGCCATGAGAACCACATTGGTATCTATGGCGGTTGTGCCACCCGACTGAGAATAATTCAGGCCAGACAGGGCAGGAGCTCCCAAAGCTCAGCTACAGTGCGTCCCGGCGTCAGTTTCGCCAATGCACTGGCAAGGCACGAAACTGTGCTGCGACAGGCCGAGGCGACTCTGGAAGCCCAAGCAAACCAGGCTGACAGCACTGTGACCCAGGCAGCCACACACAGCTCCCAGCCTCCGAAGAAGCAACGACAAACCAAGAAAGCAAAGGGCGGTACAAACTTGCCCGTAACACCGGCAAATGCAGCCGCAACCGCCGGGCAGCAGGGAGATACATCACCGGTGAGCGCCGCCGGCAGTAGTGCCGACTCGCTCCCCCCTCCACCGCAGCCTACCACTGTGGCCGGCTCGGCCAATCAGCAGCCAGGAACCTCCAGTCAGGCCCCTGCGACTGCTGCAGCAACACAAAACCACCAGTCCTCTTCCACCTGGGAGGAAGTAATATCCGGAGACAACATGGCTGAATTCCAGGAGCTGTCAGCCTGGTTTGCGGACCTTATTCAACGTTCCCTCCCCATCCTTAGGCGCTGCAGGGAACAACTGACAAACCCCCGCCTATCTGCCATGCAGAAACATCAAATTATGCATCAGACGGCCCGACAACTCTTCCCTGACTCCAGCTCGTAATGGCGGCGAGAAGAACTCGACGACCATTCAGGGCTGCGTTCTGGAACGCAAATGGGGTCCGGGAGCAGAGGTCGGGCATCTTAGAGTTTGTAGATGATCACGGAATTGACATTCTGATGGTCTGCGAAACGCATCTGCACGCTGGTATACAGTTCAACCTGCCAAGTTACACCGTCCATCGGTCGGATAGAGCCGGCCGACAGGGCGGGGGTACAGCAATCTTCATTAAAAACCACCTTACCCACACCCCTGTTCCCATTTCACCCCTACAGCATCTAGAGGCGACCGCCATAAGGCTTTCTTTAGGCGGAACCGACCTGGTGCTCGTAGCGGTATATGACCCGCCGGACCACCGCTTCTACGAAGCGGACATCACGGCGCTCCTAAACCTTCACCACAGAGTATGCAGGCGACTTTAACGCGAAACATCCAAGCTGGAACAGCCGCACCCAGAACAGGAAGGGACGCGGGCTCTATCACTTCATTAGCGGAGACCCGGCCCTCTTCGCGCACGGCCCGAGAGCACCCACGTTTTTCCCGCCACGCGGCGCGGCGGATGTCATAGATTTCATAATCACCAAAAACATACCATTTCATCTGGACCTCTCGGTAGTGAACGCGTTGGACTCCGATCACAACCCAGTTGTGGTCGACTCCGACGTAGCGCTCACAGCTCTGGTCACCCCAGACTGGTTTGAAGAAGTCGACTGGGATGCTGCTGCCCAAAACCTACAAAACTGCGTGGATCCGCGCCCTCGAATTGACTCGATAGAGGCACTAGAGGAAGCGGCTGCGCAGTTCTCCACCACAGTTCTAAATGCGGTCCGTGCTCACACACACCGTATTCCCTTTGACCCGCCTAACCCCTCTATCATTCCCCCTCCAATCAGGCAACTCATAAAAGCCAAAAACGCCGTCAGAAAGCAGTGGCAGCGATTTCGCCATCCCAGGTTAGGAGAAGTTCACCAGAGGTTCAAAACCCTGGTGAGACGGCTCCTAAGAGCACACCGCCAAGAGGCCTGGGAAAACAAGTTAAGGCATGTAAACCTCCAGGAGAGGAAACCGTGGCGAATAGTCCGTGGCCTGCGGAAAGACAAAACAGCACACCAGCATCCCATTCATAGCCCCCGAGGACAACTCGTCTTTGAGCCTCGGGAGAAAGCAGATGCGTTAGCAGACTACTTGGAAGATCAATTCCAGCCCAGAGAAGAGCCACAGGACGACGACCAAACTGACCTCGTGGAACAGGTGGTGGGGGACTTCCTGGAAACCCACCCCGCAGACCACGAGGATTTCCACATTCCTATAGCTACACCCAGTGAGGTAGCATCAGTTCTTAAACACCTAAAATCCAAAAAAGCCCCTGGACAGGACCGTGTAACAGCGGAAATGCTCCAGCACCTCCCCCGAAAAGCCGTGATTCACTTGACCCGAATTTATAACGCATGTCTGCATATGCGCCACTTCCCCGCAGCGTGGAAGGAGGCGCGTGTGGTCTGCGTTCTGAAGCCGGGGAAAAATCCCGTTTTCCCGTCTAGCTACCGATCCATCAGCCTCCTGCCAGTTGTCTCGAAAGTCTTCGAGAAACTGCTCCTAGCCCGCCTCACCCCTCACCTAGAGGAAAGAGGCTTCCTACCGGAACATCAGTTTGGTTTTCGTTCTGGACATTCCACGACCGAGCAATTGCTGCGAGTAGCCGAAAAGACCTCCCTGGCTTTCCAGGAAAGATCTAAAACGGTGGCGGTATTGCTCGACGTGGAAAAAGCCTTCTCTACAACTTGGCACGAAGGGCTCATATACAAACTCATACAGCATGACATCCCCTCTCCATACATTTCCTTGGTAGCCGGTTTTCTACAAAACCGCAGCTTCCGAGTAAAAGTGGAGGGGGAACGTTCCACAGAGTGGCCCATTGGCGCGGGAGTACCGGAAGGCAGTGTACTGTCGCCGGCGCTCTTTGCAGCTTACATGGCCGACATCCCCACCCACCACAACACCCACACTTGTCAGTATGCGGACGATCTCATGATCTTCGCAATAAACAGGAATACCCGCTACAGCTATCGGCAGCTACAAACCCAGCTCCACGCCATTAGCAGATGGAGCGAGAAATGGCGAATGGCCATTAACCCGGAGAAAAGCTCTGCGATTCTCTTGGCGAAAACCAGAGCCAACCGACTCCAGCGAAACTTCGTGCTGCGACGCCGTCGAATCCCCTGGGTGAACACGGCGAAGTATCTCGGGGTGACGCTGGATCGGAAACTAACTTTCGTCCATCATGTCAGAGGCAAGGTGTCCCAGGGTCACGGAGTTCTCCGACAGTTATACCCCATCCTGAGCTCAAAGAGCATGCCCCTACGCCTGAAACTCCAGCTATATCGTGCGATAGTGCCGCCCTTAGTTCTGTATGGCTGTGAGATCTGGGGAACGGTGGCTAATTACACCCTCATCAGACTCCAGACTTTACAGAATAGGGCACTCAGGACAATCTACGGTACCGGTTGGAGATTCCCATCTCACATCCTTCACGAACATTCTGGCATCCCGTACATTATCGACGTCATCAGATCGAGGGCTCGATCAATGTACATCAAAATCAATTCCCACCCAAATCAGCTGGTCAACACTCTGGGAAGATACAACCAGAGAGAGCCACGTCGCTTGCCATCATACAAACTGCCAAGGGACGCCATTGGTCCGCTCGGCTAATCCACGCCCCCATTCACCAAAATCGATCAAAAGGCATCGATTCTTGGTAAAAATGGACAAGCGACAAATCACCCGTAATCAAGACGGGGTTAATTAACTAGTACCTCGGTCACCATCAAATTGAGTGACCGATTAAACAAATTAGGCGGGAGGAAAACGCGCGGCCATCTGATTGGCCCGCGCGCCTGCCCGTGGGCGTGTCCCATCTATCCAAACTGAACACAAAACCCAAAATTTTACATTCCATTTCGCAAACACAACCTTAAAACAAAAAATTCCTGCAGAGCATACCCATCCTAGTGCTCATTTCGCAGGTTAAGCCGCAAAGCGGCTCGGTACTGCGGAAACTGACACACGACCGGGCTAAGTCCCCGATCGTCCTGACATTCCTCCTCCTCTGGCTACCTTCTGAACAAAACCGCCATCCCAAACCATAATTTCCTACAATAGTCATTGTTCGGCAAAACCCTGTTGAGGTTGGGTATGCAGCAACATTCACTCTGACTGAACCACAGCCTGCCAGCAGCCAGTTGGAGTCGGATTGGCTCGCTTTGTTTTCTCATGTTATATGGCGTTTCTTGCCTTGAATGACTGGATGCCAGTTATTGTTGAGGTTTAGAGCCTCTTTTTTCTTATTAAAATTGTTAGGATGCTTATATATTTCGATGGCTTTACGCTGTAGTCAGGCATGGTAATGTGTTCATGGATGAAAGAACGTTGGCGTCCTGTAACTTAATGATGTGTTCGCCTTCCACTTCAATGGCATGTTTGGCGACTGCTGACTTTTTGTTTGGCACAAGTGACAGCTTCTTTTGTGTACGGTAAGTCTGGTGTTGACACTGCGCTGTGTGGTTCCAATGTAAACCGACCCGCAAGAACACGGAATATTGTATACACGGAATATGATGACAGAGGTTCCCAAGGATCTTTAGCTACACGTAGTAAATTATTTGATTGTTTGGTAGGCTTGAAAATAGTCTTGACATTATGTCATTGCAGTATGTGCTCAATGCAGTCAGTGACATTTTTGAAGTATGGCAGAAAGACTGTGCCCTTGTTTTTCAGTTGATCTATCTTCTGAGCGACAGGATGAAATCTGGCGGGGCAGCAAGCTCTTTTTACTTCTCAGGTTGAATAACCATTGGATAATAATGCTCGTTCCAGGCGACAAAGTTCTTGTTGCAACAATTGTGGTTCACAAATGCGAGAAGCGCAATTTACAAGAGTTTTGATCATGGGCCGTTTTTGTCTGGGATGATGGTTTGAATCTTTGTTCAGGTAGCGGTCAGTGTGAGTGGGCTTGTGGTATACAGTGTGCCAAAGTGTACCGTCTGCTTTTTTGCTGACCAAAACATCCCGGAATGCCAGCTGCTCATCCTTTTCTTCCTCCATGGTAAACTGGATGCAGGGATTGATGTTATTGATGTGTAGGAGGAAGTCGTGAAGGGCTTCCTTTCCGTGGGGCCATATAACGAAGGTGTCATCCACGTAGCGGAACCAGACTGTAGGTTTAAGTGGAGCTGTGTCTAGGGCTGTAGACTCAAAGGATTCCATGAAAAAGTTGGCAACCACTGGGCTCAGAGGGCCTCCTATGGCCACACGTCTATTTGTTCATAGAACGTGTAGTTCCACTGAAAGTATATCATCGTGAGAACATGTTGAAAGAGTGCAATTATGTCGTCCGGAAAGATGTGTTTCAGCTGTGTGAGTGTCTCTTGTATTGAAACCATGGTGAAGAGTGAAATGACGTCAAAGCTGACAAGAAGGTTGTTAGGCTGTAACGTGCGATTCTGCAGTTTCTGGATGAAATGAGTAGAACCTTTAATGAAGAAGTCCGTTGAACCAACGTGAGGTTGTAACAAACAAGTTAGATGTTTGGCTATGGAGTAAGTAGGAGATCCAAATCCGCTGACAATGGGTCTCAGAGGTACTTCTGGTTTGTGGATCTTGGGTAGGCCGTATAATCTAGGAGGCTGAGATTCTGATCTGGTGATGCAACGTTTATCTTCCATTGTTAAGGAAGAATTCACCTGTGGACACCAGCCGCACAGTGATCAACTTATCGGACCACAAGCTTTCACCAGCTGAGACCTTCCTGCTTACTAAAGGAGGTAATTATATGGTTATACTTTATCTGAATTACTATGAAGTAGATGTTGCAGTAGCATTTGTATAAATAGTTTGTAGAAGCTATATAAAAATAAATGATAATGAATAGACAAAATCATATGAATGTAACACATCAAATTTTTAATAAACAAGTGATTAGCAGACTGTTAAATGTTTCACCAAGATGGCAGGGTAATGAGAAGGAAATAAGTAATGATGAAATTCATTATTTTGAAGCTAGTAACAGTAAAAAAACTAATTTGTTTTTTTGTAACACTTGTTACACACTTACAATATGTTTTGAGAGCCATTGCCCTCATTTTCAGCCATAAATTCCCCACTGAACATCCAGATAAGATATCACTTGTTACACAGAATATATTTTGAGAGTTATTGCTCTCATTCTCAGCTGTACGGTCCCCATTAAATATCCAGGAAAAAGGAATACTTATGACAGCAAATCCCAAAAGTTTGCAGATATGCCACTGTGTAGAATAGTAGATGAACCCAAGGTAGATTTGAAACAACTTGCATGCATGAAAAGTGGAATTATTATACAAGATTAAAATATGTTTCTACTCATATAACATGTTACACTATATCTAAATAACCCAGAAGACAGCTATAAAGTTTAAGATAGAAAACCAGCTGAAGATGAGGGCAATAGCCCTTGCAACATGTCCTAAGTGTCTTAAAAGTGAGTAAAGTTACTGTCACAGAAATTAAATTAGTTTTGTTATTTGTAGTAAGTTACACTTGTCTTATTGTAATTTACATAACTAAGCATGTACTGCGTGACTAAAATGTTTTCTATATCCAACATCTTTTCAGATTCAGATCTCCCACTTTCAAACTAACATAGCTTCCATTGCATTTATAGTTACTGCCAAAGAAGACATTACAGCAGGTATGTTTTAACTTCCAAGTAAGAGACTGTATATGTACAGAGTTGTACAGTATTGTATTTGGAATTAACGATGATGATTATGATGATGGTAATGATGATAATAATATGTTTATTTTTGTCTGGGAGTGTTATTATGATTCATGAAGGCAAGGTGAGACATGAAGTGCTGTAATATGGTACAATCATAAACTTGTGACCAACAGAAGACTGAAGTAAAGTTGATAAATGATATCCAGGGTTGGACATTTTTAGACATTATGATAATCACAATATGTTCTATATGCAGTTTAGTTTTGCTAACATTCATGAATTAAGGTGTTATGATAGGTATTATGTGCATCAATTGCAACAAATCACAAAATGGGGTGCTAAAAGCAAATTATTATTATTATTATTATTATTATTATTATTATTATTATTATTATTATTATTATTATTATTATCATCATCATCATCATCATCATCATCATCAGTAGTACTACTACTATTGAGCCTTAAGTATAAAATACAATTGGCCACGTTAAAGATCCCAAAACAAAACATGCAATTTTTATTGCATTAGACTACCTAATTACTAAATTGAATTAAGAAATTGAACAACAAACTCTCTATAAATTAAATTAAGTATAAATTATCACTTGGAAATGATACTAAAACATTCATGCATATTATATACATTGACTGCTTAAAAACATGAGTATTTGCTTAACAATGAAAATTCCATTTGGATATTTGTATTGTACCTTATATTGTGGGAATAAAAATTGCTTCTGAGTTCATAGATACAGGTACTTTTCTTTGCAACCATAAAAAGTTCAAGAATATATAAATTATACACAGTTAAAATTACTTCTGTGACAAATAAAGGCTGCAGGAAGAATCAGGTAAAGATCTACTGATTATTCTCTTGCCATGTTTTGCAACAATGATATATCTTTTAGGTCAGAACCATTTCCATACACTAATAAATGATACCTGATATTAGTTTCAAACTAAGCAAAATAGGCCTGTTTCACATAATGTTTGGGTAACTTGTTTATAAGATTTATTAACAAATATATTGCCCTTGACAATTGTATACAGATATAGCTTGTATGAGCTTGCCATGTTAACCTTGGATCAAGATAGATGCCTAAAAGTTTTACAGGTTCTTTAGATAAATTATCATTTACATGTTTTAACATGAGAGTAAGAGCCTTAGTTTTGTCATGATTGATTATAAAGCCATTATTTGAAGATTATGCATTAACTTCACTAATAACATTGTTACAAATGTTGTTTAACTCAACTAGTTCATCATGGGTAAATAAAACAATTAAATCTTCAGCATAAGTTATAGATATGGCTGAGCCATTATTAGGCAGGTCATTAATCATTAATAAAAACAGAAAAGTCCCAATATAGATCATTGAGGAACACCAAACTTTAACAAGGCCACATTAGACCTATTGCCATTAATATCAACAATATGTAATCGATCAGTCAGGAAAGGTGAAAAAAAATTAAATTCAATCCATAAAATCAATTATTTGGACAAAACATAAAAATAAAAGGGGGGAAAAAGCATGGTTTAAACTTTCATAATTCCATGTAAAAGGTTGAGTATAAGTGTTGATAGATTTTATTTTGTTATGTTTCTGCATTTCTGAAAATCAATACTCATATTACTTTTGTACAGGAAGTCCTTTTTAGGCAACATATACCACCTTCTTAACAATGTGAATCATCAAATCGGAGGGCACTAGGAAGACATTCCAATCCAAAATAAAAAATATGATTACTGTTGGGAAAATTAAATCTTATGCTTACACTTTTAGCTTATGCTTACAACTTTATGCTTATGTTTTCAATGTGAAAATTTGGATTCTTAATATTAATTTTTTAAAATGGCTTATAATAGGTTTCTTCTGGAAGGTAGTAGAGGGTTATATCATGTATCAGGAAACTTGTAATGCTATTTTTATTGAACTTCCAAAAGTAACATTTATAGTAAATATTATTTGATGATCATAAAACTGTACAATATGCAGAACTTTACTATGACTAATTGAACTTAAATAAATGGCTGGATAATTTTACCACCTAAATCTTGATAATAGTATCAAATTGAACTCAATGCAAGTACAAACTAAGTTTATAAATTAAACCATTTTCTTTCATATAAATGAAGCACAAAAATAAAAAATGGAATTTGATGTAGAGCATTACATTTATATTGTATGCAAAAGGTTTTTGTGTTACTTTTTTATTAAAGAAAAATGATTTACATTTATAACTCTATATATTCACTCAGCAATTAAATCTTCTGCAGATTTAAAAGAAATATCTTCTTAACTTTCCCCAAATAGAAAGTTATGTCTACTTAAATGTTGGATCAAAATGCTAGCTGAAAAGCATGAAAAAGTTAAACTTCTTTTCTTTCCTTCTTTATTTATTTATTTAGTTATTTATTTATGTCTTAATTTTTTAGTGCAGGTTTAAGATCATTTAACAAGGTAGGTCACATAAGGCTGTGAAAGCATTGTGAAATGATAGCCCAAATTTACTAATTATTTAAGTCCACAGCAATATTTACAAGGCAACAGAAACAGTTGCTTTATTTATATAAAGAACTGAACATTAGCACAATCGTTTTTTGTTTCTTGGTACTAACTGAATATATTTCACATTTTAGTTCTTTATCAAATCACGTTTATATATTTTTTGATAAATGCAGAGTAGTAGATTACATAACTGAGTTATTTTAGTGACAATTTTCTGCTTTATTATATACTGTACATTAATTTATGTTAGATTATGTATTATATTTGTTATAGGCTAACATCTCAATTGAAAGGCTTAATCAACCAGTTGCAAAAAAAAAAAAAAAGAAAAAAGATAGCCAAGTACATTAAAGATGATGCTGATCTCCCTATGGCTTCCCTTATTCACAGATATTTGTGCTGCAGTGCTCCAAAGAGATAAAGTACACCATTAAAGAGGAAGTTGCAGAGGATTTCCAATTATATTGTATGGTAAAACAACTGATCATAAAAGATGTGTATTTTCAGTATTAGGAAGGTAATTCTGTTCAGATATTTACTTGGGATCCTGATCATTCTTGACAACAGCAAGCAGCACAACCTGTATTCAAGCTATTATTGATCCACTGAAGAAACTTGAAGAAACATATTTTAATGTAAATAACCTGGCATTTTGCATGGATAGTACTTTGTACATGATAAAATATGTTGAGTGTTTGAAGTTAATAATAGGTTAACATTTACTACACTGCACTTGTGGGACTCATAAATTTAATCTACTAGGAGAGCTACATCAAGAATATTTGCCAAATTTAAATGTAGGTGTTGCTAAACCAAAACAAGTTTTCAGGAATTCAAGAAAACTGAAACATCAGTACATAGAGTATTCAAAAGTAATTTTTCTGAACTAGAAGAAAAATTGTTTCCAATTCCAGTTTTGATATGCAGGTCCAATTGGTTTGCATTAGTAATGTATTCAAAAGACTAGTTTGATGCTATAGTATACAGTTGCAAAAACACTGGAAACCGATCCAACTTGGTTAATGAATTCTTGGCAAAGTTTACTCCTCAAAAAAAGTAAAAGTACAAAATTTATTGCAAAAACTGTGGTCTCATAACTGCCCTTAATGGAGCTTCAGTCTAAACAAAAACAGGTTCTTACCATTTCCATCCAACCAAAGCTCTTTGGGTGGATGGAAATGGTATGAACAAAATTCTTGTTAATGGTGGAAATCATCTTGATGATGTATCTTCACTGAATTCTCTGTCTCCAGAATTTTCCAAATAAGTTATTACAATATTTAAGTTATGTGAGCAAAAAGCAACTACTAAAATAAACAAATACTTGATAACTGATAAGCATACCTATCATTAATTTCAAATTTGTTTAATCTAGGGTTTGCTCTTTCAGCAAATGCCAACCATAAGAGATGCTGGCCCCAGGGCCATACTTAGAAACTTGTTTTATTTTAATTCATCAAACAAATATGGGAAAATATTCGTTAGATGAGAGTAGATCTACTGCTGGTAGCACATCTACAAGGAAGAGGGAACTTAATAATATTTTTGCCTTACATAGCTGCATAGGAGGCTTAGTGCAGACACAATACTGTAAGGGAGCAAGCTCCAATTGTTTATGGAGAATCGTTATGTTGATGTGTTGCAATGCTTCTGTGGCAGAAATTATTACATTGCAATGTTATTGTTCCTACACGTGGTGATGTTATTGCTTCTGAGTATTCTCATTCTGTTTTGTATACGCAGTCATAATCATTCTGACCACATGGAGCTTACCTTAGTACAGTCTGTTTGAAACAAATATTGGTTTAAAACATTTCAGTAATTTGCATTGTGTCACCTTGCAAAATTCATTAAAAATGAAATGCAGTGCTGTTGAGAGAGTAAGCAGTTGTCAACTGGGATGTTCTTTGACAAGAAATCTAAACATGGAAATAAACATGATTTGAGTAGCAACATCAACAGTATAGATACAAGTAACATAATCTTGTCTTCGCCTAGTGATTGTGCTAGCAATAATACTGCCTCTACAAGTGATACGACCATCGAATCGACAGTTTTGTTTAGTGATTGTGAGTCCCACAGAAGTGATATTGTCACACATTCATCACCTGATATATTGGCAGGGAACAAGGATAGTTCTTTCAGTGAAAATGATATTGGTTTGTGTGTCAAAACAGAAAACATTGATGACCTAAAAAGTGAACAGCTTTTGAAAAATCTGTGATTTCTAACTCCTACCTATGTTTTCCCACCTAAAATGAAACAAAATCGGACGTTTCAGATAACGTGGCTTGACAGATTTCCTTGGTTAGCCTAGTCAAGTAAACTGGAAGGTGCATTGTGCAAAGTTTGTGTGTTGTTTTGTAGAGGGACAGAGGGGGGGTGAAAACATTTGGGAGTGCTTGTTATCAAAGAATATAGTCATTGGAAAAATGCATTGGAAGATTTTTTCCAATCATTCAAATGCAGCATATGATAAACAGTGCTTAGAAATGGCCAACAACTTCATAAAAGTGGTTGAAGGGAAAGCGCAAAAGATAGTAAATCAACTGAGTAGCGAGCGAGCTAAGCAGGGCACTGAAAATCATGAGAAATTACGATCAATTATAGAAATAATTATTCTTTGTGGCCATCAAGAAATTTTCCAGAAATAAATGATGGCAATTTTTGTGCCTTACTATATTTCCATGTAAGTGTGGGTGATTCAGTGCTTCAAAACCATTTGGAATCAGGTGGACTAAGTTCACAGTACACAAGCTCCAAAGTTCAGAATGAATTAATTGGAATGTGTGGTGATATAATCAAATGAGCTATAGTGGCAAACTTGAATGCTGCCAAGTGTTTTTCTGTGTTGGCAAATGAAACTACAGACATCGCCCAAGTAGAACAAGTGACTGTTTGTGTGCATTGTGTTGACAGGAAAGCACGTAATATTAGGGAAGATTTCCTTGAATTTGTTCCAACAACCGATGTCACAGGTAATAGTTTGGCAAAACTCATTTCTGTTTCCTTAAAGAGGAATAACACCAACTCTGATGTGATGGTTGGACAAGGAAATGATGAAGCATCTGCTATCAGCAGTTACCTGCATGGTGTAAATGAATATATTAGGAAAGAATACCTTATGGCCCTTTATATACATTGTAATGCACATTCACTGAATCTTATTCTAGCAAATTCGTGTTCCCTACCATTGATACACAATTGTTTAGGAACTATTCAGACTGTTGCACATTTTTTCTGCTCATCTGCTCAAAGGAATATTTTCTGAAGAATGCAATAAAAGAGAATTGCCAGAGTGTCAACATGGTACTCTGTTAGGGCTTTGTGAAACAAGATGGGTCCATAGGCATGAAAGTGTTATAAGATTTAAAGAGCTTTAGTGAATGCATTAGAGTTACTAGAGTCATTTGTAAACAAAGAGGCTGCTCAAAAGGCATGTCAGCTGCTAAGTGCCATTAAAGGAGCTAAATCTGTTGTTCCCCCTTTGATTTTAAAGAAGATATTTTGTTTCACCGTGACTTTGTGCAGACAACTCCAGGCTGTTAATGCAGATTTAGCAGAAGCTTGTGATCATGTTGACTATCTGATTGTGCTTTAAATACAATTACAAATAACTATGAAAAAGAATTCAAAGAAGTTTTCACCTCTGCCACATCCATGGTTTTTGAAAATGGTGGACATATGGACTTTCCAAGGACTGTATACAGGCAAACTCATCAAGACAATATTTCATCGGTGACCTGTGAGGAGTATTATAAATTGAGTGCATTTCTTCCATTTCTAGAACATGTTCAAACACAACTTAGTGACAGATTTAAATGCCACAAGACTTTAATACATTCTTTACAAAATGTCATTCCAAGTAAATGTATTACAGCCACCTGTAAAGACCTGAAGGAACGTGTAACATTTACAGAAACTGTCTACCTGAATCTAGTATTGTCCAAGCTGAATTTGTAGTGTGGAATTCAAAATCGAGAAACAAACTTCACAACCACAGACTGCAATAGAAGGCTTTATGCAGTGTAACTCTTCATTGTTTCCCAACATCTGTAAACTGCTTCAGATCCTGCCCACATTATCAGTTTCATCATCAACATCAGAGAGAACATTTTCATCACTCAGGTGACTGAAGACATACCTTCAAAATTCACTGGTGAAAATCGACTCAATGGTCTTGCACTTATGTCTGTTCACTGCAATATAAAGATAAACCCTGAAGATGTGCTGGACAAGTTTTCAAAGCAGTCTTGTGCTGTTTTTTGTGCTGTAAAGTGTATTATATTAGTTCTGGTGAGTTTTCCCTGTCTATTTAATGTCTCCAGGCACGTTCTTGTTCACATTACGTCTATATATTACAGAGTAGTTATATGATAACTATGTAGGGTAGCATTAAATTTAGATCTAGTTATGCCAACTCCCTCCCCTCCTCTGAAATTTTTTTTCCTGGATACAGACATGGCTGGCTCAGATTCACCTTTTTAGTCACTGTGAATATACTGTTTTTGTTTCGTCTTTCTTTTGTTGATATCTTGAGAAATCAACTGAAGTCTGAGAATGCAGATGTTGTAGAAGCATAAATGCTTCTCAAATGGTTGCCAGTGTATGATGCAGAGAGTGAATGATTGTTTTTCAAGGTATAATATAAATACAATAGGGTGGCGCCTTGAAATGCTGGAAAAATAAACAATGAAACTTGTTTAAGGATGCTTAGAAAGAACTGTAGTTCGGCAATACAAATATATGAGGTAATAGGTCAGTAGTAACATTCAGTTAGAATGAAACATTGTAGGTATATGATGTGGAATAAATGTATATTTACTGGACAAGCAGAATTATTTTATCTGCAACAATTTTATTTACAAATAGAAGGACATAATTCAATGCACACTGGATCTAAAATATTTCATGATTCAATGTAAATTGTATTAGCACAACATAAAATCAATGATAACATTCAGAAAACTACTTGTATTATAACTGAATATTTAAGGTTCACTGCTTCACCATCTTTAATGATTTACAGTAGTGCAATTAGTTTTATTTTCCTTTTCCATATTGCACCATTACACTATTTCAAGTGCATTTTAATGTCAATCCTGGTAGAGAAAATCAAGTTTACAGACTGGAATAATATGATTTAAAACATTTACACATTTTTTAGTAATTTACATTAATTTCTGCCAACAATGCAAAATGATCTCTGCTCATGCCAATATTAAAAAATACAACTGATAACTTAAATCTCCATCAATACCTGTTCTTTATGGTACCTAAGTATGCAATGTGAATTAAGTATATTGAATATGTGATGACTAATCTAGAGCCACTGCCAGTTTTATTGTCATTTTCATATTTAGTACAACAACCTTAGTTAAAGATTAAAAGCAGAAGCACTATTAACAGTGAAGTATTCTTCATGACGGTAGCTTGAGTCACACTTTTTTACACTCACCTTCACTAATTAAAAGTTGTATAAAACAGAAACATGATTAATCTGGTAAACTCCGGATTTATATAAAGAAAAATGGTTGCAACCCAACTTCACACCAACTAGCCACCTTTAAAAGTTTGATCCGCCAGTTACATAGTGTCCCCTTAAACAAAGAATTTTTAAAAGAACAACAACATATAGAAAAAATAGCAATAACTAATGGATTCAACTCAGATCTCATAAGGAACATGATAAACAAGAAGAAGAAACTCAAGTCAATTTCATATACCACCACTCTAACATCTCTCTCTAACACAAATTGGAAATACACAAAATTCACATTCTACCCTTGGGCCTTTAAAAAAACGTGAACGAATCTTCAACAAATTTAACATAAGACTAGCTCCACAAAACAAATTCAGCTTGAAGAACTTTCTAAACACACCTCTCAAAAATACCATCTCAAACACATTAAAATCCGGAATTTACCAGATTAATTGTGATGAATGTGAAAAATACTATATAGGAAAAACAAAAAGAAACTTGGAAGACTTAAGGAACACCAAAGAAACATAAAACTAAAACAAATAGAGAAATCCGCTGTATCACACCATTTTTGGACAGAAAACCACAACATTGGCCAAAGTATAAAATTATTAAAACCCCTCACCACACCAATAGAACTGAACATCTGGGAAAAAATACACATAATCAAAAACGGCAACAATGTCATTAATTTTGAAATCCCGGCTGTGAACAATGTGTTAAAACTTTGTTCCCCCAACACCAGATGGTAACAGGTTCAGAATCCACAGGAAGAGGAAGAAGAGAATATGGGAGAAAGAGACCTTTAGTCACCCAGTCGCTGACGATGAGGATGAATGCCCTCAAAAACGTTTCTATTTTATACAACTTTTAGCTAGTGAAGGTGAGTGTAAAAAAGTGTGACTCAAACTACCATCATCAACTTTAGTACCTAAATATTTCATACTGTCATTTGTAGACTCCAGAGGAAAAGGAAGGTAAGTCAGTAAATGGGGATAATACTTATTGGCATGAACTATAGTCTGAATGATATAGTTTATGTGGTTTAAATTTCAAACAAAACGGAAGGCTAGTTGCTTAGAAATGTCATATATAAGATTTCCCCCACACAGGAAGAAAGAGGTAAGTCAGTAGTAAACAGTGAAAAAGAGAGGCAAGTCAGTTTAAATAATCAAATAAACTGCAGCTCTATTGGGTATTTTATAATGCAACATGTGGCAAAACTGTCTGAAAACAAATACTCAATTGTTTTCTATTATTGTAATAGTAGTTCATTTTCTGGATCACAGATTCATGTTCGTGGAGTTCAGTAATAAGGCGTGTTTAAAGTAATAAATGTTTAAAATGAATGTAAATAATTCTGCAGCAACTGTTGGTGAGGAGGAACCTTGTACTTTTCATCAGAGAAGTAAAAAGAGAAAGAATTTTGGATCCATAAAGAATGGTGAAAAAATTAAAAACTCAGCCCCATTAGACTTGTGATCCTTGTAACACTAAGTTAAAGTGCTTCAGTATTATTGATGAAAAAAAGAGAAATAAATTAATAAAAGACTTGAATAGTTAACATTTTTGTCAGAAATAACGTTTATTTTTGTCTGGTTTAATTACTTCCCATGACATCAAACAAAGGAGTCCATGAAAAGAATAAGATGAAGCTATCCTTTGACAGAAAAATTTGAAGTATAAGGTAAGAATTGCAGAAGAGAATGATACTGGAATAGAAAAAGAAGTGTCTAAGAAATATTTTTAGTCTTTATATAGCATTAGTAAAGAAGACTAGAAAATATCCAGAAGGCCATCAAAAGTATTATAAAAACAGGGAAAGACATGAGAGGAAAACACAACAGACATAATAAATTATCCTAAGAGACTGGAAATATTAATATAAATCACATTTTGCCATTTTAGGGTCACAGGAATCTAGAAACTAAAAATAAAATACATCCTCTGAGAGATGAAACATTTAGCAGTCACAAAAGAGAAACAAGGAAAAGAAGTAGAAACAGCCATATTGAATCAACTTCTATGGATTTACAAAATAATCCCCCCTGCCCATACATAAGTAAAAACATAATGTATTACAAGCAACAACAGTTAAGTGTTTATTATTTCAACATTCTTCATTTCTCTGACAATAAGGCCATCCTCTATGTTTATCCTGAAAGTTGTGGCAGAAAGAAGCAATTAAGGTTATATCATTCCTTCATTAACACACACTCACCTAGGATTACAGCACTTACACATCTTCTGTGACTCTATGGGAGGGCAAACTAAAAACTATACCCTATTTCAATATTTACATTACATTGTTCATGAGAGGAAACACTTATAGCCAGCTCTTGTTACATTCCCACTGAGAGGGCCTTCATATTTGGAATATGACAAGGACATGAGACTGATAAAATCCAACACTATATTTGAAGTTCCTCAGCACTGGGTTGAAGTGTTTCAAAATTAAAACCTTAAACCTGAACCCTTCATAGTTGCTGAAGTGGAAGATGGAATGATTAATGATTGGTGTATGTTCTTAAAACAATATTGTTGTAAGAAGTGACTGGGTCATAAGGAAGCTGAAAGCTAAAGCAGACCATTCTTGCCTAATAATTTATTGGGAATTGTACATTGCAGCATAGACTTCTAGTAGTGTATGGAAAAAGAAGATGGACAGAAATGTGTTGTGGTGCCTAATTTGGAAGAGAACTAATTTCTGTATCCTCCAAGAGCTCAATAAGGACTTTTACGTATAAGAAGAAAAGTTCAGAAATCTTCAAGAAATGAATATATTTTGCTTCATAGAAGCTCAAAATGTACTATTCCAATCTACCTCTTGAGCCTAGGAAATAATGAAGATGAACGGGAAAGCAATGCAATTCTGTAGCCAAAACTGTGATCAGTTCATTAGGCCTACCTGCTTTTGTTGTACTGTAAAAACTGAGATTAGGATAGAATTTGCTCTATATTTTGTGATTCTAGTGACTTCAGTTCTTTTGAAATTTTATTCCAGAACGAACATATACATAATTCTTTTAAGAACAAGTCACACAAATATGATTTTTACATGTAAATAAAAGTATTTAGTTTCAAACTTTAAATTTGTTGTTATGCAAAACAACAAAAATGTGAGTTGCCACCCTTCTCCCTTGGAGTCTTCATTTCAGGGGCAAAATTATTTTTTTTTTTTACCAGCATAAATAATAGAGCCACAATTAATTATATTGCTATGACTCTTTCACCTAGCAAGACATGAAGGTTTACACCGACTAGAAATGATTGTATCTACAGAATGAAAACAGTATATTTCTGGACATTCATTTCTATTTGAATGCTACTCAATTTCTTTTATGCTTCTGAGAGTCTATAATGGGAATTTTTGCATATCTTGT
Organism: Deroplatys truncata; assembly: GCA_030765065.1. NCBI lineage: Eukaryota > Metazoa > Arthropoda > Insecta > Mantodea > Mantidae > Deroplatys > Deroplatys truncata. Next base: position 207,797,568 of record CM060990.1, on the reverse strand, counting down.
ATATTTGTGACAATGGTTTAACCATCTAGTTGTGAGCTTCAATTCCTGTGACACTGCCCGGGGCTCTTGGGTCCAATGACCAAACTTTATTTTCAACAGTATTAAATTAAACATAAACAAAATAATGCTGTGGTTATTTATTATAAACCTTTTGCAATACAATAAAATGAAACAATTGAGTATTTGTGGAATTAATTGTTCTTCCACACAAGCCGTGTGTTGGACAGGGTTGCAAAGGTAGAATCAGGCGACTGAAAAATTCAATATCATAGCCAGGATTTGAACTATGATCTCCCGGTCTCCATTCAGAAGCAACCATTATTTTAATTCCATACTTATTTGGTTTTCTTGGCATATAAACTTTAAACTAAGATTTTCCATAGAAACCTAGAAGCATTTCATCAACAGTCATTTTCTCCAATGGTGAAGTTTTCTTGAAAATTTCTTATAAAGGAATCAAACAAAAATGAGATAGCTGCATTTGGGTCACCTGATTTCCTCTGAGTCCTAGTTTCAGCACAGTCAAACCATAAAACATGAACCAGAATTCAAATCTCTTTTGAGATATTACTAGTCTAAAAATTTCTGTACCAGTTCATCAGTTGTAAAAAATCTGTCTTATATCTTCGTGATTTATCTTAAATACTTCACATAAATATAAAAGACCAAGTAGGACTTTCAACTCTACAATATCAATTTGCTTAAGTTCAGGTCTAAAGGGTTCGAGTGTTGGTTTCAAACCACATTGAGTTTTTCATTTCTTCTAAGCAAAATTTCATTTATCATGTCATCAGTAAGCAGTAGGTTTCAAAGCTGAATCTCATTGGTCCTATTTGCTAAAGTTCTTGTTGGATGTTTTATTCCAGGCAATTTCATTGGGGAAATGATATTATGCTTCAGTGGCCTACCCCTTCTTGTGGGCTCCTTTGCAGACCACCTGCAGCAGTTTTTGCCCCAGAAATATTGCAGCTCAGACTTACCATCTTCAAGTTGTTCTCTGACAGATTCTCCCATGTCTTCATTATTGATGTCGCCAACTTGGTGCTGACTGCCTACCACTTCTAGTGGAGGTTGTCCAGAATCACTTTCTTGTTCTTGTGTTTGTTTAAATTCACTTTGTTCAAATGCACTTGAGGACTTGTACAGCAAGAAATCACTGTCATTATCATCACTTTTATCCCACAATTCTGCTAAAGTGTCTAAAATAGATTGTTTCAGATCATCTGCATCTCCCTGGCAAGTGTTGAAGCTTGAAGTTCCATGGCATACAGTTATTGTCTATTAACTCTGAAATGTTGGCACTAGAAACATGTTACACGGCCCATGAACTATGGGTCCTAAGGATCCTATAAGCCTGCTTTAGCCAAAATCTGTTAAAAGCATGCAAGCTATTGCACAACAATTCTTATATTTGTAAACAAATTTACAGGAGCCCATGCTCAGGTCAGTGCTACCGATGAAACAATTATAAAACATCTGTTACTGTTTCGGGTCCCCAGGAGCCACAGCTCACAACTAGAGGAGTTAACACCTGATATAAGAACTCCAATTTCTTAAAATACCCTACCATGAATCGTAAGTTCCTTCATCATGAGAATATACAAGGGCTTATGCAAATTTGCCCTGGAATGTAGGATATTCTACGCCACCCTTCTTCTCAAGCTCAGATGATGCAGCAAAACAAAAATACCTACACAATAATTGAGGCCGTCAAGTACAAAACTCGCCTTATCCAGGTAAAACGAATTTTCAGAAAACGTGAAAAACTAATATTAAGCAAAAAGCAGAACATTTGAAAATTCTCTTAATCTTATAATGTCCGACTAGACCCTTAAAGATGCATGTATTCTCTTGAAAATCAGTCTCAAGTAATATGGCAATAAATCAAAATTCAATTTTGGATAAGGCGAGATTTGCACACAATGGTAGTGGATTAAGCAAGTTTTAGTGGAAACACAATACTAAATTACAATTAAGTGCAAACATTTTCGCATTTACTTCTCAATATTTATGTTTGACAATGTTAATAAATGACTTCTTGCAGTATTTGTATAATTATAACCATTTCTGATTTCATATTAGTTAAAAAAACTAAATTTTCACAATTCTTTTCACCAATTTTGCATAAGGATATCGATGAAGCACTCCTGTCATAGTTTGCTCACTAAAATTGACCAGTTTTCATATCAGATACATCTTATGACTTGTTAAATTTACATATTATGTTTAAACTGTAATACTAATAACTAATATTCAAAAACAAACATATCAAATTCTAAGTTGTGCTTCCTCACTATTCAAGAAACTCTCACAAACAGCATCTACTTCTTTATCGTCATTGGCAATATTATTTTTAGATATTAAATTCTTGTAAAATACAGGCTTTCATTTTCCTCCCAGTTATCACCAAAAATGTTTTTTTAATAAATTTTTCACAGCTTTAACTTTTCTTCCTTTACTTTTACAGCTACATCTAAATGTCTTGCAATATGAATTTCTAAGGTTTTGTCTCACTTCAGAATGGTCTTGCCTACACACAAATCGGACCGATAATTTGCCTTATGTCTCACTAGAACTTTTCCTGAGGTAAAACGTAAAATAATATGTTTAGATGCCTTAAATTTAAAATGTCAGGATCCTGGTGACTCAATATTTCCTTTGCAGCATACTTCCAATCTTGTACAGATACATCTGTCCCTAGCCTGATTACCTTTCCATGGTTTTTATAGATTTCAAAATATTCTTCAGGCCTACTGGTAGAGTTTCTCATTCTTATTTCTTTCTCTATTTGCCCAAAAACATGATCGGGAGGTGTGAATGAATGGAAAGATGATTTCTATCACCTGCACGTTCTGTGGTGTTTGAATAGCAAGGCATTTATTATACATGCTTATCATAGTGGTGTTTTTATATTGTCCACAGCAGGCAACTGCAAATAGTCTAACTTTCTTAACTGCAGAAAAATCTGATTTGCAGAGTTGAACATATACTGCTGACAAAATTTTGTTTGAACCTTTAGGACATTCATTTTCTGTCCAAACAGAATTACAAACATTCTGATTTGTCATTTTTGTCTTGGATGAACCCTGAAGAATGGAAAAGTTATACATGTATAAGTACCTGTTTAGTATGCTCCTTGATCCTGTACTTTTGACAGTGCCATATTTTTCTGACAGTCAAATGAAAATGTTGCTATTTTATCATCTTCTTTCAGGAGATCAAAATATGCCTTAGCTCTAAGTTTATGTATTCGTTTAGCTGTCAGCAAATCAGAACGTTTAGTTTTATCTGTTTCCAATTTTATTTTCTCATCATAAGAAAGACAAAGTGAGCATACATCAGAAACAGGGCTTTTGAAGCCTATATTAAATTTTGCATTAAAAATATTGCAAAAGAAACTCTTAGACCCTTTCAATGAATTAGATGCTTCTGCATTATATATACGTCTCATTTTATTAATGCTTAATTTCCTTGGTAACTATTGCGGTGTTGATGTTTAGCTCCTACAATAATGGATGTCAAGTTCTTTAAACTTCTGTATGAATTTAATTACAGATTTTCTCTTATTACTATTTTTTGTGGCACCCTGTCTCCACCTCGGAATTCCTTTGGCGCCACTCCAGTTTCAAGGTGTCTTTTGTACTCTGTCTTTTGATATTTGCAAAATGTCCAGAAAGGTTTTCTGACACACCTTAACTGGCAGACTTTGTACACATATCATGTGATACTTTGTTGTGAAACCCTTCTGAGAATCATCTTTGACTGCACGCTGTCGTTTAGGTATATCAGTTGAACAGTAAGTCAGTATAACGCAGTCTTGTTTAATTTTAGAGCTGCAGCCGTAGAAGGCTTCATGGAATATCCTTATGTCCTGTGTCAAGTTACTGCATTGGAATGACTTGCTGTTGGGATTGCAGGCAGACAAGCATGGGCTGAGGCTTGCTGAATGCCTTTACCAATTGAGACTGTATTGTAAACACATCTGCTTATTCCTATATGAGTCATATCTGTCAACAATAGAAGAATGCTACTTAATTGTAATTCGATCATACATACCTTTCCCTCTTCTCTCTTTCATGTTTCGATTCACGGATGCCCATTTCCTAGTTCTACCCTTTCCACCAACTTCAGGATATCAGAGGACTCCATAATAATACGTTTTCACCTTAGACTAGTCAAAACTAAATTTAAAACAGTTAGAATCACACAGGACTGCCAAAGTAGAGAAACAGAGATGTGAAACTCCTATATTTCTTAGTGCTGGATAAGGCAAGTTTTGCTCTTCACACAGCACAATTGTAGTAGAACAAGTATCGGATAAGGCAAGTTTTGCTCTGAATTGTAAGAAGGATTACACCAGTTCTGCATCAACCGCCACCATGGATTTGAAGAGTTTTGCATTGAACAGCAGTTTTCAGAGCTCCCTTAAAGGTGTATTAGATGAGTTTTGTTCAAACCCAAAGTCACCAGTTCATAGAGAACTGCAAGAAGTATTGAATTCTATGTCTAACTCAATTTTTTTAATTTTTCGATAAGACGAGTTTTGCACTTGGCGGCCTCAATTGCTTAGGAGCACATTAAGCAGATGTAAAATATCATTATCACCACCACCACCAGTACAAAGTGGGAGATCTCGATTGTTTTTAAATACCTATATCTTGACTGGGTCTGCAAAATAGTTAATTAAAAAAACCTTATACTGAGAAAAATTAAATTAAAGATTAAAATAAATTTTCCAAATCCCCTATTTACCAAAACTCTACGTATTTTGAAAAAATCTCCTCAGTTAATACTATGAATATATACATGAAGCTGCTGTAATTCCTGCACAACTTCATCCCTTTTTAAGGATTATCTGAAGGGTTGCAGGGTGGATACATGATTTTGCACAATACATTTTGACATACCCACTTTTACACCAATGTTAAGTTAAGATTATCTGCAAAAGATTTATTATATGCTACTAGAATTTACAGTGAAAGTGAAATATTTAAGTATGTAAGTAATTCTTATTGTTTTCTCAGGGTTAAAACAATACATATTAATATGTATTTTCAAATTTAGCAGTACATGACAAAATAAGATAACATAAAAATAGTACAATAATGAAACAAAACATAACATTATAATGTTTGAAAATAATAACTTATAATCAATCATGCATATTAAATAGTATACTTTTTAGCCTTTTATAGAAAGGATAAGGTTAAATTTAACAGAATCTGACAAAACATAAAATGAATATGATACAAAGTAGAGAAACAAGAAATTTTATTATTGCGACTTTAATGTCGCATACTTTATTTTTTCTTCAAATATCCATGAGAACTTTTTCACAATCCAAAATATTAACTGAACACTAAAAACAAATTTACTCAACATCCTCATCGGAATCACTATCTGGAAAAGTATTAAGAACTTTTTCGGATGTTTTCAGACTTCTGTAGGATTCCCAGAATGTGGGTGAGATAAATGTAAGTACATCCAGTAAGTCCTTCTTTTTTGGAGGGTTTATTGCATTTGGACTGAAAATTTCTTAAGTTGTTTGACACCTGTAGATTTATTTCCTCTTCTGAGAAAACTGACAAATCTGAAATCATCATCTTTCCTCAATGTGTACTAGAAAGAGAATTGCCCAAAGGAACCCTTTTGAAAATGGAGCCACTGTATGTCCCTCCAAACAATTTCCTCTCCTTTCATAACACAAGTTCTTTTCCAAACAACACTGAAAAGTCATAAAAGTCCTTTCTAGACAATTCACTAACCACAAATGGCTTGTTCTTTCCTGAAAGGCGAACAAGTTGCATCCAGTTGTGAGGATGATGAATAGGAATACCATACTTCTTCTTTTTCTCTATGATCGCATGATTTCCACCATTCTCCATATGTGAATGACCAGGTATTAGGAACTTGTAATCAATAGATTGGAGGGTTGGATGTTCCTGAAGTGCGACCATATACATAACTACTATGTGGCTGTTTTTGGTTTGTCCTTGGAGAATCAGAATACATGATGATATTTTTTACATCAGGATGAAATTGTTTAAGGTACTTGTAAAGTCAAGAACCTATTTCATTAGCCCCTTTTATGGCTTGTCCTTCATGCCACCTGAAGCAGTATGCTTGCCGGTCATCACAATTGTGGACTGTCAAGTTATAGGTCCATAGTTGTCTTTTATAGAAGGCAATGAAGCTACTGGCCACTGGAGTCGGCAAGCACTGTGTAAGTAGAATGTTATGGTTTTTGTAGCAGAATCATTTCTTGAGAGTGACTTGTCAGTTGACATTCCTTCATATGCTAAGTCAGCCTTTTCCTGATGCACTTCTTTATTTCATTGGAACACAAGCTTTTATTTGCCATCAGAAATTTCTTTCTTCAGCTGAAGTCTATTGCATGTCTGGCATGTGTCCACTTTTGGTTTTTTTATAGTTAGTTTAAGATCAAGGAAAATAGTTTCGTAGATCCTCCTGCTAACACGTTTTCCAGGAACGGCATTTAAATATTCTTCATATAATGCACTTAGAGTGACATGAGATGGTAAATATTTTCTGTGATTTTTTCTGCAATAATGGCTTTTGCATGTTGGAATGGAAAGCAAATGATTACGGGCAGAGACAATTACTTCACTGTCAAATTTGTTACCAGGCTCATGCTTGCCCCTTCCATCATCATCTAAAATACCAGAAATGTTACTCTGTTTCTTCTGAATTACAGCTTCTATAAACCCTTTAGTCTCACTGAATACTTTCAAAAAACAAGATTTACAGAATTGTTCCAATTCTCCATTTATGTATAAGTAGTAATCAACTGTAATTTGTCAAAAATGTTGCTTCTGTATATCCCCTGGTCTTGGTTTTTCATTAGCTTTGTCTTTTATTTGTATCAAATTACATATGTATGAAACCCTCTTATCAAAATTACCCATCTTCCAGTAATCATTACTAATTTGTTTTATATGTCATCACATATTTGTTCTTTGCACTTCATCCTACATGAATCAAGGAGCTTTATAACTTTAGCCCCTACCACTTTTCCTTTCTGAGTAGTGTAGCTTTTTCTGCTGTTGTTTGCACATTTACTTTCCTGCCTGGCTTTTCTCGTATCCTCTTTCAATCCTTGCTTGTTCATTACAAGTCTAATATCTTCATTTGCTAATATTGCTTCCACTTCATTTATTTCCTCTTCAGTACGTGTCAAATCATTTTCTACTTCAGGATTTTTGCCTTCCAGTTTATGTTCATCATTTACATCTCCACATTTGTTGGTTAAGTCCGGCATTATTTTGGATTTTTTCTTCCTTATCCCCTCATCTTCTGAATTTGAGCTAGTGCATTCTTCAATGTCAAAGTCTGGATGGATCTTTACAGCTGCCATCTGAATCCTGTATAGCAGCTTGTGTAACATCCGAGGTTAGTAAATAGCTCTTCTTCTGTAAAAGAGAAAATTAATTTGGTCATATAGGTGGCCTTTCGCTTTTGAAGCATATTGCTTTGTTGATCATGTGTTAACACGTATCACTTGTCATTGTATTCCTAGATTACTTTGAGTTTTTGTTTATTAGATCACTCACACATTCACACTCATTCACACTTCCAGAACCTGTAGAAGATAGGGAATAATTTTGGCTAGAAATAACTTCCCACCCCAGTCGGGAATCGAACCCGGGACACCCGGCAGGTGTATCACTGACTGAGCTATGGGGCCAGTCTTGAGGCAATTATAAAGATGTGAACATTCTATAAAAATTGTGAAATAAATATTTAAACTTACCATTATGATTAGTAGCTTCCTTAGTAGCCAGTTCAACCAGTTTCCTACTTCTTGAACTCATCATGTAGCACCTCACCTCACAAGATATACATTAATAATGAGCCACTAATCTATTAAAATGTGATGAAAATACCGCCAATATCAATGCTACATTATTTGAACTGCAAATGGTCATTGTTGGGTTTTAGGTGGCAATGCTTTACTGAAATAATATACAGTTGCAATAATTCCTTTTCCTCAGCTGTATTGTTGGTACATCAGAGTTAGTTTTTAATTACTCAGTGTTCTCATTACTGCAATGAAAACGAATATCTGGTCACCATCCAGGTGTAGTGTTAAGTTGTATGAGTCATTTAAATGTGTAGTGGATAGTAAGTTAAGTCAACCCTATAATTGACTTACCCAATTTTGCAATGTAGTTAAGATGGTGTAAAGTAAGTTAAGTCAAAAGTCAGATGCTTATCAGTCTTTGCACACCCACAACTTGGGACTTCTTGACATATCTCCCATTGCACATTCATTCTACTCGGATATTATAAGTGATATGACTTAACCGATTAGACACATAGGTAGAGGAGATAAAATAATATCAAAGGCTGTGGAGAACTTATTTCTGACACATTTTGACTTAACTGCTTTTGCACACCTAGTCTAGATATTATAGCCCAACAGGGTAAAAACATCAAACTCCTAAGATGCCAAAATTGAACTTCTGAATTATCTATAAAATAGTCAACAGCTTTATAGAAACATTTTATGTACCTTTTTCATGCTTGTGGACAGTTTTAAAGTTTGTTGGAGGAGGATAGGCCTGTCATAAATCACTTTCTGCTACTACCAGTTGCCTTCACTGTTAAAATAAACCATTAATGTTTTATCTAATATGCTACTTTAAAATACAAATACTAACTATACACAATCTGGTAAGCTATGCAATAATACTTTATCTAAAATTTATGCTTAAGTAATACTTTGATACTCATGACAAAGTAAAGCGAAAATCATCACTTGGCCACTGTTAATGAATGAGTACTTGGAGCTTAGAGGATCTACTATATTTGGGTGGTTTGGGGCAAGCTCAATCTCCAACTCTCCATATATCTCAGTTAAGTGGAAAAAATATCACCTAGTTTGGAAATTAAAAACATTATAAGGTAACCCAGCTTTTGATGCTCTTCATCCTATGAGATTTTTTAACCATTACTGCTCTCTCTGAGCAGTATAGTATAGTACTGTAGTGTAGATAGGAGAGCCTTTTGGTCACATATTTTATCAATTACAGTGTAGAGATGAACTAAAATATTATTTTGCTCCATAGGTTAAAAAACTGCATTGTATTGTTAGAGCTAGAAAGTCGTATCAGTGTGTTAGTCACTGACCTTTATCTAAGTACATAACTACTATTTTCTATGAGCAATTAACTTTCTTAAGCTCTTCTTGCAATAATTGCCAACTGGAATGTAATCTGCAATCCTTGGATACAGAACCTCCTATCCTCCATACAACTAACCAGTAAATAAAGTCAAATTCCCTGACAGCACTCATTTTGTATCAGAGTAATTGTTGAAAACAACATATACTTGCATAATATATAAGCATGCACTGTAATTCCTTCCTGTATAAATAAATGCATACCATTTTCTTAGTTCTTACATGTTACATTGTTTCAAGGATGAAGCAAAGCTTAACTATATTAAGCTGACCACAGTTATAAACTGAGGATTTTCATTTTATCAATTTTCCTTTGATAAATTTATCTCTGAAATGAATAAGGATGTTTTATTCTATTGTATAATAGCTATTAGATTCATAACACATCCAGAAGTAGGTTTATCTTTCCTCCATGAACAGTTCAAAATTTTTCTGTTAACTTGGCAATTGTAAAATTGAATAATATTCCTCTTGAAAGTTGCCCAACAGAGATATTCGTGTATAAGTAGGGATCCCACAATGTCAAAATGAAAAAGCTGGACATGTACTCAAAGAGCAAATAGTTAAAAATAATTCTCCTCCTTCTCCTCCTCCTTTCTTTCATGGTTTAGACCATTGGCCTAACTCTGGTCTCACTTCCACCTTATAAAAAAGTCTTCTTATCACCTTCTCATAGCATCTTTCTTGGCAACCTGCTTACACTGCCGGCCAAAAGTTTCCAGACACTCAGGGTAGAAGTTTAATACAGAGGTAATTTAAAGAAACTAATAGGATAGTAGACATAAAGAGGCAAAAATCTTGACATGTTTTATTGTCTCATTAAAGTTTAATATAATAATAATTATTACTTTCATTTTGTTTTCATTTTGTTCCATCAGTTTATTTATTTTAAGAAATAAACGATCAAGTTATGCCTTTCTTTCTGGCATGAGCCATTTCCGAGATAAGCATTATCATTTGTTGTAATTTTTTAATACTTTGTAATTTGTTAAAGGTGCTGTCGCTATTTTGTCATATTCTTGTTCTGTAACTTTAGCACATGATTTTCCCACATCAAAATTTGTAATTTTATAGTGGAATTCTCAAAGGTGTTAAGTGCCAAAATGTTCAAAACGGAGATATTTGGTCAGAAAGTGCTTTCAGCCTCCAGCACTTGAGGTTCATGAATTACATGTTAAAATTAATTTTATTAAATTGTGATTTAAAACTGAAACCATATTCTAGGTTAGGTATAGGTTATTAATCTGGTAATTTACATTTTTATAATTCATTCTTGCAGAAAATATGTAAATACAAATTCCAAAGCAGAGAATTTGACAAAGATTCAAAAACTGCATGTCTTCATTGAATTCTGTAAGCTAGATTGGATAAGCCAGAAGAACTTTCTTATGCAACATGTTTCCCTTGGAGAGGTCCAGAGGCATCAAAAACATAATAATGAGAGTGAAGGTATCAGTAGGTGGCAGATTACTGTAACGTACAGTGTCCCAGATGGGAAAGGTGACTTGATTCAGGTTTGCAAAAATACATTCATGAATATGTATGATGTAGGCCACAAAGAAATGGAAGTGATAGTTTCTAAAAAAAAAAACAGGGTGATATAAGTTACATTGACAACAGAAAACCAAATGCACCATCCAAGTATACAGATGATGACGAGTGCAGAGTGAAAAATCATATTAATTTGTTTCCAAAGGATGAAAGCCATTACTCATGGGCAAAATCTAACACCCAATTTCTAAGTCCAGGCTTGAATATCCACAGAATGTCAATTGTGTTTAATGAAATATTTCCAAACAACAAAGTTGGATACAAACATTATAAGGTCTTTAAAAAAAAATTTCCTGAACTGAAATTCTATCACCCCAGGGTAGATACATGTAGAACCTATGAAAAACTGCAATGTGAAATTTGAGGGCAAAGTCCACAAACTGTACCTGCAAAACAGTCACTAGAATTGCACCTATGTAAAGCAGACAAGATGAAAGCCCAAATTGCTCTTGCTCAAATGCCAGGAAGTAAAATATCTACTACTTCTATTGGATGTGCAGCAAGTACTGTATGACCCTACACTTACTCATTCTGAGATGTTTTATTGCCGTGAATTGAGCTGTTTTAACTTCTGCATCAGGTTAGGTGTCACCCAGACTTCGTATATGTGTTTATGGCATCAAGGTATTGCTAATAGAAGTGCTAACGAAATAGCTTCATGTCTTTTATGTATTATCAATCTTAGTATTATAGAAGAAGAAGGAACTATATGTGTTTAGTGATAACTGTGTAGGACAAAATAAAAACAGAGTAGTAATATACTTGTGCCCATTTCTAATTTCCCTTGGGGTTTTTGAACTCATTCAGCATAATTTTCTTGTTAGCAGTCACAGCTATTTACACTGTGACAGAGATTTTGCTCTTCTTGAGAAGCATTGAAGAGTAATGAAGTCATTTGTCCCAGCAGATCTTGAAAAAGTGTTTACACCAGCAAAAAATATAAATAAGGTCAAAGTTGTACACATGGAGTTTTATTTAGTGTTCTTATTTGATGATATCTAATGCCACCCATATGTCAGCCAGACATTGGGGTTTATTTTGGAGGAATCAGAGGGCAGCTTTGTAGTCCAATTTGAATTCGCACACCTTAGTTTGAAAAAATATGTTACAATTAATGGTAGATTAGTTGTGGGGATGATTGTGATGATGGAACAGTTGGCAGAATGATTGGCAGTGGAAACTGGAATAGCTGGAGGAAACCTGGCCAAATCCCATTTTGTTAACCACAAACCCCAAATGTGACCTGCTGGCAATGAACCTTGGTGTAAGCTGAGTGATCTAACTATTCAACAATAGTGTTCTAACTTATTGAGTGTACTTAATACAAAACTAAAACTGTTATCTCAAGATAGCAATATTTACAAATGCAAGATCTTAAGGGAACTGAATAAGTATCAGGCAAAAATTATGATGCATATGGACCAAACAGAAATAGTATTTTCAATTATAAACTGCATCACTGTTCAAAGATGTAAAATGTTTAGTAACATAAAGGATTGTGAGTACAACAATTCCAATTATACTTATTTTACTTTGGAACCTTCTACCTGAACTGGAAGAACAGTGAGAACAACAATGCAGAATTCAAAACATCAGTTATGAAAGATATGAATAATTTTTAAACAGCTATAAAGATTTTATAAATATTACTTAAAGATAAGAAAATCCCTTAAAGGTATTCACTAAAATGCACAGTTTCAGCAATCGAGAACTGTTTCATTTAGAAGCAGTGCAAATCATATTTCAATAATAGATCAGAATAGGTTAGTAGCAATGTGACTTATCTATTTTACTCTTAGAAATTACAAAACTTTGGAAACAAAAATTAGAAATGTAATTACAACCAGGCTATCTCCACACATTCGCTTTAAGGAAATAAAACATGTGTTATCAATTTTAAGATGAAGATTAAAAGTCCATTTTTCTTCTAAGACTGGAGCAAGACTTGATGGGGAACTTAGTATTTCATTTGAAGTATAATATATAAACCTTACAAAGAACGTTGGTCTCTAAATATATTTTATTTTACTTTCAATAAATACTAATGAATATCTTTACTATTTTTATGGGATCCTAACCTTTTGTTTATCTTAGACATAATGATGAAAATGAATGATAATACAGAGATGTTATTTAAGCACCAGCAGCAGGCTGTAAGAGCACAGCTGTGCAATGAGGGACCAAGGTGGTAATGGCAGGGAAGAGAGAGGCAGTATCTCTGTGCATAAATTAATGAGTTTTACTGAAAACATAAAATTGTATTTCAAGATTATAAAATGATATTGAAATCTGATAATAATGATGACCACTAACCATGTTGCATGAGGTGTTGCACATGATCTTCCTCAACAGCAATACATTTCCAATATCTGCTTATGAGGTTTCCATGAACACCCATAACTTCCACAGGTGTGATTTCTCCTGTGACTTTTTTTTTTAGAACTTCTGTTGTATGCAAAATATTCTTATACACTTTCCTTTTTAGTTTCTCCATAAATAAAAATCACAGGGTGTCAATTCAGGGCTATGAGAGGGCCACAAGCCAGTGCTGATAACTCCATCCTGAAAATTTTCCTCAATCAATCTAGTTAATGATTTGTAAGCAATGTGAGTGGAAGCAAAGTCCTGCTGAAAGAATGATGCAGCATTAGCTGTTCAAATAATGGTTTTAATATGTTATTTTTATATACTTGACCATTATCATTGATATTAACTTAAAAACATTTGTGTTCAGACCACATCATACAACACTTTTTTCAGGATAGACTAGAACTCATGCATAAGGTCAGCACTCCAAAATCGATTGTTCTGTGAACTAACTTGGCCATTCAATTCAAACCAAGCTTCTTCTGAAAATATGATAAAATCTAGATTTACTCTGCTAGTAACAACACTATCCAGTTTACAGTTACATATTGAACGCTAGTTGCATGATTGTTTGGTCGCAATTCATTGATTACTGTAATTTTTCAAGCTTTTAATTTAAGTAATTTAGTGGCATTTCATGCTGAAGAGTTTGAAACACCTGTTTCCTGAGCAAGCTGGTGAAGATAGTTTTTTAGGCTGTGTTCTAATCATTCACCTATTTTGTCTAGCTTTTGCTTCATAAGAACATGGAATCTGGATACACATTTCTTATCATTAAGTGGTCCTGTCTGTCGTAAGTTGGCAGAATCACATCTGTGGAGTTACTGGATGTAAACAGGAATTTCATGAGCAAATGCCAGAAATGTACTGCTGTATGGGAGATCATTTTCAACACCTCATAACACAGGTTAGTGGTTATCATTATTATCGGTTTTCAATATAAATTTATGTTTTTTAAACATCATTTTATGCTTTCTGTAAAAGTCCATTAATTTATGTACAGAGAGTCTGTCTCTCTCTTCCCCACTACTTATACCTCAGTCCCCCAATGTGCACATACTCTTATGGCCTGCAACTTGAATAAACTCCCTGTACATTTATTAGAAAAGAATACAATGAAAGAATAACTGAAACCTATGTAAAATGTGATACATTCCTTGGCAAATGTGAGACATTCCATGCAAACTGGATGACTTCGATTTAAAATGTTTATTGTTACTTATTTTTATATTTATTTATTGTGCTAAGAGATTTACAATTTGATTGTTTATTGAACTTTGACCCTGGCCACTCATTTTGTAGACAATCACTACAGTTTATCTACATTTTACAATTTCCTGTTAATAAATTATCTTGCTTCAGTTTTTCACGTCCCATTTCCACTTGTTTTTCACTTGTCACTTATTGATTATTTTACCATCACACATTCACCATAGTTTTCTATTCAAACCTCTTACTTTTCTCTATCCACTGTCCAAAGCCATTTATTTTTGACTTTACACAAAAACTGTCCAATGCTCATAGCATCCTTGCACATCATTTCGATTATCTATCCCCCCTTCAACCACAATTTCTATCCCCCTTCAACCACTTCTTTTTAATAAATTCTCTTCTCCAATTTTCTGTTCCTTGGCACTTAAATACTATGTATTCAATGTCTTCATTACCACCACATATTCGGACATTGGTTTTGAGGAATACCCTGTCTTAACCCTCTTAGCCTCCATGCTCCGGTTCTTACTCATGCAATAGATTCTCTCTCTTCTTTATTTACTATGTCTATATATTTTTCCCTACCCCATGTATTTTTCATTGGCCTATAACAAACCAATGAGCTGTTTTTGGCAATCTAACAGAACATGTTTTGTATTTCTATATCCTTCAGTCTTAATTTCATGTTTAGCTTTTTTACAAATAACTATATTCTTGAACTGAAGATTTCAGCATGCTATCTTCATTTTAAAAGCCAAAAAATATTAATTTACTCATTCAACATATTCACATATGTGTATACAGCTTCATTTTGCAGATGTCTGTGGTTCTTAGGAAAGTACCAATTTCTTGTAATTCTAGGAGATGCTTCATGTGGAACAGACTAGATTTTTTCAACAGAGGAAGCAGTAACATATGAGTTTTGCACATGTGCAATAAAACAATCACCTTCTATCCTTACCTATTTCTATGTTAATCATTTTCTAAGATGTGCTGCTTGGAAGCTACATCATACAGTGAGATGTGGTTGACTTTTTGATAATATTAGGTATTCATAAGCTTGGTTCAGTTTATATATATATATATATATATATACATATATATATATATATATATATATATATATATATATATATAATTTGCTTTCGTTTAGCATTTAATGTTTATGAGCTTTAAAATGTCTGAAAATTAGCATAGAATCTTCTCTGAGAAATTCAGATGTGATTTCTGTTTCATCTCATTTAATAAAGAAAGCCTAATGACTCTGGCTGTGCTTAGAGGGCAGATAAATTCTGTTTACTTTCATGAATATTGCAATTGCTTGGATCAACAGCTATCCTAAAAGGTTAGAAATATAATTTTAAATGAATATTGGCCAGACTTTTTAACTGCTTTATAGTAAAACAATTATAGAAACACAGCATTTGGTTGAGATAAAAGGCATAATAGGAATTTTGTAATTTAGAAATTTTGCCTTTAATATGTACTGAATAATTTGAAGTGTAATATCTGATGTATCTGGCCTAGCGCAAAGAAGTATAAATATTTCCTGAAAACAGTGGTGATGTGTTTATAAAATATCACCAATAGTGACAAGTCAAATTGAGAAAGAATTTTCAAGTGAATTTACTGACAAAAATAAACCTACCAGTTTTGGAGCTCCATTTTCAAAATTTATTGGGCACTATTTCAATGTGTTCTATTACATCAATTTTGAAATCTCAGGTATTAGTAAAATATGTTCTTAATAAGTGATAGATAGAAAGCTTTGTTGAAAGAAGCCCTGGGAGCAATATCATGCATGAATCATTATTGCAGTGTTTTTGAGTAGCATGTAGTTGCTGAGTTCAGTATCAGAGTAGTGAAACTTTCTGTATGGTGCTAAGGTATGTGTGTGTTATTTAAGAAAGTAGCTAGAGCCCCAAACTCAAGTTTGTCCATTAGCTTTTTCATATCAGTATTTAGTAGTAAGTTTCTCAGAATCTTGAAATCATAAGAGCATGTACTCAAATTCAAATGAAAAATTTATTTACTATAAAAAAGTATACTGAGTGGAAGCAGTATAGATTTTATCCTCTTAGTGGGTAATTTCTATGTACAGAGATAAATGAAAAATCATAACATCATTTTAGTCTATTAACTCTTATATCAGCTGAAAAAATAACTTTTGCACATTTTTCACTATATCCTAATTAAAATGCAGAGTGTTTAAGGCTAGTCTTTTTTAAGTATACAACAGAACAGCATCTGATCTACATTGTTGGTTATTTTGAGTTTCTACCGTGAATGTCTTGTTTTGTCACAGTATGTGTTTTTTGTTTATATAAATCATAATTTTCATGAGAATTGGTAGGTTGCAACCACACACTTACTGCCATGAACTAGAGCTCAATCTGAACACATATGATGCCACCTTCTGTAGAGGGCATTATTAATACTTCACACTCCATCATTATTTTGTTTTATAGAGGTTCAAATAATAGTGAGATAGAGTAGTTTTTAGCATATTCAATTCAATATTTAAGTAAAAGAATGAATTATTAATTACTGAAAACCTATAAATTGCAAATTAAAACATTCATTTTGCTTTTTTTTTTAATGCTTAGGTAAGCACATCAACTATCTTGTCTTTTTTAATCTGACAGTTAAAACTTACTCTACTTAAAGTGTGTATAGGTAAATGTTTAAGTTAAATCATTTACTTTATTTCATTCCTTCATCAGATTAAAACAAACAAAGTGTTTCAGCTTTACTTCCTTTCATTAATTCATGAAAGAAGTACCTCGAGAACTAAATACCACTAACAAAAGTGTACAGTATTCCTGTAATGAAAATCCAGCCATTTTCAGAATCTCACCATAGAATCTGGCAAATGTGAAGTAACCCTCCAATTTGAATTCTTGCTCACCTGCAGGGTGAAGCATGCAGTTACCAAATATCTCCTTGAAACAGGAGTTAATTTGAGAAAGCCTAAACTTATTGTAAATGGCATGATTACAAAGACTGAATTAACATGATTGTTTCAGTATTACTGATTTATAATTCATTATTACTGAATTAAAGTAATATCTAATATTTTGAGTGAAACAAAGTTATAATAAATGAATGGAATGGATCATAGGTTTTGATTTGGTGCCATGAATATAATAATTCATCCAGAGAAAATGAAATTGCAAATTAATTTTATAGATGTGAACATTAAGCTAAAACAACACATCAGCTAGAGTTTGGAAGGTTTTAGAAGCCATGTACATGAT
The DNA here is from genome assembly GCA_030765065.1 of Deroplatys truncata. Taxonomy (NCBI): domain Eukaryota; kingdom Metazoa; phylum Arthropoda; class Insecta; order Mantodea; family Mantidae; genus Deroplatys; species Deroplatys truncata. The sequence continues at coordinate 207,779,979 of CM060990.1, read as the reverse complement.
GAGAGTGCTTGATGAAGTAAAATGTAAAATCAATAAGAAGCACTAAAATGAAAGTTCTGAAAAGAAAAGATGTTCCAAAAGAATCACCAGTTATGTACATTATAACAAGCTTTGTTGACATATACCAAGAAAGCAAAGTGAAGCCAAATCCCTTCATCTCAGAACTCACAAGAGAGAAATCATGTAGAGCAGTTAGTGAATCACTTGTTTATGAAAAATAATAATCCAGAAACATCCAACAAGATAGACTCACTGATTGTATGAGGGCTGATCAACAAAGTCTGAGACTGATTTTTTCCTGTAGCTTCCGTGATAGTTTCGTATCTGTAACATAAATATTTGAAAAGAGCGGGTTTTCATGTATAATGTTGGTAGGCGGCAGCACTCTCATATTGGTAGGTTGGTAGTAATGCTCTATTTTGTAGACCCTACGTGCATTTTGCATACCAGATAATGGAGGTGACATGAGAGGAGCAGTACAGCGCAATCAAATTCTGTTTTCGTTTAAACCATACAGCCACCGAAACTTATGAAAAGCTGAAGCAAGCGTACAGTGAAGATGCACTACCTCATGCAATAGTGTTTAGGTGGTTCAAGGACTTCAAAGAAGGCTGACTTGTCAGTGCTAAGCAAGGTGATGAGTCATGGCTGCATCATTATGATCCTGAAGGAAAACAAGCCAGATTCTCCAACACCAAAAAAGGCAAAAGTTGTTCCATCTGCAGGGAAAGTGATGGTGATCACATTTTTTGACTGTAATGGAATGATTTACCAGCATGCAGTTCCCCCTCACACTACTGTTACAGCAGCATACTACACATCAGTATTGGCTACACTGAGGAAGCACATTGCAAAGAAACGAGCTTTCTCAGACTGGGTGGCAACTTCATCATGACAACACACGGCCTCACATCGCAAATCAAGTCATGCAGTTTCTGGCTCAATTCAACATTACCTGTGTACCACATCCACCTTATAGCCCTGATCTTGCACCCTGTGACTTTTTTTTATTCCCATCACTAAAGGCAAAGCTTAGGGGTATTCGATTTGAGAACTCTGAAGCAGTGCTCAGGAAAAGTGAGGCAATTCTCAAGGACCTGACAAAGACTGGTCTGCAGTACGTGTTCAAGGACTGGCAGAGATGCTATAAAAAGTGCATTGAAGTAGGAGGGGACTACTTTGAAAGATCATGTAAACATTGAATTGGAGTAATAAACATCTGTGAAAAAAAATCAGTCCCAGTCTTTGTTGATCAACCCTCATAATTAATAAAATAATTGCAAAAGTAAATAAAGGGGAGTAAGTGTATTAAGAAGAAGACAGGCGGTTAATGTATAAATAACATTCAGGAGGAACTTATAAAATTATCATTCCCTCAGACTTAAGTTACACGTGTATGGAAGTTGTACATGCAAGAAAAGATTATCAAATAACACATGTTGTTAAAAAGTGATCGATTTGTTTTTATTAATATATATAAACATCCTGTTTTCAAGTTGCATGCCTGAGATAACTAATTAGAGAGACTATAGCTGAGGAAAATTACTAGAATATTTAGCCAACCACAGAAAGTGATTATATATAATCACAGATGCCAATAAATAAATTGTTTTTTTGTTTTTTTTTGTATCATCCTCTTTCTAAAGAGTTTTTCTTAACATTTATGAAAGATAGAACTAAGTGCTCATAAATCTTTTCAATGTACAGTCAAGAGCATTGAAGTTTTACAATATAATACCCAGCACTTCATTTTGGTAAGGAAATATTAAACCACCTCTGCCATACCCAGCCCTCACCCCTTACCGTCATTGTGAAGTATCCCTTCTAGCCAGGTAAAATGTTTCTGTACTCCTCCCCTTTTGCTGTTGACCTAGGCCTGACATTCATTCATAGGCTATTGCATGTGTGTCACATTTGAATTTAAACCAATAAGAGATTGGTTCACTCAGGGCTGGTGTGGAACACAGACAATATGCGATTCTACCAACATTAAATGATGAAAATACTCTAGGAAACCAGAAGCATTCGCACATTTCCATGCACTAGACTGTACCCATTGGATCTCTCTTTGATTTAAAGGATGACACGTACATTTCTTCCTTTCAGTTTAAAATTTCATTGTGAATATTATTGCTAGAGTATGTAAGCTTATTGATCTGCTTTAGAATAATAAAAATTGTAATTTCTTGTATAAATGGTTATCTTAAAATGTTAACAATGTAATTTTAAATGAGGATGAGTCAGGGTTTTTAAGCAGCTTTATAGCAAATTAAAGGAATACTGTGTTTGCTTGAAATAAAAAACATATTGGGAATTTTATAACTTAGTTATTTTGCCATTTAAAGGCAAAGTTCGAACATAGCAAGAAGTGAGAAAAATGTATGCTTAATATCATCTAATTTGTAATGGAATGACTCTTACACATAGCAAATAATAGAACACTAGCTCTTAAACATTAGGTACCTAACAAATATTTGTACACTGAATTCAAAATATTTTATTAAAATAAGTATATGTCTGCACCCATGTTGCTATAGTATGCAAAGGAGAAACTCCATCACTATACATGTTATGTGTGATTAGGAAGGGTGCATAAGAGACACATAAGGAGTATTTCTTTGAAATGTGAATGCAGTCAAACTATCAGTAACTTAAAGTGTCCTATTTGCATCAAATATCTGTATTGTAATGATTCTGTAGGTATCATCTGTAGATATAGAGATTTCATATTTGCTTGAACAAACACTGATGGAAAAGTCAGAATAATTCACATATCTATCAGGGCGTGCAAAGCACTACTTAGGAGCATCAGGTTGTCTATAAGATGTTTCCCAGAACTGCTTTCAGAGTCAGGAATTATAAATGCAATCTCCTATTTTTAAAGTAAACATTAACAATTGTAATATACACTTTTCTTATATATAATACAGTTATTTTTATTTAAGTACTTCATTTTCATGCTAAATGGAGAATCATGTGGAAAAATCATTCAAAATAGCTACATTGCTTAGTGTAATTCTAGGTATGCAATTAGGAACATGTGAAACTAGGTAATAAAGGTTTATAATTTAGCAATATGCTTCTATTAATATTAATTGCTATATTTCTAAATGGAATAGTTAACTGTCATTGTCCAGTGAAAATATTTTAGGAAATTTTGGCTGTTAAAGACATCCCACTATCATAATGGGATCCTAACTAGGTGGTAGTGCAACATTTTATCTTCCATCTACCAAAATTTTGTTGTTGATTTATGTACATAAAGGAATATGATTTAATATTCACATGCACAAATAGCTATGCCTTTGAAAAATTTTTCAGTACTCACTCAGGTGGGGTTCCCCTTAAGTTGAAAGACGTGAAAATCAGCTCAACACGTTGCCTTTGTCCTGCTAGGAAAGTGTAGATGCATTGACGTGAGTGACCAGCAGGATTAACAAAAGTGGGTGCAGTGAAAGTTCCGTTCTGTGGGCCCCCTGGACGGCTCACAAAAGTGCGATCACACTCTGTGGGTAAAAAATCACATATATAAGTAATTAATTTTAATCAAAGCATTTAAAAATCCAAGTAAACACAAATTAATTGTAGGTTTTTTGTGCTTACTATAAGACAATTCGATTATTACTACGTACAGTAACACCTGAAACGTTATTCAGTGCTTCAGGTTCTGTTTCACAGTACATAATTATCTTTATATAAAAGTTGCATAATGGCTAAAACCCTTTCATGTTTACATCATCCATAAAGGTTAAACAAAAGAATGTAGACTATATATTGTGCATAGGTTTTATTTTCCACATTCACATATGGAAACTGAGATGGCAACAATTATATTGAAACATGCTTGTATAATTTAGCTGCTGGAAAACTTGGCATCTTACTGGCAAACATTACGATATAAATATACCTCCAGCTCTCAGGTGACCGATTTCTCCCTAACTGTGGCCACAAACACTACCATTTAAAGATGTACATGCTATGCTATTGCTGTGTTTTGTTGTGCATAATGCTAAATATTACACCTGTTATCCTATTGTATGTAGTATAGCTTTTATTTCCCTATTTCTGTAGTCATGGTTTTGAAGCTTAGTACAGAGGTCTCATTTATTGTATATAACCCTTAAAAATAATTTCTTGTACAGTGTATTAGAAAATTTCAAGTCATTCCAGAGTTGCATTCAGCTGAAGAGGCTACGTTTCACAAAACAGGGCTTAAATTTGAGACATTCCTGGTATGGAAAGGATACTTACCAAAACTCAAATTTTAAAATGTGTGTTGAATTTTATTATCCTTCCAGTGTTATGCTTTTAGGTTTAATGACTAAAAGCAATAAGTCTAAGAGATCATCCAGAATTAAACCACTTTACAACCCATATGTATAACTCCTTAGATCTTTCAGAAGCACATTATTTTCATTCTTTCTATTTCTTTTATACCATAGCTTTATTGCAATTGGCAGTTCTATATAATCTCTTCTGAGAATAACCCTTTACTTCATCATTTGCCATAATCAGCTCTTCTTATGAAAGCTTATGAAAATAGAAAACCCTAATTTGGACCAGACTTTTTCTTAACTAACTGAAGAACAATGAATATGTAGTATGTTTAAATTGAGCATGATTATAGCACCTATAGCTGAACTTCATTGCATGTGACTGTTACTGTTTGATGAGAAGGTAAAAGTGAGGGATTATAACCTGCTGGATTGTTGGTTCAATGGCTTTTACGTATGAGGCCTTTTGAATAACATCATCTATAAACGAAATCCCTGAACACTGGATTAGTTGCAAGACTATGCACAAAAAGCAGTCATTATTTTAGGTGCAGAGATGCAGTGTATGAAATCAGAGATTGTTGGATATTACATTGCCTGTCATGTAGTAGAGGGAGTACAATTACCATTACCAAACAGGTTTCCTATAGGTACTTTGTCAATAGTGCAGCAGATATGTTGTGGTCACTTCTCATTTGTACTGCTACTTTCACTTTGATACCAGAAGTACAGAAAGAGAATGTATACACTCAATACCTACATGATCCTATGGTATGAATTAGTAGTTGTGGAAACCCATATTTTACAGTGTTATCCGGATTTTGGGTACCTACTGCTTACTTAATATGCTTTAATTCTTAAGCCATTGTTGCATGCTTCTGTGCCACTTTATTTCACTTCTCAATCACTGGTTTCAAACAGCTTAAATAACAGTTAGAACATATATCTAGTAAAGCCAAGGTTTAACATTAAAATTCAGTAAGAAAGGGTGTGTTAATGCATATAAACATGCATTAGTACATATGAATAGCCACAGAAACACATGAAATTAAGAGAAGTGCAAGCTATAGAAACCTAGATACAGTGATAGTATGCATGAACATATATAAGTGCCACTGGTATTGCAAAAATAAAAATGTTTGTATCTCTGTAGAGTTTTTGTGTATTTTAGTAAATGTAGCAAACATTTTAACCAATACACACCTACTACTATTACTTATACAAATGATTTGCAATCCAAGGAACATTACATGCAGGTCACTAATGATTCCTCTTACCATTCATAGTAACTTTTCATTTCGTGTTTTGTCAGCCATACAGAGAATTTGTTCTCATTATGTTGATATTAATAGAAAAGTAGATGATGAATACTAAGGAGTAAGACGAAAAGTTAAAATTAATGCAGTGTCAGTGTTGAACAAAATACTTCTGTCCAGTTTATAAACATTTTTTTCAAAAACCTCTGTGTAGCTTCTACTGATGCATATTTGTCAATGGCATAATAATAAATTAGTTGCTGAAATTAATATAAATGACAGCATATTCATATATAATGTTTAAAAGCACTATTCTGCACTGACTCCAATGTAGCTAATCCTTTTAAAGGTAAATGTAGACTTTATGAATTCATTAGAAATCTGGCTCATAAGAGCACAATTTCAGTCTTTTTCTCTTTAGAAAGCCTATGTTTAAAACTTAATAACTTCTAGTTACAATACTTGAACTTAATCTCCATAGGGGAAAAAAGAAGGTAAAGTATGATAATGTTAATAGAACTGGCTACTATAGAAAAAAAGGTATGAACATGGTAAATACCAATAATATATTAGGACAGTGCTTTGAGACCTGTCTGTATAACATTAGCATTGTATAAATTCATATTCCACAGAATGAGCTATATATATCATGTAATGATCAATGATCTGATAACCAGATCAACCTGAGACTTTAGCATCTGAATTTTTGAATGCCAAAAAATATTAATCTAATCCATCTCTATTGTGTGGAGTTTTATGTCTGCTTCATAATCTGGATGGCACAAATTTGAAGTTTGGTTGAATGAGTTGCTTGAGTAAGATTTTTTCCCAGGATTTTCCTTATTCTAAAATTACATATATTGGGAAATTCTACACTATGGACCCTTGGCTGAATTTATTGTCTGATAAGAGCTGTCTTTATTAACCCCCTCTGATGTTTACTATTCCTGCTTTTGTGCTCTGCAGAGTATACTAGTTAAAAAGAACAAAGTTATTTTAATTTAACATGCTCATGTGAAATAATCCTTTGGTCAAGAATATTATTTGATGGCGAATGGCATAACACTAAAGAACAGAAACTTCAATTGAGCACCATAATGCACAAATAGGTTTTGGAAAATCAAGTTCAGCACAACAATGATGTACACCTGTCAGTAGAAGAGTTACTACTATCTTTAATTGATAAATACATTGCAGAAGGTTTGCATCTTAGTAACACAGACACTTGTTGGTTCAATAGAAAGCGAAATCTTTAAAACACTCTTGCATGTGAAATTGCAACCCATAGAGCTGTAAAGTCTTGATCTGAGACAACAAACATATACTGTGAAACCTTAAATTGCTTATAAATAGTGATTTAAATTTCTGCGTTCTTATTCATTTCCCATGTTTTTGTGGTATTATATAATGTATTATTGCATTTGTTACTTAGCCATAGTTCAAAACATAGGCAATGAATATTTTGCTGAATATGCCCACAAAAGTTCATAATGGAGTAAAATTATTGTATTCACATATTTGTAAAATTTGTAAGGATAATCAAAACAAGATTAAAGGATAAAAGATGTTTCAAGTTATGTATAAATTACGTTAAAAAGGAAGACTGTATCTGTATAGTTACTGGTTTTGCAGAATATGATAAGATTACAAACAAACAAAAGATCCCATGCAGAGAATTTTCAGGATAGTGATAGAGAGGAAAAAGACATTCTTAATGTTTTGAGGAACAAGTCTTCACTATAATAGACATATTTATGAACTGTGCTACTCATTTCTTCATTGATGAATAACTTTTCTTGAATGCTTTTGCAAAACATATCTGCCAGAATTTAAATTTACAAAGTATGGTATGCTTTTAAATTACATATATGGATGCTATATTACATGTCATCATAATTCAAATTTTCAGTTTGTATAGAAATATTTACAAAAATATTTATAAATAGCCACCAGAATCTAAAATTACGTTACTAGTCAATAAACTCAATTAAACATTAAAGTAACAATTTCTTTTGAATCTGACCCTTTTTTCCAGAAAAGCATAGTGATATTATAGCAGGTGTACATGTTTTATACATTGGTGAATTTTATAGATATATGTTCTGCAATTGGGGAGATGCATATACCACTGGGTATGTGTATTTTAATTACATAGCATGAAAAAGGAATGTGGTATCTTACCTGTGTTTTAGAAGTTTTTAACACAAATACCTAATATACCCTTCTGTATGTAATTCATCTTGTTTTGAAATTCATTTCATTTTCTTGTTCAGATACAGATAGCTATATTTAAATTCTATAAAACGTTTTCAAGGTAATATTAAAATTGTTTCTCACATATTGAACAAAGCAATCCTTGTTACTCTCTGTCTATAAGAAAGTACAATAGTAATTTTCGATCTCAGATACTAACAGGAAGTTATTTCTTATTTCACTACATTCAAATTTTTTTATAGAAATAATGCAAAACATATTTTCAAATAACTGCATGGTAGTTACAGCAAATCAGCAAAGAAGCATTAGGTAAAGTAGCTTCATTTCTTGTGAGTGATAAATCCATAGTTTTGTGAATGAGGGAACAAAGAAATCCTAGAACATGTATTAGAATTTATTGTTGTGCTGTTATTTAGTGCATAATCATAGCATTCTAGGCACAATAAACACTCTGGAAAAAAAAAAAAAATTTAAAAAAACAACTTTTAATGAAATGCCAACATTGCAAATTAACCATATAATGCTTACAAATATTGCATGAAAATTACATTAACACCAATGTTAGGCTGGATGCAAAGATTATCAGGATAACTATCAAATAAAGTATATAATTTTCCCATATACGATTTAATATTTTCCTCACCTCTATACTTTAAAATATATTTTATTGAAGATCAAAATTCCCTCATGGAAGACTGTCCTAACCGCATAGAATAGTCAGATCCTTCCATGCTTTTAAAACAGTGTTCTCCTTAAATTTTTTTTTAAAACTATATTCACCTGATAATCGAAACTGTTTACGTAAATGTGTGTATCTTGTTGTGAAAAACAATGTCTTTGATGTTACACTACAAACACCATTTTGTAAATAATTCTAAGGTAAAACTATCCATTGCGTATCATGCAGGAACAACACTACAAAATGTCCTAACATTAGCTGTTTCTAAACAGGGAAGTTAAGTGGTCTGCTGACTAAGCTTTGGGATGACAACAACAAAAACACGTACTTGGAGCTTTGGTAGGAAAGGGGCCCAACAAAGGGGCTGAGCCCCCTGGTGCAGGCCTGGGCGTGGAGTCTGACTCTAATGATGCGCTGATTGTCGTGGCGCACACTGCATGCCAGGAGAGTAGCGGGAGGAGAGAGAGAGAAAACAACATTGTTAGTGTAGGACCGTAAAGAAAATACTTGCAGCAATGGACCTTACTGAAGCAAATTAAATAGAGCTGAAAAATACAACCTTCATCTTCTACCTAAAATAAGAAATAAAATATAATGAAGATTAAATAAATATTGCAAAAACTACAAATTAGAGATTATATCAACCATAACTTTTAGTACTATAATATATCTTAAACTAAAAAGATTTATGCATAATAATCTCACCTTTTGGAAAGAGACAAGTTAAGATGCTAATAAACAGATACATACAGTTACATTCCTATCAGCATCCACGAACAAAAAGATAATTTTAAAAAATAAGTATTATATACACAGGTAACCAACATTTGGGAGTACTGCTAAACTTCAACAGCAATAATTATGTACAGGAGACTTTAGTACTTTTTTACTCCAACAGATATCTAACAAAGTTAAAGCATAGAAACTCCAAACTAATTCAAATGTAGAAAAATAAATTCAAAGCTCAAACGTTAGTATCATGAATAAGGCCATTTATCAGCTTACAATATGCTAATCTTCCAGTAACCTCTGCCATATGGTATTATGTTTTGTTGAAGTAGGTTCAGAAACCAGTATGTTGTTAGATGAAATTATTTTAAACGCCTTTTGACATTACAGTGATGAATCTTGCATTTATAGAGGTACCATTATTTTATGTTAGCTTGCTTCAGTCACTGAAATGCTCAGCTATTGATAGTAAAAAACAACTACAGTAGAATATGAATATTTTGAATTTTTTTAATTTTAACTTTTAGGATCCTTTGACATTCAAATACAAAACATTGTTAAATATTCTTCTGTAATTCAATTATTTTTTTGATAATTTTTTGCAATTCTTAACGAGATTAAGTGAAAGAAATGTAGGTCAGTCAAGCTTGTTTATTAATTTGAGGAAATACTGTACTACTGGAGTTCCACACCCTCCCTTCTTCCCGCAGGATGGTCAAGGTTGTTTGCTAAATTTCAGACAATGCACCCCTCCAAACCCTACTGCAGTCCGCTCTTTCCCCCTAAAATGACAACAGAAGTCCAACCAATGGATAAGGGAGTAATTAAACGTTTCAAACACTTCTACAGACGTCTTCTGGTTCAGAATATTCTGTCAGGAGTGATCTTGGACAATAGTGACAAATTGAAAATGAATATGCTTGAAGCAACTTGTATGTGTAACAGTGCCTGGGCCAAGTGAAACCAAACACAATAGCCAACTGTTTCTGAAAGGCCAGATTCCATCACAATGATCTTTAATGTCTTGAGTGTGGAGTTGCTGGTCTCCCATTGGATGCCTCCCCAGGTGGCACATAGGGGAAGGCTCACCAGGTATGGCGGGTACAGAGGAAATAAAATACTCGGTGCAGACCAAAACTAGCTTCTACTGCCTTGTAGAGAGATGTTGGATTATCAAAGGCTAAAGGAAGAAAACCTTGATAATAATTACCTGGTCCTCCAGGTTGGGGGTTGATGCAACGAGCCAACTCCCCATTCATTGGAAAAAAAAGGAAATGTTGAAAAAAACCAAAGAATTACAACCGGGCAGATTTAAGAATATTCGAAAAAGGAAGATATGGTACTGGAAGACAAAATGGGGATAATTGGGGATAATTAAACACACAGGTGAATATAAAAACCTGGGAGTAAAGATTACACTAGATGGGAAACAAGAAAAGGAAATAAGATTCAAGATAAACTCAGGAAAGTATGCTATATCTACTTTGAATGGTATATTATGGGATAAACAAGCCTCAAAAGAAACTAAAACTACAATTTTTAAAACAATAGCTAGAAGCATTATAACCTATAGCTTCGACGTGTGGACTCTAAACTATCAGTTAAAAAGACAATTATTGGCAACAGAAATGGATTACACAGGCCTGCAAAGATTTTGCGGCATGGAATATTTTACATCATAATGGTCAAATTGGATGCTCTGATTCTGAAAATAATAATATTTTTTGCATATCATGTACAGATTTTGAACAATTCTGTTTCAACACAAAATTGAAGGTTCAGTATGCTAGTATTAACATCACTGTATATCTGACTTCGGCATGGTTGATTAGAATATGTAAACATGCTAAGTCATATGACATCATGTTGTACCACTGTCTATCTCTGTTTACAGGTAATGTTGAGCCTATCTCATGAACATTTATTGCCTAAGATATCAATAGGAATCTATCTTAGAATCCTCAGTACTGTTTTAAACTTCTTCTCAGTGGGTCTCTTTTGAAGCCGCTTTGTGTTGTGAATTTTATTTGTGGAAAAATGGCAAGTTCAAGTGGTATATCTAGGAGGGGCTGTGTGAATAATCCTAACAATTTCTATTATATCTATGGGTGTTATGTGATAAAGCAGCAGAAAAGAAACATTAACACATTTATCAAGACTTTGTATCTGGCGTATTTTAGAATTAAATTAGGAGATCAAGACAAGAATTTTGCTCCTCATATTGTGTGTAAAAGTTGTGTAGAGAATCCATGGCAGTGATATAAGGGAGTTCATTCATCTATGTCCTTTGGTGTTCCTATGGCATGGTGCGAACAACAAAATCATTTTAATGACTGTTATTTTTGTAAAACAAGGTAAGCATTATATATCCAAACTTGCCATCAGCAATTAGACCTGTGCCTTGTGGACCTAATGTTTCTGTTCCATCACCACCTATGGAATTACCAGAGAGTAGTACTGATACTTTGAGTGTCGAAGATGATTTAAATTGGTCCCCAGATTTAAAAGATGATATTCCAAATCTATTGAGTTAGCCAGAATTAAATGATTTGGATCTTACCAAAGAAAAAAGTGAAGTTCAAGGCTGAAAGAAAGCAATCTTTTAGGTCCTGGAACAACTTTCTACTGGTACAGACATCGAGAAGAACAGTTCCAGAAATATTTTGTAAAGGAAGGGGAACTAGTGTGTTGTTGTGATATCCCTAACTAGATAGGTCGTCTTGGAACAGCTTACGAAGCAAAAGATTGGTGTCTATTTATTGACTCAAGCAAGAGAAGTCTGAAAGGTGTTGTGCTGCACAATGGCAAACTGTTTGCTTCAGTTCCAATAACTCACTCTACATCCCTTAAAACATACCAAAATTTATATACCATCCTAGAAAAAATTAAATATAATGAACACAAGTGATGCATGTGCTGTGATCTTGAAGTGTGTGATATTTTATAGGGCCAACAAGCAGGATACATGAAATTCCCGTCTTTTTGTGTGAATAGGACTCTAGAGCTAGAGAGACACTGGGGTGAAACTAATTGGCCAAAAAGAAAAGATTTAGTGCCAGGGTAATAAATCTGCTGATTGACTTGCAAAAGGTTTTGCTACCCCCTTTACATATCAAATTAGGGATAATGAAGCAATTTGTCAAAGCTCTGGGCAAACATGGTTCGTGTTTCCAACATCTTACTCAGAAATTTCCAATGTTATCTGAATCAAAAGTGAAAGAAGGCATTTTTGATGGCCTACAAATTTGCAAACTCATGAGGGGCATTTATTTTAGAAATATTATGACAGACATAGAGCTTCAAGCTTGGAACTCATTCAATGAAGTTATAAACAAATTTTTGGGTAATGTTAAAGATGACCAATATGAGCATATTGTTAAAACCATGCTCGAAAAGTTAAAAACACTCAGATGCAATATGAGCTTAAAATCTCATTTTCTGGATTCGCATCTTGAATTTTTCCCTAAAAGTTTGGGTGCACTAAGTGAAGAACAGGGAAAGAGATTCCACCAGGACATAAAAGAGATAGAAACAGGGTACCACAGCCGAGATGGAACGTCTCCATGATGGCCGACAACTGTTGGTGTTTAATTAGAGACAACACTCATCAGGACCGCAAATGCAAGTCAACTCAGCATTCGTTTTCAGCAAAGTGCACGTGAAAGTAAAATCATAAGGTATGTTTTAAATTTCCTAGTTCAATGTAAACTGTTGCACCTGTAGAATTGAGATTGTTTCTTAGTTTGCATGAGTTCACACATTTTAAATTGTACTTAAAAACTAGAAATAAACTCAACTGTTACATATTTCCTTTCTGCATGTCAAAAAAACGGTACATGATACGAAAAAATGGAAAACAGATTTGAATTCAACATGCCAAAATTAGGTTTAAAGACCTGTATAACCCTGTGCCACAGAAAAAGGTTTTAAATTCATAGTCCAGTGTTATTGGAGATCTGCTAAGATATGTTAAAGAGAAAAAATTAGAAAAGAAAATATGAACGTTCAAAATTCAATTTTAGGTTTTATTCAACAGATGCAATTACAATGGTATGGGCATGCTAAAAGAATGGAAGATGAAAGATTACACAAAAGAATAATGGAATGCCACCAGGAAGAAGGAGAAAAGGAACACCACATAGTCATGTAGATTCAAGGAATTAGAGGGACAATGATGGATTGGGAAATTAATGAAGATTTATTGTCCAACAGGCAAGAATGGAGAAAAGTAATAAGAAGATGTTAAAAACTGTAGGCTTGGGTGTCAGAAAAATGTTTGTACATTGTAAAACTGGAAATATATATATATATATATATATATGTATAGAAAATGAAAGGATTCTATCCACACTTGAAAATGGGGAAAATGCTAATTATGAAATTGGTGTTCTATATGAGAACTTTATGCAAATGGACAATGACTTGGCAGTTTGTGAGGAGCTAACTGATGCAGACATTTTGGTCATCATGAACACTCAGACTGTCACCCTGTCTTCTTCCATGGACCACATCCAGCAATTAAAATGCTATGTTGAGGGACAGCAAAATGTGAGTGGAACAATTTTCCAATTGCCCAATAAGCTACAAGAGTTTTGTGTGAGTGTAAGATTAACCCTGCTAAGGTGTTTATTTTGCACATGCACTCGAGATTTTTGGGTCAAAAAGACCCAGTTTGTTTTTTCTGTTTCTGATTCTGCTTCTGTTTCTTTTTCTTTTACACATGCATGTATTGAAATCATAAATAAAGTTATAATTTGGATTGCTTAATGTATTAATAGTTCAAATTGCACAATAGAATAGCACAACAATACAATAATCTAATATTAAAATGATGTGTGTGTGTTCATTTAACTACCCAATGCCTAACTTTTACTAACAGTTTTTACATGTGTATGTAAGATGTTTCTTGCAAGTGAATTTTTTATATTTAGGACACTTCACTGAACGTTTGTTAACATTTCTCCACATAGATGACACCTGCCTCTCTTTTTACTCCTAGGATAATTTTGTTCCGATATGGAGGGTGCAGATTCAAATGATGCTCTTCTCTCTATGGCTTCTCTTGCAGCATTTCCTCTTGGAAACTGTCCTTGTCTCTTTATTTCCCCATGAATTAGCTGCTTGCCAAGAGTTTCTAGGAACAGTCTTCTTTGCTGTAGGGTGTTTGCTTTCCATTGGGGGTAAGTTGCCTTGAATAGCACAGAAGAGTTATATGTAGATATGTCAATAATATATGAGAACACAAGAATAGGCCATCTGTTCATCTTCCTCTTTATTGTACAATTCACCACCATCTTGTCTAGTGTGTCCACAGCTCCCTTCGTAGCATTGTAGCCCAAAATAATTTGAGGTTTTCTTTTGGAGCCATTACTGACTTTTGAATTGTGGTGTGGAGTGCTTTGCAGAATAACTCATTTGTTTTTCTTTGGGGTATATGATACAAGCATTGTGTCCTTTGTGAAAGCAAATTTTGATGTGTAATTAGGAATCCCCTTGGTCTGCAATAGTTTTGGTGGAATGGATGGCTTGTTTTTTCACACAGTTCCAAACACTGTGATATTTTTCTTCATCAGCATTTGTCCTAGTTGATGAAAAATGTTATCATGAGTAATGTTATGTTCTTTCAAGCCATAAGACAAGTCAATCACAACCCTTAGGTCTTTGTTCTTTTCAGGAGCACTCCCTGGTTGTTTCCCAGTATATGGCTGAATATTCCTTGCATGACTTGTTTCATTGTCACAAAGTACCCAAAACTGATACCATACTTTGTTGGTTTACTAGGAATATACTGTCAGATAGGGCAGTTTCCCCTGAATGCAACAAGTTGCTCATCTACTGTAACAAACATATTGGGATTGTATACTTAGGTAATATCTCTACTCTTTTTCCCACAAATCCCTTACAGGTGCAAACTTATCTTGTTCACTCTTCATAGTCTAGTCTCACAGTCATCAAATCAAATAACCCTAGATATGTTTTTTAATGCTTCCAGTGACATTATAGCTCTGAAAATTGGGTGATCATTTTATTCATCCCATAAACTTTCAGTAGACTCATTATGTGACTTATAAACTCCTGCTAATAACAACAGACCTATGTAAGCATCTAAGTCATGAAAACCTAATTTTTTCCACTTATCTCCATATAAATGTGTTCCTTCAGTATTACAATGGGTGAGCATAATGTTTTCAATTGATGGAGAAAGCTGAATATTCATTTGTAATGTGAGAAGTGCCATACCTTGTTGCTCCTGGAGTCAGGTGAAGTATATTACATGCTGCATGCCATTGCAGTTAAGGTATGAGTTCTTTCTTCCATTCAATTGATTTATCCTTTGAATCCAACTTGTATTGCTTACCATTTGCTGTTCTGGTGTATCATCTGTGTCTTCTAGTGAAGATAAAGAGCTGCATTCCGAAACATGATCTTCATCCTCAAACTTCATTACTATCAGATATGTTAAGCAATATGTCTGCTGTTTCATCATCTTGCAAAGAGGCCATTATCTTGAGAAAAAAACATTAATAAAATATATGAATTCTAAGGGTAGAAAACAAGTGACCTAAGAAGAAGTGAATCACTTTATAAACTGATTTGGTTACAACAAAAACCAGACTTGCACTCCCCCTTCCCTCCTTTCCACAGAAATAGATATTCCATTGTTCAAAATAACAATGACCACTTCTTTATATCAGCTTTACAGCACACATATGCCTTCCATTGTTGACAAATTTAATATTTTCAGAATTTGCTGCAATAATAAAGGTTAAAATATGCAGGGTCTGAAAAGACCCGAACAGCTTGAGAAGTACTATATCTGTGAATGCCAAATTCAAGCTCCAAAATAATTCTTTTTCTATCATAATATACTTCAATAAGAGACAAATAAAGTCAGTGAAGGGAATTTATTTAAACCAAATATTTTCAAAATGACAGACCATCAAGTGTCCTTGTGAGCCAAAATAGACCTGAACATCTTATGAAGGTTAAATGCTGAAAAACAAACAGCTATCAAGCTTCTTTAAAAAATTCAATTTACTTTTATTTTTCTGGTCTTTTTAGCTTTGAATTATTCAAGTTTTCCTGCATTTTCATAAAATATGAACCAAGGAACTGAATCCTAGGTCATGTAGAATCAGCTAGATAAAATCTTTTAACACCCTCATTGGCCCAAAATGAAATTTGTATCTCATTTTTGAGTACAGTATGTTTTTAAACACACATGTAGTAATTCTATATTCATAAACCAGCTAGTGTTACTGCAGAGAGAAGAATATGAAGGTAATAAATAAATACTTGCGATCAAATGGTGATTGTTTATGTAGGGGAGTCATTAATATCAAATAATTAAATATTTTAGAGCATATGCTGTATGAAACAAACAGGAATGTGAAGCAGAGCTATATCACCATGATCTATTCACTTAGCAAATACTGCACACATAATGTGGTCTTGGTGTGAGTTTAACTTTTTACCCTTAACTAGTATCATGGTGTCTCACAGATGGCTATTGCTACCTATTCATTATTCACCTTTACAACAGTCGACGGTGGACACTTCTACATCTGTGTAGCTTTCAGTTGTTATTTGGGCCATTTAGTGTCCAGGACACTCACTGTTAACACCAGTTGTTAGCAACACAAGTGCATTTGTTTTTCCATGCTGCCACAGCAACATATGATACCAGGTACCTTGCTTTTATTCTGTTATTGGATATGTGTTATTTCATCACTTGCATGCTTTTCTGTATAGCTGTTTAACAGATTTATAACATTTAATGACATTTTAATGTAAAAGTTAAATTTTAGTTATTAATTTAGAATATTATAATATAATGTAGTTTAAAGTACACAATATGCAATACTTGTATGTATTTGTTGTAAGCTAATTATTATACTTATACATTTAGAAATATGGAAGATCATCAAAGACCTTCTAAGACCAACAAATAATTAAGCTCAAGCCTTATTTTTTGAGGAAAGGATACAGATTTTCAAGAAAGAGCACAACAACCTCTTTTAGGTGAATTAGAGAACAATGATGACAGTGATGCTGATTCTAGGAAATTGCAAGTAGTGCTTTTGGACAAGAAAACACAAATAATACATACAATGAAGGCATACAGGAAAAGAAAAGAAGATGGTTCATCTCCAGTGAATAAAGGATCATTATTATTTTGCAAAGAACAAGATCTTTAAATGGAAGAAGGTACATCTCCAATAAATGTACAAACATGAAGTCAGAATTTTATAATACAGTTGCCAGGTTTGCAGCCATTGGCAAAAACACTTGATGTAAACTCAGAAGTGGATGCAATGTGGGGTCTTATTTTTACCTCACATATATCAGATGAAATTTTACATTGGGCAGATGAAGAAACAGGTAAACTCAGATCAAAATACAGCACATATAATTTATGATTCCTCTGAGTTTTACATTTGGTTGAACTGAAAGCATTCATTGGTTTATTGGTATACACAACTTTCAGAATTGTTATTCTCTTAGCACTACTATGTGTGTAGATAAGATGTTGGTACCCTTCTAAAGATGATGTAAATTCTGCTTGTGATGCCTAAAAAGGCAGCCAAATATGGGCCAAAAGTATTATGCATGACAGATACAGGAACCCATCTTTATAATGAATACATTTACTCAGGGAAATACAGTGATGGATTACACCTCACTAATCAAGAAAAGAAATTCAGTACTTCTACACAGGCTATACTATTGAGAGAAGCCAATTGAGAGAAGTCACAAAGAAGCATAACACGTGATAATTGGTTCACTTCTATAGAACTTGTAAGTGAACTTCTGCATATAGGTCTTAAATATGTTGGGAAAACTTATGAGGTAAATTCCTCCACAATTTCAACCAAGACGTTCATGTGGGGTAGGCTCTTCACTCTATAGCTGACTTTGTTGTCATATGTACCAAAAGCTCTAAAGCAATAGCAGCAATGGTATCATCAATGCACCACCATGAGAGTCAAGATCCTTACAATGAGAAGCCAAAATAATACAGTTTTATAACTAAACAAGGTGAGGTGACAATGTGCTTGATCAAAAGTGTGCAAACTACACCTGTAGCTGAAGTACTTACAGATGACCCATGGCATTATTCTTCATACTTGATGTCAGCTGTGTACATGCATTTGTTCTTCATTAGGCATTTCCCAAGAGGAAAGAAATGAAAAGAAGTTACTTCCTGAAAATGTGGCAAATAATCTATTTTTCCACAAATATGACATAAACCTGAAATGAAGAATCTTCCAAGGTTCTAAGCCACTGCATCAGAGAAATTTTGGATATTCAGGATGAAATTGATAGGAACTCAAGAGATTCAGCAACAATTTGAAATTTGCAAGACATGTTTCATTTGCCCTCCAAGGCTGAAGAGGAGAACAAAATATCCCTGTACCTGTCAGGCAAGTGGTGATCCACTCTGCTTAGAGTACGCCAAGAAAATCTGTTCCAAGTGTTTTGACCATGAAAAAAGTTAAGGACATCATTTAGTGTTGTTCCAAGTTTAAGTGTTTATTTGACAGCATATTTAAGATATTATTTAGTGTTTTTACTGAGTTTTTCTTTGTTTTCAGCATAAAAAGATACAAAATTAGCTAACAAACATTTTCTATGGAAAATGTATATTCCCATTGTAGAAAATTTTGTGGAAAAAGTATCAGTTAATTATGCTATTTTATGCAAAAATAATTGTACTGTATTCCATGATCCTCCAAAACAGGAAACGGCTCACTTTTGTAAAACATATTGCAACTGTCATAAGTGAGCACTTAACAAAGTATATGTACTAGTAGTTTTCATATGACTCATTTAAAGTCTTTATTAACTTTGCTTATGTTGTGCAATATTCCATATGTAAATAAAGTGTAGAATATATGAGGAAAAATATATTTTCAAAAGAAGTTTAACTAACATAGATTTTTTGTGTAATTCACTGTCTCAGAGACACCATGAATTCAGCTGCACCAATAAAAACAACACTACTTAAGGGTTAATTTCATTGTTAAAATTCATCTTACATTTGCAAGTTTCAATATAACATTTGAAAGGGGTTGAAAATCATGAAGAAGGCTGCACATGAACCACATTTCTGTGATGTTTGGTTCTGTAGGTATATCAAGGGCTATTTATTATGGTGCTAACAGACCTGGACCAAAGAAGAACCCCAAGGACCCCTTTGTTACATGCACAGTGGAATATGATTTTGCAGTTTTAACTTTGTGCCAACAATGCATTAGAAATTTAAAATTTCCTTTAACAGCTTTTTCTACTTCCCCTCCATCTTTAAGGAACCATTGCTAATAATTGTAGCCAGTATTACTGCTTGAAGTAGTGTATTGGTGAGGTGCAGAGTGTCAGTCCTGGAATGAGTATTCTTGCAAATTGCTTGCGTTGTTAGTATTTTTAAATAATGTATTGCAAGTAAGACATGTCTTTGTCCTTTTATTTATAAAATTCATATACTTTATTTCCCAATTGCCTTACAGTTACAATCCTCTTTGCTGACCAAAACTTATTGAAAGGATATTGTTTTATTCTTAACAGAATAATACTGGATGATGAAGAGCTATTGAAATGGTTGAAGGAGGAGCTTGCTAAAAAGATCTAGTATCAATTTTCAAAAGTGATCAAAATTCTGAAAGTGAGCAGCTGGCAGACGAAGATAAAACTATAGATAAATCGGAAATATACTGGTAAAAATGTCATTCAATGGAGCCATTGACCTGTAATTTAATAAACGTTTACTTGGAATCAAAGGAGAGGCAATGAACACTAAGTGTCCAATTGAACATTTACAAGTTTTCTTCACAGATACCATTTTGGAAGAAACTGTCTAATATCTACATATGTTCCATTCATACCAAATATTCCAGAGAAAGAGATGCTACAGGCATTACCATTACCAAAGTCAAGGTATGTCTAGGGTTTCTCTTCCTGGTAGGTGTTTAACAAACATCACATACAAGTTTTTAAGACCTCTGGGCTACAAATGGCACTCCAGTGGAGTACTTCAAACTTTCCATGGGAAAAAAGTATTTTTCTTTCTTGCTCACATGTATGAGATTTGATATCAGAGACAGTGCTAATTGGAAAGAAATGACAAATTAGCTACTGTCTGATTATTGATTGATCAGTACAATGAGCATTGCAAGAAGCATTGCAGTTTATTAGAGCTAGTCACAATTGATGAAATGCTCAATGCATTCAGGAGGAACAGATGTATTTATGCAATCCATTCCATAAAATGGGAAAAATATGGTATAAAGATTTTTCCTCTTTAAGATGTGAAAATGTTCTATACAAGTCATTTCGAAATCTATATTGGAAGACAGATGGATTGACTACATTTGTGTGACAATACTGCTCATGATATTGTGAAAGGAATGGTGAAATATATTTATAAATCTGGCTGGAATGCAATTTGTGACAATTGCTTCACCTTAATTCCACTTGCGATTGATCCATTGAAATAAAAAAAATCCTGAAATTCCTCCTTTCATGACAGTAGCAAAAAGTCAACTGCTGGATTCCAGTAATTTTCCATTTAGAAAGAACATGACACTTGTCCTCTAAGCCTAAGAAGGACAAGGTTGTTCTGGCACTGTTCTACATTACACAGTGATGATGGTATTGACAGTGATTCAGAGAAATATAAGTCAGAAATTATAATTTTATAATGAGATCAAACTTTGAGTTAGTTAAGTTGATAAGATGAAATGTATCTACCCTGTGGCAATAATTGCCAGAAGATGGCCATTTATAATGTTTTCTGTTCTTCTGAACATTTCTTGAACCAATGGCTATATAATTTACAAGAGTGATTCAAACTCAGCCATTCCCAGTAAAGACTATTTGAAAGTAGTTGCATGATTATTTGACAAAGAAGGCCAGTTACCTAAATGTTTCCACAAGCAACAAGTCACTTCTGAGAGAAATATTGGAACTCTCAAATGCTGAAATGACTCCTAGATATCCACAAGAAACTACTTGAGGAAGATGCAACCTCTACAATGGCAAGAAATACAGAACAACAAGATTTAGTTGCAAAGCTTGCAATACGTTAATATGCCTTTAACATATTCCAGCTTGTTGTTTGGTGAGCACAATACACATAACAATCACAGTAAATGAACTGTCTGAAAGTAATACTGAGATAATAAACAACCACTATAGTGGTTTTTGATGGAGCTCAGGTTCCACCCATGTGTAATGGGGGCATAAATGAAGCTATGTGTAAGTTAAGGTTAATAATGATGTCATTATGTCCATAGTCTTTGTTTATGTATGATTTGTATCCAAGAGCTGAAAAGAGTTGAGTTCAAGATATAGAAAATCTATGTATTGACTGCTTTCTCTACCACGTGCATAGTAGGCAGAGAAGATATTGCATTGCACCCAAAACTTTTACACTGAGATTTCAATGGAAATACATGTTTTGAGGCCTCTTGAATCCAAGAAAAGTATTTTGAGAAAAGGTCCATGTGTATGTCCGTCTGTGAGTGTGTCTGTGAACAGCATAACTGAAAAACAAAAAATTGGATAATTACCAAGTTCCCTCCAAAGATATGACAAAGATTTTCAAGAAACTTCCCATATCCCAAACTACCCTTTACATGGAAGATTTTTCAAAATTTGTGATTGTCTAAAACATGGCTCTTAATGATTTTGATTAAAATACCATCTATTAATGCCATACATTACAAATTTATTCCACACCAAAAATCAGTATTGATTACTTTGTGCTCATCCTCTCACTCACATACATACATATATACATTAACAGCTTGCAAGTTTGGGAGGTCAGTAGGTCATAATTTCTATATAGAAATGATGCTTTACATGACTAAGCTTACTGTACATTTTAGTATATGAGAAAATGCATAAAAGGGAAATGGAGCCAATGAAGCAACAGATTATATTATTCCTCTTTTGCATAGTTGATTGTAGGCTATTTTAGTGACCATTCATGTATAAATCAATTCAGAAATATTTCTGCAAATACATACATTACAAAGGTTTCTGGAGAATAAAGAGTACATTTTCTAGAATACTTTAAAATATACATATAACTTATAAGTCAGATTAAAAATAATTTATATTAAATAGCAATTACATTACACAAATTATTAGACAAAGCAGTATGGTGCCAGGACTTCCAAACTGGAGTTTCCCTAGGATGAGCAACGCAAATAGAGGAGCAGTGTTAGAAGTGCACTACACCTATAAAATTACTTTTTACATATAGACTTACTAGGTACCCTTAGTCATTTTGTACTGGACAACCAAGCGGCCATGTTATAGCACTGATTATATTACCCTCTAAGTAATTTTATAGTATTGAGGAGTTTGGACAAAATGTACACTGGTGGATTTATGTATTTCACATTTTCAGTGCATTATAGTGCAGATTTTATAATTGCTTTGCTCTGAAAGTATTACTACTAATACAGTATTGTTCTTCATAGCTTACTGCTTAATTGAACTATACTTGGATGTTATGCTACAAGATAATTTATGTTACTTCAGTGAAGTTTAATCCATTAATTGTTGTGGGAGACATTGAAGTCCTTTATGATAGCTCTTACAACTATAGTTGGTGACCTCTACACTACAATAAGACTGCTTTCGCACTCATAATTTATATTTTTCAAATGTTTTTATTTGCCTTATAACCAGGGTTTAAGCTAGAAATTAAAACAATGTTGCAAAAATGCACAGACGAAAATTTACATTTGTGCAAAATATGATAAGTTTGTGCAAAATTCTGCTACTAGACAATTTTATAAATTATACTATTAAAGAGGGTTTTAAAAGAGAAATATGTGTATTTGAATTGAAGCCAAAACTAATCTTCTAAATGAAATTTTATTATTTCTTTACAGTAACTTTTACATATACACACATTCCATATCATATCTACAGTAAACTGTCAGCATTGATTTGCATATTTTGCATTACATTATAATATGTCAGTTTTTACGCATACTCCACACACTGAATGCCTTTTCAATATCGAAGTCATTGTGAGGTGGCCCTTCAATGTTAATTATCAGAATTTTGCTAACTCTTTCAACAGAAAGGCAATTTCGGATTTCTGTTCTTTTATTATTCGCGCAACTAAACCCTTGCTCACAGTCAACTGTGTGCAGGGGAATAGTAGCGGCATATTCTATAATTAAATCCATAAGAGGGAATTGTCCAGGCATCTTTAGTCGTCCTGAGTGGAGCAGTGGTTATCATGCTAGCCTCCACTTCCCGAGGTCGCGGGTTCAAACCCGGCGGAGGCCGATGGATTTTTTCGGGCGTAAAAATCCTTAGCCTGGCTTCCTTTGGAAGGAAAGTAAAGCCGGTGGTCCCATGTCATAGATTTACGGCACGTAAAAGAACATCAAGCCTGATAAAGAGGCCTCTGAGCAAAATTACCGGTGTTTCACGCTCAATATAGAATGGGACGCTAAGGATCACAGCAGTTAAAGAGTGTCTATAAATAAAACTCAATTTCATTTGATTTGTTCACTCATCTTATTAACTTAAATCAACTCTATCAGCTCTTTGAAATGCATTCCATTGCATCTACTGTTCAACATTTTCTTAAACAATGCCCATTCCAGTAACAGATCATTTAAATTGATAGGTGTGGCAGAATTAATTAGTGCCCGCATTTCTGTGATTTCCTTATTGCCATACTCGTAATCATTTCTGTAGTTTTTAGGATACATATATTAAATACTCCAATCTTATATAAATCTCCTCGTCTTTCATTTAAGTTTAAAAGCAAAGTATTTAAGAATTTGCAAATCGTGGACTTAACAACACTTTTATGCTGCATTGAATCTTTATTATGTTTCCACAAAACTCGAACTTACCTTCTTGAAATTCTGGAGGTACTTTACCAAGAAAAGAACTGTAATTTGGACTGGGTTTCGATTTAAGATCCTCGAGCCCTTGTATGCATGAGTTCACACAAATTTGCATCCACTCTGGATCTAAATTTGACTTTTGAAAAGCCAAACACAATTTTTAACATGAAATATGACATCTTTCATAAAAGGCAATAGTGACAAAAATTTTAGACACTTTACATTTTTCAGTAAGCCAGCTGCTACTGGCCTTTTATCTTTTCCCGGAACAGATACCAAAGAATTCCAATTTACATATTGTGAATTTACCGCCACCCGCAATGAGAGCCGGCGAATGGCAAAGGTTTTAACAAATGTTTTCCTTGGCTCCTTAAGTATTTCTTGCAAGTCTTTTTATGCTTTGGAATTCTTTGGTGACTGTTCAAAGTAGAAAACTGTTCGGTTTATAATATCTTGAAACTTCACAAGCTCTGAACAGTATTCTGCTGCTTGACTGACCGCTGGACCTATCCGATGAACGACGCAATGCACAGATTATATATCCAGGAAGTAGTTGTTTTTAAAAAGAGTTGCCACCCCAGATCGAACTCCTGTCATAACAGATGCGTCATCAGTAGTAATAGAGGAGCACTTACTCTTATCAATACCACGCCTATCCAAAATTCCTACAACACATGAATATACTAGGTGAGTCAGCTGCCCCTATGTATTCGTATCTATGCAACCCGCAGTTTATAGTCTAATGTGAAAACTTTGACCCTTTTAGCAAACAAACTCTTATTGTAGCTCTGCCCTTCTATTCGGTACTATACGCTACCACCATTAATGATTAAAGGCCTGAATGAGAACCAAGAAGCTGCAAAAGTCTTATAAAAGACGGCTCCTCATGGATATAATGCTTGCAAGGAGGTAGAGGACTGTTCTCCCGCATACCGGGACTGAATACGTGGGTTCTGGCCGAGTGTGTTAGCTGACGGAATGTGATGAAACAAAGGTTAGCTTTGGAGGCTCGAATCTAATACATCAAATTGTTTTGGTTCTTTTTTTTCTTTCTTCTTTCTCCTTGTGTTTATTTTCTGTATTTTAGTATACTAATTTATTTACTTTTGTTATTGGCTCTCCTGTGAGCTAATGACACAAGATCATAATTGTGGATATTGTTTACCCTAATAATCTGTACCGTATCTGGTGTTGTAAATCGTGTTACGTAGTTAGCTTTCATTCATTTGGGCGCATGTCGACGCTATTAAATCTAACAGTTTTTGTGTCATATTTAAACCTTATGATTTACTTCTTCTCTGACAAAGGAGTTGTAAATGTGCTAAGTTCACGGGTAAACAGAATAATAAATTGTTAAACAGCGTGGATTTCATCAACGAAGTAAATGTTCAAACTGACAACCCCCTTCATCAATGCACATTTGGATACGTTGCCGGAGAGACCTTCTTGCATGCTGTAACATGCGCGGTGTAATCTGCATACATTCTTCACGTATGAGTGCCCGTAGATGATTTGGACTTTGTGGTTCTTGAGCGTAGACCCATTCCTTTACATGACCCCACAGAAAGAAATCCAGTGGGATGATATCAGGTGATCTAGGAAGCCATGCAATTTGGCCCCCTCCGCCAATCCATTTTTGCAGATATGTTCTATGTAAGTGATTCTTTACAATCAGTGACCAGTGTGGTGGAGCTCCATCCTGCAGGATCCAAATTCCTGTACTTTTCACTAGTGGCACATCTTCTGGTAGCAATGGCAATTCTTCTTGTAGAAATGCAAGGTACCGTAGTCCTGTGAGGTTGCCTTAAAAAAGTGTGGTACAATTAGCTGGTCGCCTAATATTCCGCACCAGACATTGATACTCCACTCTGAAATGCAGGTTCTCACATCCAGTTAGGATTGCCTATACTCCAGTAGTGCATATTATGGCGGTTAACGGTCCCATTATTGTGGAATATGCCTTCATCGCTGAAGAGAACATTTCCTAGAAACTCTGCATCCATTTGCGCTCGCGGCTGTAGCCACTGTGCATATATCACTCGCGCTTTAAGTCGCGTCCGTGGAGAGCCTGGTGTAGTTTTAGATGGTACGTATGATATATATTACGGTGCAGTATGAGCATCACTGAGGACCGACACAGACTTATGTATAGATCTTGTGCTATGACCCTTGAACTGGTATGTGGATTGTTTTCTATTGCGTTTCGCACATATTCTTCATTGCCTCCAGAGGTTACTGAAGCATCGCGAGCAGGTGGTGCTCTTCCAAATCATCCTGTTTCACGAAGGCATCTTTCAACCATTCTAAAAGTGACTGCAGTAGGTGCACTCCTTCCTGGAAACCGTTTTTCATACAGGCGCTTTGCTGACAGTGTACTGCACCTTGCTTCTCCATAGATTAACAGCATGTCAACATACTCCTCGTTTGTATACATTATGACAGCAGCCGTGTCTCGTAGAAAGATTTCAAATACTCAGTAGATAATGGAGAGTTTATTCACGCCAAGCACTGAAGCAGGCACAAATAGCTAAAGCCACTTTGCGTGTGAGAAGTGTTTTAAACTTGGTTGAATGGGTTAAGCATAATACGAGCACAATAAAATACCTTAGGAGGCATAAATTATCCACCTGTCAGTGCAAAACATGGCGATTATTCTATTTTGTACACACCTATAATGTTATCAAAAATGTTCTTTATGTCATAATATCAAATTATAGGCCCAAAGAGATAACACAAAAGGTAATAAAAAGTTTGAGTTTAACAGGAAGGATTTGAACCCGAAATGAAATGGCGCAGTGTGAAAGCAGCCATGATAATATCATTCGGCCAATTCTAACTTGCGAGCTGGGATTTCTAAGCGAACAAATAATTGCAGAACTCAGACCCTACCTCGAATCATTACACGCTGTTTGCAGCTTCATGCAGTGTTTGGAGCTCGTTTTGGTAATTTTAACTCAAATGAACAAACTGCATCAGCCAATTCAATTACTGTATGAACTGAAATATGCCATAGTTTGTGGCAGAAGCGAAATTATCTACCTAATACTTAGTATTTCTTGACAACGCTACACAACGAACCTTTGTTGGCTGACGGCCATTTTGTTTTCAAATACTCTTGTCAACCGATGCATGTGATAATTTGTTCCTTCAGGGGCATTTTCAAAGGTGTGTATGAATGTCTGCTAAGAACAAAGGTTTGTAAAACCAGCTAAAAGTGCTACTGCAGCTCCCAGTGTCAGGGTGAGATGTTTTTGGCATCGACATACATGGCGATTGCATTCTGTCCCGTAAAACACCCATGCACTGAATTATCTCTCTCTCCTCTATAACGTGTTATACAAATCAGCCATTATAAGGCACTCAAGAAAAGCGTAAGTCACATATGCTGCTTAGCACGTTGCATAAATTCAAAAATAAATAGGGGCAGCTGACTCACCTGGTATATCCCTCGCAGTACCGTTAGTGGACACAGTGTTTAAGTAATGTGTGTACATTTTCCCCTTTTGCAATATTTTCACATACATGATTACAGTTTCTGTTTGAGTAATGTCAGTTACACTCGTTTATCATAATTGACTACCACCTTGCTGACTTTATTTTGGATAAAGTATCATCACATTTTACACACTGCATCCTTCATATCATGAATACTATCACAATCTTCATAATTTGCATTGCCACAGAAAGTTAATTTGGTCAAAGAAAGACATCCTAAGTCTATATACAGTTCTTTTAATACGAAAAACTTTCTTGTAGCAATATTTTCCATCGTTATTGTGTAGATGATTTTCATAGCGGTACTACACTTTCCTCAGCGGTTTTACAGGATGCAGCCAAGACTGACAGAATTTGGTGCCTCTGGCTCTCGATTTGAATTCTTATGGTCCTCCGAGATTTCATGCCTCCTTAAAGAAAATATTTTGTGCGCTCCAGTACAAGGAGAGTTCTGGGGTCAGCCTATATGCGCCCCCTCGGAAAGGACTTCCAAAAATTAGAAAAGAGACACGAGCATTCTGGTAGGGAGTATTACGGGTATAGGGGTCCAATTTTGGGATTGATCACCCCAGGAGGGGTTTACACAGATGTTTTAAAGAAAATAGTTTTAAAAGTTCTTAGTCAGGAGAAGTCAGCGTTCAGAGAAAAAGACGCATAGGAGTACAAAGCCAAGAAAATAAATAAAATCAGTAAGTCACAACCTGTCACGGAGAACAGAGGCCCCACGAAAGAAAGAGAGAAACGTAATAAACAGGAAGAAACGAAGTATGAGTAGACAGGAGGACAAATGTTTTAATGTATTTTAAATAGGGAGAACAAAGGTGGTAGCCTGCAGAAAAACCAAGAAAGCAAGCCACAACACAGCAACAGCCCCAGCTGGTACGAGGAGAAGCGTAGCAACAAAAAAGAAGAAAAACAAAATAACACCCCCTTCACATACTCAATGTAACCCTATATTTTGTTTCTCAGATAGAACATATATAGTTCAAAACAGGACAGGCAGAAGTGTAAAGGACACATAAGAATGTACAGTCAAACAATACGTGCAAGGGCTTAGCGACCACCATTACATACCTGAAGGGTAGACTAAATTTTCCCCCTTTCAAAATTCAAGGATTAGAATAACTGGTCGGCAGGGGTACATTCTCTCAAAGTTTAACTCCCGCATCTGACACTAGACTCATTCCTGAGAACGAAAATTAAACTACCTCTCTCAAAATATTTCCTTCCTGAAAAAACTTCCCTCAACAGTCCAATCGAGATTAAAAGAGCAGACGAAGTAACATAAACACCGGAGAGGAAGCTGAAACAACGTACGAAAACATAAAATTTAACCACATCGACGCCAACAACACAAGGGACAGCATTTCAAACGATGCAGTAAAGATATATTTCTACAAGTCGCCGTTGATGGACATAGATTGTCGATTCAATAGGAAGCTAGGCAATCAGTCGGGATTTGCAAGCACCGCAGGAATTAGCGGTAGAACAGCGGAGGCCGCTGTACGTCGTCGGGTCACAGGAAATGGCCGCAGTAATATCAACAAACTACCAAGAGAACCGGAACACGACACCCACAACACTTATGATGTTCCAGCCTTAAGAACCTTTTCCATGATGTCCGAAACTTACGCAGGAGCGGTAGGTAGCAGTGGGGCTACCAAAGCAAGCCTTTTATTTCATTTAGCTTGATTGTGTTGAAGCACCCTTATCGTTTCTTAGATCCGCGAATGGGACTAGAAATGTACCCCCTAAGATGCTCGCTTCCCACATTTCGGCCCTGGGGGAGATGTAAGGACCCTGTGTGGATGTCGACCCACGATCGGGAAGTTGCATCAAGTTGCGTCAAGTTTAAAAAAGTGTTGTAATGGGGAAGTGCTAGCAATGCGGACGACAGTTTGCTGATCTGTCCACCCAAAACGTATTTACTGGCCACGTAAATGGGTCAGTCTCAATTCTTCTCGCGACGAGCTGCTACGAAGAAGCTACATCAGTTTCGGATCTCGCACCCGAACCTAATCAAGTCTATCTTTAAAACTGTGTTTCAAGTCCTGCCAGAACTATCCAAATAAGTAATGGTAATGTACGGCTAAGCCCCTGCACGATAGCCGCCCCTTCGAAGGGTCTAACGCTCTCGATTCTAGTTTATTCAAGAATATATTAATAGGTTTTATAGAATCCGTTGTGCTCATTTCACACACCCTAGCTTCCCAATGATGCCCCCATCCCGGTACCGCTTCTCCCCTCTGAAGATACTACCACCTGTTATTAGCAAACCCCGGGGCGGTCTACCCCAGGGCTCGCTACAATTGAGTAAAAAATTAACAAGAATTATTTGTTTCCTGTTTAAACAAAATTGTTTTTAAACAATATAAATTATTTAATACTTCCAAAAATTAAGTAACATTTCGAAAAATATTTTTGGAGTTCCATAATTCTTTAGCCTCGTTAGAATGTAAAGCACATCATACTGTATGAGACAATAGGTCGCCATTCCGTTTCATATACAGGGTGAACCATTTAAGTTAATACTGTACAATATATCCAAAACTAAGCGTTGTAGAAAGAAATGTCTTTAATAAAAACTGTTTGATATTATTGATATTATGAGGGAAAGTAAATGTTATTAGTCGTATTTTGTTTTGAGGGCGTTATAATGGTCATTTTAGGGTCAATCTAATTTTTTAAATGGGAACCTACAATTAGGATCAATTTAAATAGACCCTAAAATGACCATCACAACGTCTTCCAAATAAAACACGACTAATGACATTCACTTTCCTCCATAATATCAAAGAACTTTTATTCAAGACATTTCTTTCTACAACGCTTAGTTTCGGATATATTGTACAGTCTCAACTTAAATGGTCCACCCTGTATAACTGCCATGTCCTCACCTATACATTCCAGGACTGTGATGATTTCATTGCTCTCGATAGGACTTCAAGTTAATGTTCTATGACACCTGTGTCAGAGCAAGCAATTTTGTTCGACTTTCAAGTATAATATGTAGGTTTCCAGCGTTAGGACAAACTCAATAAACCACATTACCTTTGTGTATGATCAAGAAGTCGGTGTTGTACACACTCTAAATGTAATGTGGAATGAGGAATGATATCTTACTGGTACTTTCTCATTACTTCGATATTTTGTAATAATAATTGATACCCATATTATACAATAGCTTAACTACCTTAGAAATGCCTTTGAGCTAACAACATGAATGCATATAAACTATAAAGTTGTCAAGTGAGCCAGAAATATACGTTTTAAACAAATAGCACAGTTATAAACCAAGAACACGAAAATGCTTGATTTGGATTTTACTATAAAATAGAGGAATAACAATCCTGTCGTATTACAAAAAAAGTCTTCCCTGTATATACCTGCGCAATCTTTTCTTTCTTTCTTGTTTATTCCTGAGCTCAATACATTAGGAAATATGAACGGTAGAGCTGACCATAACACTTCTCTGAACTGATGGTCATTCTTAATGCCTAAAAGTAGGAACGCAGAAATAAGTGACTATTTTCCCTAATTTGGAAGAGAAAGCGCATAGCTTAGATAGTCTCTTCCAGTAAAACACCTTTAAGCCACCAACTATTTCTAAAGCCTGGATAAATTTAGCAACTAAAATCATTTCTTGACACCCATTTCCTGCACGTGGGGATAAGGGTAGTTATAAATGAACGCATGGTGAGTTTAATTACAGTTTGACATTGCACTTATGCTTGTTAAACGCTTTTCAATAATAGCAAAAAGAACTGTGCAGCGCCAGCATTTTCCTTATTTGAAATAAAGAGCTTACCTTAATGCTCATAATTTTATTACGTGTTCTCTCTCCCTTAGCCACAGGAGGCGTTCAGTCTACAGATTTGCACTGCACTGTACACTGGCTCTGTTTATCTCTTCTCTACCGGTAGGACGCTTAGCTCGGGCTGGGTACTTCATTACGTGATAGCATTAATGAGTTTTGGGAGCAACTTTCGTTGCACTTTTACGCATAATGAACTTTCATTTTCAGAAATACGATATCAATACACAGGTATGGTTTTGCATATGATAGTAATATAATCTATATTATATTGCAACAATACTGTAGTTATGAATTGGAGAATCTAATTTTGCTCCTAAGAGGATGAATTCATCTGCGACCACTTATTACTGTTTACAATGTAAATAAATTGGTGAGGTTGCTTAAATCACGCAGTAATACTCCTCGGACACCAAGAAAATATTATTAACATCATTATTTATAACAGAGGAGGAGAGGAATCTATCTATTTCGGATGCCCATTAAGCAAGATGGCACCAATAAAATGGCTAAGATGGAAAGCTTGATTAAGCGAACTATAATAATTCACATGTTTACTCTGATTTTGTTTTGTGTAGTAATAGTGGAGCTTTGGGTCTCCTGTAATTGACGTAAAGTTGGTTTTACAATATTACAGCAGTAAGGAGTTAAACGGGATAAGATCAAACCTTAATACCTAACTATTACGATCACAAATTAGTAGTACTCTATTTGGTTCAACGGCATCCAAGACTATCCCAAATTAAGTAAAATACCTCGAAGGAATTTAGGAAAAATACCTACTATGCAGCCAGGTTACAAACATAAATATCCATCATTAATAGCACTCCTCCCTAGTTACGATGTCACTGATATCTTATGAATTGCAAGCATTGGCTTTTTTCATAAAAGAAGGCTCAAACTTAAAATATATGTTCACATACTTAGGACGATTTTAACATATTTTAACTTTTTTATAATGATCCTGTTGAACGCCAGCTCACTTGGACCTTGGACATTCTACTATTCCCGTGAAGGAGGACAAAGGCAGCGTTGTAGTTTGTACTTTCTCTACCACGTGTCTAGCAGGTAGAGAAAGTATTGTATTCTACCCAAAACTTTGATACCGAGATCTCAAAGAAATACATGTTTTAAGGTCCTCAAAATCCAAATAAAGCATTTTTAGAAAATGTTCCATATGTGAGTGTCTTGAACAGTATAACTCAGAAACGAAAAGTCAGATAAATGCCAAATTTGGCATTTAGGTTCAGTGCCTTCCGAAGATGCGACACGAATATTTTAAAGAAAATCCCTCATCCCAAAATACCCTTTAAATGAAAGATTTTTCGAAATTTGTTATTCTCTAAAGAATTGCTCTAACGATTCGGATTGAAATACAATATATTAACCCTCCGTCAGGCGCGCGCTTTGGTAGAACGCCTTAGTCGCGCGGGGCCTAGTAGACCCGCGCTATATTTTTGTTGTTATAGTTTGTATTTTTGTTTTCTTTCGTTTATTTTCTTTTTCCTGTGTTTACCTTTATTTAGATTAAGCGTACAAGGCTTTCATTAGTAGGTATTATGTTACAACATAAAAATACAAGCTAAAATACGAGTACATATACGTTATAAATTTTATTACAGTAAGTATAAAGAAATACATTTCCATTTCCAGGTATACATACAACTTGTAATTTCAAATGTTCAGTTATTCAGAATCACCTATCTCACCCGTGTTTTCCCCGACTAAGCAACTTTCGCAAATAATTTTAGCATGTTTGCTCAAACACAGGGGGGTGTTGCATTTCCCACATTCATATTTAGTTTTGCAGTTCATTTTGTCTTTGTTGCAGGGTGTATATCGTTTCCTTTTCAATGTGCATAGTGGTGTATTTGACAATTCATCTACCCCGGATTTTTCAGGTTTATATTTTGTCAAAAGGCCTTTCAAATCACCGGGTAGATTTGATGCTGTTGCTCTCCTTTGTAGCTGTTGTAACAGTAAAGTTAAAGATATTGCTTTCAAATACTCTTTCCTTGTGGAATATATATTTTGGTTTCCAAGGAAGATAACCCTAGAATTAATACCTGCAATGTTCAAGATATGGTAAAAAATTACCATGGGCCACCTTCTCGTTGTTCTTGCTACATTGTATGTAGCACACAATTTATCTACTACATCAACTTCAGATTTACTGTCGTAACGCAGGATTATTTCAGACTTTTTCTCAGCACCTTCTGATAACTGTGTGGATGAAACATGTAGACTTGAGAGCAAAACTACTGTTTTACCCTTTTATGGAACATATGAAACAAGCGTTTCATTTTTTGTGAAGCCAAATATGCTTTCGTACTGTCTGCGATCTTTTGGAGAAGTGAAATTAGTGGGTAACTCTTTTTTGTTCTTTCGCACTGTACCGACGAAAGAAAGTTGTCTTTTGCGCAATTCATTCACCAGCAATACACTGGTAAACCAATTATTTGCAGTAGCGTTTTGTCCAGTGCCAGAGATTGGTTCAGTTAGTCTCAGCACTACAGCCTCTGTCGAGTTAGTTTGCAAATATGGTCCGTCCGGCTGCTGTCCACGATAAATCTCCATGTTAGTTGTATAAAACAGTTTTGCGTCACTCATACAGAATCTATTTATGCCATACTTATTTGGCTTGGATGGTATATATTGTCTAAAAGCACATCGACCACGAAATGCAGGCAACTGTTCGTCGACAGTGACATTTTGTCCAAGAGAATAATGGTTCTGACAGTTGTTCAGAAACAATGTAAACATTTCTCTAACAGCAGCCAATTTATCCAATCTTCGTCGCTCCAGTCTTGAGCTTTTGTCATCAAAGCGAATACAGCGTATTAGAAAATGAATCGTTTTTCGGACATAGCCATTCGGAATAGAGGAATTCCAAGATCATCGGTTCTCCAAAAATCGTGAATATTCTGGCGTCCACCACGAAAAATTCCTGCCAGGTACAATAAGCCTAGGAAAGCTTTTATTTCTATTACATCTGTAGGTCTGCTGTCTCTTTCACGATCAAATTTGTGCTGCACACAGCTAATGTAAGTATTTGAGCTTTCGACAATCAAATCAACTATATCTTCGGTAACAAAAATCAATTTCCGTTTTCGCATTTTTGGCAGCTCCTACCACACCAGGAATTTTGGTCAATATATTGTGAGCTCTTGTCTGTGTTATATTCCAAGGTGTTTTTTCCATGTTTTGTCAATATAGTCAATAATAGTAATAAGAAGAAGAAGAAGAATTAGTATGATAAGCATATGATGTTACCTATAAAATACATGTTATCACACAAGTTGCTTTCATCGACTTTTTCTTCATCTTCATGCTCAGTTTCTGAATCTAAAGATCTCGTTTCGAGTTTATCTTCTGAATCAGAATCATCTGATTCATATAAGTTGTCATCCACGAGCAAGGCATCATAATCGCAAAGTAGGCGATGTACTTCTTCCAAATTATTCGGATTCTGTAGATCGTACCTTTTACTCGTATTCATGGCGAAGCAGTAACAGCTCCTTGCAATAGCAAAGCAATATTGTACAAAAGCTAATGAGAAACAAATCTGTCAACAATATGTAACGAGAGCAGGCGCGCGGGGCCTGGTTGACCTGTGTGATACGTAACTGCTGATTAATCATTCCTCCAGCCAAACAAATACACAGATAAGGTTATCGCTGCAGCAAATAATCGCGCAAGGTGTAATGTTAGATGTCCTAGTCAGGCAGTTGCATAGGTGTGTTCGTTCGAAAATTATAACATTTATATAATGCCACGGGTCTCTCAGGCCCCTAGCGACTGACTGAGGGTTAAAGATATTTACATGAAAAATAAAATGCATATATTAAACTTTTGGGAATAACCTATGAAACCCTCTTCCTTCAGAAGGAATTTCGTATACATAACTGTAAATCTTAAGCGGCAGACCAAAATATACTACGCACTATCTCTTTAAAACACAGATTTATACCAAATAACTTTTTGAGACGTCAGCCGTTTACGACATATCCGTTATTAATCATTTGAATTGTTCAATACTTAGCCATTCTTTCAAAGTCCTGTCGATATTTTCCTGTTTCTCGCGATGCCTTGGAAAGAGTATGGAACTTTAAGGCCAGCGTATAACGTCAAGTTATAAAAATTTGACTATCGCTATACACTTTGTTTCTATAACATAATGTGTAATGCAGCTATTTCTGGAAATGTTTATCTCGATTAAAATGAAGTAGACAGGAAAATAAAGTTTCGTAAGAATAACTTATATGCCCACCAATAAGCGATAGAGAGTAGAGTATGTCATGTGCATGTACCACATCAGAGTTTTAATTCGTGGACCCTGTTTTGGTGGATTACGTTACACTGAAACTAAGGTTGATTGGGGAATGAGAATAACCGTGATCACATTAGAATTAGCGGACCGATTGGCAGGGTAAACCTGAATACCCAGAGGAAAACTCCTCAAGCGCTGCTTCATCCGCCGCAAATCCCTTGCGGCCGCTGGGAATGAATCTCTCTCCTCTAATACCCACAGACAACTCCCTCTGTTAATTTATAAGTTGAAATATTAAAATGAACCGATGCACGACTATAGTACTAATGGGTTAGAGCCTTCGTAGAGGCAATAGTAGTCATTTATGCAACAAATGTATAATCTTGATGATTATGTCATGAGTAAATATTTCACGTATGTCATATTAATATTATCCACGATTTGGATACATTTTATTCAATCTTGGTATTATACGTTTTATTGTAGAAAATAAATCATGTAATAATACGCAATCCATAGCTGACATAACTTAGAGATCTTCGTATGTTATGAGGCATAAGAATTTGTAAGCACTAATATCAGGACGGAAGGAAATAAGATTTAACTGTCACCGGGCTATAGGCAGATACTTCGCAGATAAGAAACCATCCCCCATCCGTCGTACAGTCTTTTGGCGTTTGCAGATAGCACTCGGATCGGTTTTTACCTGCATGTTAGCGAGCCTTGGTCTCTGTTGTTTTGCATTCTTCGTAGTGATAACGTTTGATTGGAGATAACTTGAAGCCAACTGCTTAAGTAATCCTATGCCTGGTTATGAGACATTAGCTTCTCTCCGTGCATTTCATTTCTTATTACTGGGCGTGTTGAACTGATAAGCAACTTGCATGCATTCCCTTCCTGAGGGGAAGTGAGCAGACGTTATGGATTGTGATGTAGCCTATTATCAGCTCACAACTGTATGCAATTAAAAATAATTATTCTATATTTAATAATGTACAGAGGTTCTTGCATCTTCGTTGCTCAGAGAAAAGAATATTACAAAATGTTTCCATCTTCTCTCTCTGAATTACGACAACTTGGAATGCCGGTATCACGTCATTTTTATTATTGGCACGCGGTCTTAATGAGCCAATCATGCACGATACTGAATACAGTAACAACCTGTTTATAATGGTAAGATTACATAAAATACATTTAACGCAACATTTCTCTTTCTGTAAGTTTTCTTAAAGTGGTGCAAAGTAAATCAACAATTTGAAACTTATAATTCCAAAAACTAACACTGATAGCTGGATGAAAATCTTTTAAGCACTCAGTATGTTCAATAATTTCAACAATTACTAAAAAGAGATATTAGATTGAGATTGACAAGGAAAGTGGAATATTTTTGGAATACTTATAGTTTACAACGAAGGTAGAGGACACTTGTAAAGATTTTATGGTTCTCCTTTATATTCACACATTTAAGTTGAACTACCCTTAAACAGATACAAAGGTCTATGGTGCCTTTAATAATAAAATGATTGTATACTGTGACAAAAGCGTTTGAGATTACCAAGAGTGATATTCAAGTTGAAAATTTCGGCCATCTGGACTCTGAGACATTTTTTTTCAGAATAATGTCACATTCAGGGTTTAAAAACCACTAGAGATACTCTTGCTATATTTTTTCATCTGTTTTAGTAAGCCGAAAGTGGGAAATCTGTGGCGAAATCGCATATATTTCCCCTAAACTCAGGAATACAGATTTAATTATCGTTTTTCCGTTGGATTAGCGATAGCGTAATCTTCAGTAATACCACAAGTCCTGATAGTTTTTCGGTAGCTTAACTCAGATTAAATCATCTCTAAATTTCGCGAAAAATGACAAACATTCCAAAATTCATAAACTTGGGTTTTACTGTAGTTAAACACTACAAACCTTCTTCTTCATTTCTATGTAGCTTTTATAGCTGTACAACCTTTTAAAGCATCTCATATAGCAATTTAAATGTATGCCTGTAAACCTAGATCCCTATAGAATAGTAGTAAGAAACTATGTTTTGCTTATATAAATGTGAACAACCATTCAAAAATCTTAAAATACTAAATTAGTTGCAGAGAAACAGAAAAATATGGAAGCCTGTATATGCACTAAATGCTTTTTAAACAGCATAAAGTCAGAAACATTGCTACTTTAGCGTTACAATTTTATGCTCTCTTTTCATTTGTCGTCACATTCTCGTTTACAAAATTCTCCAGCGATGTACTTTTAGGTAAAAAACAATTAAATTTTGTATACCTCCTTGATAATCACAGCAAAAGTTCAGGACATGAATTTTTGTTAACATGCTTAGTTGTGTCGTTATTAAACAATAATATTCATATTGTGTAAACTTTTATGCAAAAAATTGGTCTCTTACATAACATTTATTTTCTTAAAAGCCATTTGGGTAATTCAAACTTTGTCTCTACAATTCATTAACGTGGTATTAAATAGTTTATTTATTACGTATTAATTCTTTTAATAAATAATTGCATTGTGTGACGCAGTTTTTCAAAACAGTAAAGAAATAATAAAACAGAATATTTCTGAAGTTAATTTTAAAATATTCATGAACTTTGATTTACATATTAGTTTAAATTAAACCCTTATTGGTATATTCAAACTTTAAATGAATCAACCTGAAATTATGAATTCTTTAAACTTCACAGATGAACATCGTTAACAAATGCAAATAATTGTCTAATGATAACAAACGTGAGTTTGAAAGCTTAATTAAAACTAAGGAACATTATAAGAAAAAGGGGGATTCGGTAAGATAATTTCAGTGGGAAAAGATGACATTTTTTTTCGTCTTTTAGTATAATCACCGAAGTGATTAGAATGCGAGAATGATAAGTTATTTGCTTGTACCTCTAGTATAATCACTGATGTGGCTTACCTGTTTCATCTTATATTATGCGGCGGGAGAAGTTACATTTTTTCAGTTCATGGTACAAGGAGATACTTGGAATTAAGGGTTGAGCAAAAGTCACATTTAACTGTAAGGAGGAAGATACAAAAGTCTAATTATATTATATTTAAAGACAATAGGTACCTATATGACTCGTTTAATTTTACAGCTCTTAGGACAAAAGGAATCAAAGTCTGTTTTTCTTGGAACAAAGTTCTATATGCAAAACATCAAAACCGTATGAGTGACTGATATACTATAAAAGGCTAATTTCAGTACACCGCACATTTTCATACAATGTCATTACAAGCTGAGCAGCGATTACCATTCACGCATTTTCAGCCAGCTTATGAGCTAATTAACAGTGCGCGAAGCTGCAATCTTCCCGAAACTTCGCCGCATTATTAACTCTACTAATAGATTTCGGCACTCGCACATATCGGATCCTAATATCCGCCTAATTTCCGCTTACAAATAAGCCGAATTCACCCAAAGTACCATTTTCTTGAATTATGAGCTCCTACAGACTTTATGCTTTCCACCCTAAGGATGAACACATATGCACTCGCAACGCTTTCAATATAATTAAGCTTCAAACTAGTTGGTAACATTACTTATAACGGTTATCATTTAAGTTTCGCTTAGGATTCTAAAAGTATACATCTGATATGTTTAACACAAATTAATTAAAAAGAGACAGCCGCCATGTAGCTGCCAGACCTAAACCAGGGTGAACATGCTCTGAGGAAGCAGTGTTAAAATTTTCACTCAAAGTCTGTTTTACTAAGCGAGAAAATGTCCATTACCATTACAATTTGTCCTGTAAATAATAAAAACTAAGTTCAATGTGCGTACTTTCAATTGTATAAATAACAATATTATGGCAATGATTAAGGCGGATAAATAAAATCACAATATTCGTTACTCATTCTGAAACAGGGGAAATTAAAAAGCCTTTACGCTGACGCAGTTATAAACAGATCAGTTTCGATAGGGTCATGTAACATAATCACTCGAAATCAGAAATATTTTTCCTCCAAAGATTATCGTCCTCAGCACAACAACAAAATCCGGCAGGAAGCTGTGAACAAATTAGGAATCTAAGATGGTTCAACAATTGTGGCATAAATCGCGGTTATAAAAATGTAAATCCCGGAAATCGGGGGACTTCAGGACTGATTTCAGCCTGTCTTAAAACCACCGTGTCGTGTTGTTCACGTTGGCCTCGGTATCCCAGGGACCACTCATAGAACCGCTACAACTCCACCATCACTAGGGTAAGCTGTTCTTACTTGTTCATAGATTAGGTGATATTGTTTGGAAATGGACAGCTAATAAAAACACTATGTTTTTATGTATATTCTTAGGTTTTCACGGCCGACGCTAATCCACTAAAACTTTCCGTGTTTTTTGGCTGTGGTCCAGTTTATGAGAATTCACCTAGCGTTTCGCCCGTAGCTCCGTCGGGCACCTTCAGAGGAACTGTGACACCTAGTAGTACTGCTGTAGCTTGTTATCTTTCTTCCCGGGTTTCTCCTTCTCCATGCATTTCATTTCTGTGAGATTTCCTCTCCGTAGAGGCATCTAATGTACACGCTTAGACTTTCACGGTCGGCGTTACTCCCGTAAAATGTAGTTTTCGGGCTTCTTTGCCATGGTTCAGTTGATGAAAATTCACCTCAAGTTTCGCCCGTTGTTCCGTACTGCTTCGAATTCCACCCTTTTTCAAGGCTATCTTTCGATACCGTGCCTCATAACAGAAACCATTATAAACATAATAATTATATCTCTCTTCGACAATACAAAATTATAGTCATGTCCATTTCTCACCAATGTTTTCTGTTCCTCTATATTTTTTCACGTACTGTGTGTCTATAGCCTAACTTCCAGGCTTCGAAGGTAAAACCCTCCGTTTCAAGGAATGTTAGGAAATTATATTATGCGCTCCGAGAAAGACTTACAAAAATGTTCTCGCGAGCGCTTGGTACTACAGTAACATTTAATTATATTTACTTCGCACCTTATGCGGCGTAGAATAAACACAATAATTCGTTTTTCTGACTGCCTGAGGTCACGACCAATTGGGAATTGTCACAATCATAGGTATGTATACTAGATGCAGAACACTTCCACGCCTTTGCCAACTATAAGTCATTTCACAAATATAATTATAGTACTTTGTTCGTAAAAAATCACAACCATTCAGAATTTTCTACTTCTTTTTACAACATAGAACCTTATTGCAATAAACGTTCAAGGATATTTACTACCACATAAAAGATTAAGCATAATAGCCGGCAGATGGTAGCTATTTTCACGAAATCAAGCATTTAGGTATGTTCCCTTCGCTTACTGTACAAAATGGTTGTGGTAGCATATCATTATCGATCTATGCCGATGTCAATTTAAAACATAGGAAAATCTGCACAATACTGTTATAAGTATTACTTTGCATATAACCGTAATTAAAGCCTACAAATAAGGTTCATTTAAAATTTTCTATAATTTTTTCAAATTCTTGAGTATGTTTACCATACGTTACTTAACATTTTTTCCGTGCATTATTTGTTATGCTAAAGAAATATAATTACCATGTGTTAACGTCCTAAGAGTTTAAAATAACCTAAAGAACTCAGCAGGTGCCGTAAAAAGAAAAAGAAAGAAACCTTGTCAAAAGAGTTTATTAAGCATGACGTTTATTTTGTTCTTAAAAATATTATTTGCCTGTACGTGCGCCTAAAACAGTGATATTAGACATAGGCGCAATATTTCTTCAAAGTTTTGTGTGATAGGGATCGTCTTTCTTTTAATAATCCTAGCACTTTTCCAAAAATATCACCACACTTAATGCAATGGTCAAACGGAAAGATAAACTAAACTTTTGCTAATATGCTTTCTCATTAGGACTGGGGTGTAGTCTTAGCTATTGCAACATTTGCAGGCTGGAATCAACAGATCAGATACCATTCACATTGATTTATAGGAGACGCCCGCCCTGCCGATGGACGTAGAGTTGAAATCGGAGTCGCAATATATATTTATCCAACCATCATGCGACGATAAAATGCGTGAACAGAAAATTACAAAACAATATAAAACTGGTAGCAACATAAAAATAACTGACTATATAATAGGAAGAGAGGCACTTTAAACGGGTCACCCCCGCGAGGAAAGGAATAAAACGAGTAAATTCTTCTATAACTTTCACGCAACATTTAGGATGGTGAAATAGTTGTCTTCTGTAAACGAACTTATACGCGATGAAACTGGAAACATGTTTAAACAAGAAGTGATTCATATTTTAGGCATGTTCTCAGATGATTCAACTCATAGTCTGTAGCAAACTCAGTTTCACGATTTTCTTTCTCATCCGAAATTTAATAGGCGAAAATAAAATGATATTTTATAGCGCAATATCCAATTCTAATTGAATAAATCACAACTGTATAAACACAGACAACGGCAATCAAGCCAGGTGTAGAGAAATATGCATAGCAGAAAACCGATAATAATATATTTGCTTGCAGATTCGTAGTACAATGCAGGGGCGGGTGGGGTATATGTTGTCTCGCATAAGGGGAAGGACGTAATGTAGTACCTGCGTGGCAGAGAATTTGCCTAGATAACACGGCGTTCAATCCGAAGGGGTAACGTGATTAATCATATGTATAACTTAGACCAAATAACTTACCTCGCAATGTCACATGCCAAAGCGTAAAATTAAATAAAATAATCAAACACGTTAATATCTTCTGCATAACCCTACAACGTCCATTCTTTCCACAAAAATGTTTTTATTTACAGTTGCAGACGGAAGCCGCTACACACTCTGTAGACAAATTCATGTTGCCTTATGCAGGCGATGATAACAAGTACCTACTGTCATAAAGATTTCACGAACCTTCGATATCGACCAAACAAAACAGTGGGAAAGAAATTTCGGTGGAACATACTCCGTACAGACCGCTGTCTCCCTGTTGGAAGCCTCTCAGGTCGAACGCCGCGCTGGGAAGGCAACTTCTTCAACACACAAGTCGCACACGTCTGCGGAAGTACTAGGCGGATTGAATTCTAGGGTCGGCAGAAAGACAAGTGACCTCACATAGCATGCCATGTCACCCTTTGAAATGAACACTCATTATCAGGCCTCAGTGTAGGGTTCCGAGAGGCATGAATTTAGGAGCACACGAACCACTGTGTTGTTTAGTTCGAGGGGAATGGCAGGTACGCGTGCAGGTAGCCCTTGCCTCAACATGTAAACATCTAGTCACAGTAGGGCACAAAATAAACGTTCAAATTTTCCAGTGCGTATCGAGTACGAAAACTAATTGTCTAACATAACAATTTTGCATGATTGTACATGTGTTTACATTCTGAAAAGCCGTTTTCCATGACAGAAAAAAGTGCAAGCAATATATATAGATATATATATCTATATATATATATCACAAAATAATTTCTTCACAACTTCATTGCACCATATACATAAATATTTAAAAAATATAAATACATAAAGTAATAACCCAAATAATGCAAATGAATGCAACACTCTTCTTTACAGTAATTGCAGCAAAATACAAGGTACATTCGTAATGTATCAAATAAAAAACATCTCTGATTTTCACTTAAAATAGGTTTATAGCTAGAAAAAATTCGTTCTACGTCACATGAAGTGAGAGGTGCATAGCGAAAGAATGTGATATCACACGAATCAACGTTCGTGGATTTGTATTCATTGTTTGAATCCAATAAAACGTCCTTAATGGCACACATGTATCTGCAAAACCAGAGTTGTTCTCCAGGACATTTTTTAATTTGGTTCACATTTGCAATAACAGAGTCCGATTTTGACTCATTCAGTTTTTGAAGCAGCTCAATTACGAACTGAAGAGCTAGGCATTTCTACGCCTGCAGATGTGATATGGTTCTAGATATACCTACAAAATGTTTTGTAATAAATAGGAACGGCTCCATTAACTGTTCTGAAATCAGAGGTTTTACAGTAGCCACAGCACTACATTCCTCTAAATCAAAAGTATTTATTACGCCTATTACTTTGGGATAGTGCTCGGCATAATAAGTAGCTGCGTCCAATCAACTGCCCCAACGCGTAATAATACGTTGCGGTGGTAGGGGAATATTAGGTGCTATTTCTTTAAATCTTTGCATCCTTGAAGGAGCTTTCAAAAAACATCTTTTGATGTTGCATATGAAGCAATCGACATCTTTGAAATTAGCTCT
Source organism: Deroplatys truncata (assembly GCA_030765065.1). Lineage (NCBI taxonomy): Eukaryota > Metazoa > Arthropoda > Insecta > Mantodea > Mantidae > Deroplatys > Deroplatys truncata. The sequence goes on along the minus strand of CM060990.1, from coordinate 207,736,189 downwards.
TACGTATTCGGCCACTCCATGAAGGACGTGCGTCATACATGTTATATGAATTAATTTAGTATATAGCAACTGAATAGGTTTTGCTGCCTTCACCAAGCATCAATTACAAGCAATAAAACACTTTGTCGTTTGATTCCATGTGGATACAAGAGACACATTGAATTTTCGAATACATTTTCTATGCTCTTATGGTTTTCTTTGTCCAGTATCTCAGATGTTACTAACATTTTCTTACCTGCACGATCGGTAAAAAAATTACCACAATAACGAACCTAACACAGCAATCTGTTGTTTCGTCAAGTGAAACCCAAATTTTCCGGTCTTGTACCACTCCCCTTATCTGTTTCAATGTATCGGCATAGCAAGATGTAATATAATGTTTTCTTAAGCTTGGCTCTCGGGGAACATTTTTACCCGTATATTTTTCTAGAAACCCTTTAAAATATTTATTTTCGACCTTGTTGAAAGGAATGTGGCATATACCAACATGCTATACAAATCTCGATAAAATTCTTTCTGATTTTCCATGTTTGAATGTGATGTTGAAGGCCTCTGCAGATTGCAACTTTAATATTTTTCGTGGTATTTTGCTATTGCAGTGTTTTTTAAAGAATCGAGATATGTCTGTTCTGATGTATGTTTTGCAGCGTTTGCAATATACAGTGTTGTTTCCTTTGACGAGAAACATTTTCTTTCCAGACTTCTCTATAAGTGCATCCTGAAAGGAATCCTGCTTTGCACTCTTATTCTTCGACATGTTTCAAAGTACTGCGGAGTATAAACAAGAGCAATTAATACTAACATAAATATCGCTGAATATGTAAATACCATGAAACCATAGTTCTTTACTCACTGGATCTCGAGTACTTAAGGAGACTGCATCAACCAAGCCAAAGCAGCAATATGAATGTCCACAGTGACCTTCGCTAAGGAACTACCCCTTCCACTGGGCTAGGACATCAACTCAAACCCGTTCGTTCGCAAATGTAGTCTGCTAATTCCGGGACCCAAAACCGAGGCCTGCTCATTATATTAGTATATACAATATGCCTATCATGTTCTTATGATCAACTATAACTTCTCTTACCATATGGAATTAATTGTTCTTCCACACAAGCCGTGTGCTGTACGAGGTTGGAAAGGTAGAATCAGACAACTGAAAAATTCCCGGCTATGGCATTGAATTTTTCAGTCGTCCGATTCTACCTTTCTCTTACCATAGTTTAAAACCATGATCCGTCGGAAGAGCTACATGAGGCGTCCATCGGCACCTCACCAGACAAAGACTCAAGACGCCGCGGCTTTTTAGACTGCACGACTGATGAATGCCACGAATCATTCCCCGAGTACAGCTGACACAGCATAGGCAGTTACTGCAGAACTGCCTGTCTATAGAACTGCTGTGTTAGCTAAATAATCGTGTTTCCTTTGATTGTTTGTTTCTCCCTTCATCTCTTATAACCAGGGCCCGGATTCTGATGACATGTCATCTTTTAATCGTTGCATCATAGGCATTACTAATGTGTACATAAATCCCAATCATGGGTTCGTGATGAAATTCCATAATTATTAGGTTATTTTTGGTCAATTGGAGCTATTTTCTATTTTTAGGACATTTTTTAAATGTTAGGTTATATCGTCACATTTTCTTGTACTCTGCGTATTTATTTAGTCATTTTCTTGCATTTATATTGAGTAACTATATAACGATTTTTATATTATTGGCATTTTGCGTAAGCATAAATTTTCAGACATAAGAATTTCCAATATTTAACTGAGAAATAAGAGTAACTTTGCATAACATTTACTCGCAATCTTGTAAAAAAATAATATTCCTATTAAATAGACAGTCTGGAAAGAGTTTATTGTGAGTGAAGGGATGGCTATTGTCAGGAGGGCAGGAATTCATGTCCCAAACTAGGGATAAGGCAGGTCAGTTTTCCTTTTTTGCGGTAATAAGTGCATACATTCATATAGTTATTGCCCATATCCTTATATCGTATCATAGGTTTTGAAGTCCTCTTCGCAAAATTCGCAATCAATTTAGTATAATTTGAGAACTCAAAAGAGTTAATGCTACAGTTTTGTAAGACCTGCTTCAATAATGATTTCCTTGTTTTTTTCAGATTTTTTAAATAAGAATACGGAACAAATATATTTTTAATTAATTTTCTAAATTATCTCCTTATTTTATGTCTACTTTTTCTAGTTGTATAGCAGTTATACCATCTATAAATTAATTTATAACTTTATGTACAATAACTTCAATACATTAAATAAATCTCACTTATAGACATTTTTAAAATTATTATGTGATTGTTTAAGAATTTTAGTCATTTTATAGCTAATTTTAAAAGATTTTTGGGTTATCAAAATCAGGGCCCTGTTTATAACTGACCTCTTTGTGAATTACGTACAATGTAACTTCGTCTTGGCGAGTGAGCTTGTCTAATTTCTTGTTTCTGTAGTAACAGGTATGCGCTAGAAATTTAGTTTATACTATGACGTGTAGCGCCTAAACAGTAAGAGGCGTCTTCCTCAACAATAAGGTGAATAGGAGGAGAAGAAGAGCAACAACAAGACGTAAAAGGAAGAAAAAGAACAGATGAGCGTACAGTTATAGCAGTGATGATAATTTAGAGGGTGGTCTCTTCATAGTTAAAAGTCATTCGTCCCTGTGAATCCTTACCAATGTGATATGAGAAATATTATGAGATATGTCAAATATTAGGATATTTAGGACAAGCACACCTAGTGTTTCGGGCTAGTGCCAAACATTGTAGTTTTAGTAACCTGTTGTTACTCCTGACTGGTATTAATGAGAGCCTATGAAACATAGTATTAATTATCGGGGATTGATAGATTGTTTAATGGGATAACGTATTTAATTTCTTTTCTGTTGCAAGTAGACTACACATCACTACCTGGACCAGCTTAAGTAACCTTAACGCCTCTTTTGAAAACTTCTAATATATGTGATATGTGGGGTGTGTGTGTATGTGTGTGTAGGAGGTGTTTTAGTTAGACTCCGTCTTGAGAAGTGTAGCCGGACAACGAAATGAGCAGTCTGCAAGCTGACAGAGCGAAATGTTAATGCCGTGAGAAGGATAATCTCCCAACAGCTGGAAGGGAAACGCATTAGATTCCAAATAAGAAACCCTAACTGTACATTTATATACTTACGTAGTTAATTTGTAGCCGAGTTCACCACCTGTTTTGTTTTGGACATCACTTTATTCCTTTGTGTACATACACGTTACCGAAAGAAAAGCAAGAGAGAGGGAGAGCGAACATCTAGTAAACTTCTGTATACAGGGTGGACCATTTAAGTTGAGACTGTACAATATATTAAAAATTAAGCGCTGTAGAAAGAAATGTCTTTAATATAAGTTTCTTGATATTATGCGGAAAAGCAAATACCATCAGTCGTGTTTTGTTCGGAGGATGTTATGATAGTCTTTTACGGTCAATTTAATTTTTTTTAAATGGGAACCTACTCTAGGATCGAATTAAATTGACCCTAAAATAACCAATTATAATGTTTTATAATTAAACTCTTTAATACTACAATAATAAATTGTAGAGATGAACTTTTAATTGACCTATTAATTTGGGAGAAAACAAAAGCTAAATATGAAACTTAAATTCTTGCTTAAAAATTACCAATATGAACATTATTGTTTACTAACGTAACAACTAAGCAAGTTAATAACAAAATATGTCATCAATTTTTTTATCCTGTTATTAATAAGGAGGCATAGAAAATTATATTGGCCTAACGAAAAATACATGTGAAACAATTTGAAGATGAGAATGTGCCCACAAATGAAAACTCGAGAAAAGAGAGTTTAAAAGCTATAACGCTAAAATAACACTGCGTCTGACTCAATGGTGTTTAAAAAGCCTTTAGTGTGTGTACATATATTATATAGGCTTTCCCTCTTTTGTACTCCTCTTCAACTAAGTTAGCATTTGAAGATTCCTCAGACCTCTCTTGAACGCTTTGTCGCTTTTATGTATGCAAAAATTTATTGCAGTTTTATTGGAAGCTAGGCTTACAGGCAAACATTAAAATTGCTATATGACGTGCTTTAAAAAGGCCTACAGGTATAAAGGCTATATAGAACTAAAGTGGAATACTTGTAGTGTTTGAAATCCATATTTATGAAATTTGGTAATTTGTAGCCTTTTTCATATAGACTAATATTAATGTTGGATAATTATAAAGCAATTATATTAAGTAAATATATCTTCCAAATGTTACAAACAGCTCGTAAAAGAGACAATATACTAATTTGATATACAAATCTGAATAATATCTCATAGAACAAGATGTTTTTGTGTATAGTACATAATATGATTTCACGATGACTGCCAGGGTGAAAGAGCATAACGACCTAAATCTTTCAATAAATAAATAAATAAATAAATAAAATGGTTTGCGCTTGTGACTTTGCATGAATGGATGGTTAGGTCTTTATTCACTAATGATTATTCAAACTACGGAAATATTCCTCACAACAATTAACAACACAACTCAAAATGAATAGTACATAATTCAGAAACAATTTAATAACTAAATTTTATTGGAGATCAAGCAAGATATTTGTATTTAAATATGTAATGAGCTTGGTCTTAAAGGATTTCAAATTATTTATCAGAATGGTATCTGTTGCTATCTTACAAACAAAAGCCTCGTTATGCCTGTTGAGAACTTAAGTTATCGTTGTAATCTTGTTCTACTTGATTATATTACAGTTATCCTTATAACATAACAACATTGTATATCAGAGCACTTTTAAAGTGAAAAACTTAAACTGTTTAGAACTCCGACAAAGAATGTGTTTTAAGGCTAAAATCACTCTCAATATACTCTTTTAAAATAATAAAAACACCTTCATATGAAAACAGAGAATATATAGACTGTACGAAAGGGAAATAAACTCTAATTAAACAAATGACATGCATACACGTTTTAAACGCGCGATACTAAAGCATAACTAGTTGCACTTATAAGGAGCATAATTAACACGTAAATTTCATCCCAAAACACTCACCGCTTACGCATATAAAACCTTACAATAACTGGGAGAATTTAACATATAATTATCACAAGACACAGACAGAGAAAGTAAAATCAATTGTAATGAAAAAAATTATGCATATTTTTGTCAACCTTCACAACTAGGTTGTTTTTGTTAAGCCAGGATTGAAATTCTCCTGTCAAGCCACGAAAGCTATCAGCATCTACGACAAATGATGTACATCGTTGCATATAATAACGTGATCCACACAAGCACTACAATCTACGACATCTATAAAGGGAGAACAAAAATAACGGACCAAAAACAGATCTTGGTAATATGCCATGATGCAATACAACATTATTAGAAAAACGATTTGAAAATATCACAATCGAATCACTTATGTGAATATATGTAGTAAGGGAATGTGAAGTAGTATATTTGTTAGTAGTTGGAAGATGCTTCATGTTTATCTGCACAACGTATGGAAGCCAATTTGTCGCGGCCACTTCGTGTTATCTTTTACTGGGCGCCTGTTATTGTATTAGTACTTTGAATGTTAGGTTCATTGTCCTCCGGCTAGCTACTATTATTATTATTCAGTCGAGCAAATCTCTTAAACAGGGTGTGTAAACGGAAAGGGTTTGTTACTCACATATAACACTGATAAAAGAATTTGTTTTTACACTTTTATTACCGTCACAATTAATTAAGTTCACATATTGACTCTTGATACACGCCAGACTGAAACTGTTATATTTTCTAATATCATTATAATCACTTATTTACTGCACATTATTAATTCGCGTGTTTCACATTTATAACAAACTTTAAGACGCGAGAGATTCTGTAGAATTGCGTAACGTGTACTTTATGTATGCTTCCGTTGAACTACGCGACGTATAACTCACGAATACTTGTTGAACTAATCGACGTATTACACGCGAATGCTTCTGTTGGACTGACGAAATCTGCCTCTGACTTTAGCTTTTTATACTCCCACACCCCGATATGCCTAAAGATTATAACCGAGCTGCTATTGGTTAATAAAACGCGCCAACATTAGCGTCTATTTTTGTATCCAATCAAAAATTACGAAAACATATGCTCTAGGGAAGATATTCCCTCCATTTCTACAGAAAAGCGCGCCAATATGACGTCATTTGTTTGTCTCTTCTAATTAATATTCAACTCACCCCCTCGCTCATTGTTATCCGCTCCTATTGTCAGTTTCAGTGAGGCCGTGTAAACTTATTTCCTAACAATGCATATAATTAACAAACATCTCAAATCAATGTCATACAATAATGCTTATTTACACTACAATCACTCTGGCATTTACATTATTGTGATACAAATTACTGCCACAAATGTCGGTTCAAAACCGCTTAATATGAGTTATATCAAACCCTTTGATGTGTCGCCTACCGCCGATGAATAGGTTGAGCTAAAGGTTTCGTGTTCTGCATGTTTTCGGCTTATAATTTTTAAGCAATTTGATGGTGTTGTTATTTATGTTCCGTTATGTATCCAATGCATTTATTTATGCATCTATATATGGCGTAATGAGCTTTAAATGTTATGAAGGTTATGACCCTGCGGAAGAAGCCAATGCCGCCAACAGAACAGGCGTATCGTGGCAGATATAAGAATGATCAAAGTGTGTAAGGAGATGTAATTACAGGAACTGTTAGGATCATGCTGCAGGGTGGAATTCATTTAGCAATCGATGCTGCACAATAACCATAAGATTGCGTTATATACTACAATTGGAAGCGATGTACTAAAGCCGCTCTGGCAGCTATAGCCATATCCGGTGTAGACATGTCTCAAGAGGTCTGGCGTCATAGGCGACAGGCAGTCGAATACAGTGGCATCAAGTCGTAACTTGTTTGAAAATACAGGTGGCAAAGCCGGCGCCATAAGGTCGTTACAGATTTTTGATAGGGACGGCGTCTGAATTAGGATGGTGAGGGTTGTTCTCAATATAAGACCTCATCGCAATGCGAGAAGCAAGGCAGGACAACGCAAACGCCAGTGAGTGTGAAAGGTTTCAAATCGATAGCAATAGTGTAATATGGGGTGACTACTTTGATGGAACGAGGGAACATTATCTGGATCATCACACAGTGTGTTGCAATAGAGAATCGCATACAATGATATGCAACGATCTTGAAAGCCACTATCAGATGACGAGCCACATTATATACCACAAAGACTGCAATGTGCATCATATAAGATTACGTAACTAGAAAATAGTGAAACTAATAAATACCAGATAATACAGCTAGTTTTAAAACTATTATGTTTTTCTTTGTCCTCAGAAGAGCTTTTCTGCCCTCTGCTGCTGAGGAGACTGCTCCAGCCCTGATACCAAAAGCGAATACTCAAATTTAGCTGAAGTAGACGTGAGAGAAAAGAATGAAGTAGCCGTAACCATTCTTCCTGAAAAAAAACGTTAAACAGAACTCAGTATATTGCGATTAGGTTCAGAAAAATTAAACATTTTATTCATGACAGTTGTGCCAAGAAGTAAAAGTTTTGAACTTTGCACCTCTCTTTTAACAATGCTATTTAATCTTTCAGGGTTCAAACGCACAACTCCACTGCATAACCCGGGTAAAATCCGAGTGACAGAGGACTATTTTAATGTTACAGAAGATGAGGAAGAAGCCTAGGAAGAAGAACACCTTCGCAGAACCTCTGAAAGAGCTTAAGTTGCTAAGCGATCAAAAGCTGAATTCCCTAGAGAATAACATGCTCAATATCTTAGGAAAGATGCATCCGTTCTGGTGCAAAGACGTTCGCATCTCCAAAATCCTTAAGTTGAACATAGGACTCTACTATGAAATCTTAGTCCTTTACGTAAAACATTAAACGAGGAATTAACATTAAACGAGGAATTTGTGCACATGTCAATGTTAGACTGGAAGATAATGGTAAAGTCTCCTAGTATTTGAAACATTCCTGCAACTGCATAAGATTACGTGTGAGGAATACAGATAAAATATTCTGTTCTCATATAACTAAAGAAATAATTACACTCTTTAATACCAACTTAAATTATTGTAAAGCAGTTTTAATAATGATAAAATAACTGGCCTAAAATGACTTGTATCAGATTCTGACAGACATTTAAATGACTTAAATAATGTAAATAATTCAGATTATATAGAAACTAAGAGATGGGAAAGGAAAGTCGTCCTCCGTGGTGTAGTGGTTACCATTCTAGCCTCTAGTTCCCGAAGTCGCGGGTTCAAACCTGGCGGAGGGCGATGGATTTTTTCGGGCGTAAAAATCCCTAACATCGCTTCCTTCGGAAGGGAAGTAAAGCCGGTGGTCCCTTGTCGTAGGTTTACGGCACGTAAAAGAACCTCAAGCCTGATAAAGGGGCCTCTGAGCAAAATTGACGGTCTTTCACGCCCAATATAGCATGAGACGCTAAGGATCATAGCAGTTAAAGAGCGTCCATAAATAAAACTTAATTTAATTGCGGAAAGGAAAGTGCTTGAAGTGTGTAATCAAACTGAATAATATGATGTATCAAGTGTAAACCTCATATTTATATAACACATTCCCTTACAGCAGCATCATCATCCTTTTAAATCAATGTCAACATTGCGTAAGTTAGGGATTTGCAGGTAAACAATTTGTCATACATGATTAAACAAAACATTGAAGTATGGTTAAGTATATTTGCAGACAATTGAATCTCCATTCTGATGTTAATAGTTCCATTTACATTCTTCTCAGGATGATGTGAGTAGTTTATGATGAATAGTGGTGTATATCGAAGAAAATCCTTTTTTTCAATTGTAAATAATCATATTTTCAATAACTTAGCAACTTGAAATACAGTTCATAGTGCAACACAAATATACTGTTTCAAAGTTCAAGGTAATGTTATGCTAGGGGTGCTCTTAGGACACAGTAGAACGTAATTATGATCGTCATAAATACCATCAGGGTAGTCTAGATCAACTTACAGAGCGTATCCTGTTGTAGAGTTTTCTGAAATGGTGAGTAAGCCGATGGAATCAATGTCTATTCTCTCAAGACCTCTGATTATCCCATAAGGCTTGGGGGACAGCACACGTTTACTATACAAGTTGTTGATGTCTGAATTTGAATCAAAGTTTGAAGGTTGATTGGGGTTATATTCTGGCACGTATTCGCAAGATTGGTCTTGCAGTATCGGATTTACACTTTACACAGCCTCAGCGAATACCAGCCTCAAAAAATGAATCATGTTGAGACCAGTGATTAGATTTAACTTCACTTAGGTCGAAAGGAAATCCAGGAAGAGTATGATATCAGCAGGGGTACAGATTGTACAAGTTCAGAGAGAAGTCTGAATTTCTCGATGACATCTACAAAAGCAGTGTTTCTTTCTAGACAGAGATCACTATATTCCCCAGCATTCTTTACTCCAAAGTTCTTACAGATAGTCTTTGGGTGATAATATTCTTCGGTGTGTTATGAAAGCACTCTATAGGCAGCAGTTTCTCATTCAACTTTTCGGAATCATCGAGGTAGGTGTGGGAAGAAACCCTTTTCTTTTCATCGGCTGTATATGATGTGGATTAGAATACTCGGCATTAGTGATCCTGAAGTATCACTCAGTATATCTGCCAAGCCTGTTAACTTGTCATCGAGAAACTTGCAGCTAACAAGAAACGTGAAAGATATACTCTTACGCCTTTTTTGAATGCTATATAGCGTTCAAAGCATTGAGAAATGCGTAATATGGGCTCATTGTTATAGGTCAAAGGTACTAAAAGTGAATGTCGCAAGTAGACAAGTAAAGAAAGAATATAAGAATCAAGTTTGTTAACTTTCTGTTCAGAATGCAGCTATTATGCGTATCCGCTAGGTATCCGCCTGCACATGACTACGATCTTGCAGCCTGACATCTTATTAAGCAAAACCCTACTAACACATTTGACGTTGATCAGTATGCATAAATTTCCACTGTTTTTCAGAAGACATAATAAATCATCTATTGGAATACATCGCAATGATGTTATAAGCAATTTCACTACTTTGCTGAATAAATTCTTAATTGCATTTTCTCCTCTAAATAGCTTAAATTTCTGGTGATATCTATGTATATACAATCTTTAAAACCATAGATATTGCTTTCTATATTTGCAAAGCTCTAGTTCAACTCTGTGTGTCTGAGGGTTCACAAGAATGGACATAAGTTTAAACATACTTAATCTCTGCACAAATAGACAAAGGCACTGGTTTATATTCTGAAATTGCTTTAAATTCAATGTATCGTCATGCTATGGAATTTTAAATATCTAACATTTATAACAGTTCAGTTTACGAGACTTCAAGGCATCCTCGTTGGGACACCATGTCATGCATGCTTCACATAGCAGAATTAGTTACTTGACTTATAATTAATCTGGATGAATTCGTAATCAGACAGTAGTGCTATACATAATCTTTTTCAATCACGAAAAGATTAACATGATGATCTTTTATCTCAGGTGGTTTGAGTATGGGTTCGATTGTTTAATATTCATTCAAAGCGAATACAGCTATAGATACGCCAGGTTTTTCTTTACAAAGAGCTCGATATGATCAAGAGATGCAACTAAGGTCGTCCTTGTATGGGTGAATTCTTGAAAAGCGTGTCCCCTGAATATGAACTTGGTCTATCTGTATGGTATTTTGGATGATGTTTCGATGTCAACATAGACAGACGTTTTCCTAGCCCTTGGTGAGGATTACTGTAATTTTCATCTTAAACTGAAGTAGGTAGTTCAATGTACCCTGAAACCGATGGAGATTAAACATGCTGGCACAATTGACCAGTCTATGATTGCAAAATAGCGATTTCGAGCTAGCTTGGTACCCAAAATTATCCAAGTTTTCTAAACTTTCACTGATTATTTCTTGAAAGAGATCGTCGAATTTTGTTGACTGTAGAATCTCTTTGGCCTTTGAATTAATGTGAGTTGTATGGTCTTGCATACTTCCTGGTATCTGGATTAAATAGGATACTTCCAACGAGCAGCTCCATTTTATTACATGCAGGCAATTCTTTAAGATGGATATTCTCTTTATCTGCAGGGTACTTTTATTGATTCATAAACTCTATGGGATCAAGTGTCCCGGTCGTATTTTCAATACTCCTATTAAAATACCAATTTTGAATGCAGATTCAATGATTTTACATTCTGAACCACAGTGATCATTTTAGCCTACCCTTTTTGCTGGTGGTGGTGGGTTGTGGTCCTGTTTCATGGTGGGTGTTGAGTGCCGAGAATCTCGACGATGCTTTCGGCCTCGGCATGTAGAGCGGTCCAGAGACTGGCTCTCCGTGGTTTTTCGGAGTGATGAACCTGAAATAATAATAATAATAATAATAATAATAATAATAATAATAATACATAATAGAAGAAGAAATCCTTCAGAGGTGTTTGTAACATGAGGAATAAATTATTTGCTGGGTAATGATGTATATATATACATATATAATGCGTTGATAAACTTAATGTTTTTGTGCGATATTGACTAAATTATAAGAAGGGTAGTGATGATGGATATTTAAGTTTCAAACTGAATGTATTTGCGCGAAAAGGAGAGATAATGATGACTGAGTATGAGTTTTAAACTTAATGTGTTTGAGGTATCAGGAATTAATGCTTGTGTTGAAACTTACCAGATACTTTCTGAAGCGTTCTTTGCTGCAATGCGATATTAAATCTATCGGCTGCACTGTTTGAGAGTGACGATGGCTGATTGACGGTTGTGGCGTTGGCGGTGGTGACAGGAATGATTACAGTGGCTATAGAAACAAATATCAATATTAGAGAATAAGTAATTAATTAAATGTATTGTTCAATAATTTCAGTATAAAATCTCATCCTTACCATTAATATTTACCTACATCGATCGCATTGGTTGTGGCTCCCGACGCAGAGACCCTGGTTGAAGCTGCAATGCGCAACCAAAAAAGACGTGTAAAGAATATGCGCAATAGTTCACATTATACATTCATTAAAGATAACGCATGTAGTTTTACACATAGCTCTATAGGTACAAGAGACTCGTTGTGTCTTTGGTATTTCTCTGTCTGCTGAAGCCTTTGTATGGCAGGTCGTATTTCGGTGGAATTTGCGAGATAGGTTTTCTTGCATGTGTTAACTCAACCAATTTAAGCATGCTTAAGATTACCAGCACCTTCTCACTATACTATGCTATCACTTTCTTTATTTCTATTATACGCTGAGACATGTCCTGCTCTAGTTCGATCAATTTCTTAGTTTAAGGGAGCTTTGTGGTTCATTCAGTTGTGCGAGTTGAACTTCGAAGCTTCCTTTAGAAAAACATATTTTTTTAATTATTTGCTTAAACAGTGTAGAGTAAATGTAAACGCTATATTTATAAACAGAATAATCAAACATTTATGTGTTTCAATAAAACAAAATTATTTACAATTAATATACTATTTCCTTAAAAGTGCACTTTAAAATATAATTGTTTGTTGCAGGAAACCATCTGACTTTTAGTTCGAATATTCCAATAGGTTTAGAGATCTAAACTTTACACTACCCGTGAGGCAATGCCTTTTAACCACCATTTGCCTCCTATGTTTGTTTAAAGTTATTTGTACTACGTGGTTTAATTATATTTAAGAATTGTATTTTGTTTTAAATCCAAGTTGCTTACCGAGTCTTGCAGGCTTTCAGCTAGTTTAAAACTCTTTTCAACTGCGTTTTTTCTAAAGTGTTCACATCTTTCGCTGTGATATTCCTTTATGTTAAAAACCCGATCGCTTAGCACCTTTAACCTTCATATCTAATCGTACATCACTTTCCGTGCATTATTGCATTATTCTTCAATTAAATAAAATAATTGATCGTAACTTTACCCTCTAATAAATAGTTTTTAAACCATAGGATCGTACAGTTTTAAACAAATACTGCTTCAAATACTTTAATAGTGAAAATATTCATTATATCACATTTAAACATATTAAAGCAGCACTCTATTTACAGAGGGACTTTCTACAAGTCTTCTTCTGTAACTAGTACTCAAAAGCTATAATAACAATACAGTTGTAGCGGCCAAATTCATAATGACTCCAATTAAATGTACAGCTGTAGTTCAGAGACTTTCTTATAGATGGACTTGACGGTTGTGCAATAGATATAGTCTCACCGCTCCAAAGATTTTAACCTCACTGTTACGAGTATTTTGTTTTTCTTTTCCCTTTAGAGATGGAACATTTTCCCCGAGAGGGGAATACTTTTGCTTCCGCATATTTTAGTCTGAATAGTTTTAAGATGTATTCTTTATATATTCCATTAGCTTAGGTTTGGTCCCGCATATTTTAATTGGAATGCTTTTAATATCTATTTTCCCACTTATCTTGAGCGGAAAAACTTATTCTCTTCCACATCTTGCTGGAAATGTGATTTCATTGATTTTAACCTCCTGGCTAAAAGCTTTTGTTACCTAACTAAGGAATGCAGAAACGTTTTCTTAAAGGGATACTACTGTGCAATACTAAAACATGTGTCACGATACACAGAATGTTATCACCAGGCATAGGGATTTTTAAGAGGTTGGCTTTAAGTTATCTACACCCAAACTATCATCACTACAAAGAATGCAAAACAACAGAGGCCAAGGATCACTAACAGACAGGTAAAACCGATCCGAGTGCTGTCCGCAAACGCCAAAAGCCTGGACGAGGGATGGAAGGGTGTTTTGTTAGCCGCGACGTCCCCGCTCATAGTTCAATGATTTTTCAATCTTATTTCCTTCCGTATTGGCTTTAATGCTTAGAAATGGTTGTCACTATGTCTCGGAAGTTGGAAACGTCAACAAACACCTCCTACCACCACTGAGATACTGTCACCGAATACACATTGTGTTACCTATGTTTACGATATACCAGTAACCCTAGTTGGCCGCAGGGTACACCGGGTCCCAAGTTCCAAATTTGAGTTATCACTCACCGAAATATATGTGTCGCTGGCATAGTAGCAAATTAGATTGCTTTCAAAGACTTTAATGCAATTATATGTTTTAATACCGAAAAAGAGTGCTTTTAAAATATTTCTTTCTGTTGTGTAAGGGGTTTTGAAACACCATTTTAGGAAGTGTTTTTGTCTTCCTTTCTATCATATTGCTGTGAAGAGTCTGCCACCAACTTACGTATCAGTAGGTGATGGTAGAGAGCATAGAACTGGAAAGGAAATGTGTCTACAAGACCTTCTCTACCGAGTGTCGAAGAACATCTCTAGTACCCTCTCTACTGAATTTTAGCTCCTCGACGATTACTATATTCGCAGCTGCACAGACTTTAACAGTCTGTGTTAATCAGCGACTACATATCAGTGGAAGAGTATTTCTGTTTATTCTAATGTATTCCTACACACCGCACGAGTATCATCGAAAAGTAAGGAGGGCGAATCGAAAAGTAACGCAGAACATTTTTTTTACAAAAACGTTTAATAGTTAAAACAACAAAAATATCACAAATGAACTTACACCTTTTACCTACTTTTCAACATATTCACTAAGTTTCTCAACACATTTCTCCTATCGTGATACCAGTTTCAATATGCCCTGTTCGTAGAAGTCCGTTTCCTTGGAGCAAAGCCATCTGCAGACTGCTGATTTCACTTCCGCATCTGTCGCAAAACGTTGGCCGGTCAGGAATTTATTCATGGGACCAAACAGATGAAAGTCCGACGGTGCAAGATCCGGAATGTATGATGGATGCTGGAGCACCTCCCAAACAAATTTGGTGATTTTCTGACGAACAGCAGCAGCAACATCGGGCGAGCATTGTCATGAAGAATTTTGACATCGTCAGCATTCATGTTGTGGTGTTTGTCACGAAGGGCACGACGCAAATTCACCAAAGTTTTCATGTAGGCTGCAACATTCGCAGTGGTCCCGTGTTCAGCAAAGTCCACCAATACAACACCATGCATATCCCAGAACACCGTCACAAGCACCTTTCTAGCAGATTGAGTCACTTTGAATATTTTCTTCACTGGGGAACCAGCATGTTTCCACTCCATACTTGCCTGCTTGGTTTCGGGCGTGCAGCGGTATGCCCACGACTCATCACCAGTAACGATTCCTTTCAGAAAGTCATGACCTTGTGCGGTGTACCGCGTTAGGGGATCCAAGCTCGTCATCATTCGCTGGCCCTTGTGGTTGTCTGTCAGGTACTTAGGCACCCAGCGAGCACTAACTTTACGAAATTTCAACGTGTCATGAAAATATCGTACACTGCACCAGAGGGTATGATGCACTGTTGCGATAAGGTTGCAATTGCACACGCTGGTCGTTAAAAATTACCGCCCCAATGCCTCTGACATTCTGCGGGGTTGCAATTGTTACCGGCCTCCCGGAGCGTGGCGAATCACTAAGGTTCACACGGCCCTCTAGAAAGAATGCACACCACCTGGAGGCATTGCTACGGTACATACAATCATCCCCATAAACACCACGCGTGTCCCTGTGAATATCACTCGGTTTATGCCCTTTGGCCCACAAATATCGAACCACATCTCTCTGCTCTTCACACGTGGACGACAGTAGCATGCATGCTACCCTTGTTGCGTAGCTAACGCTTCTCTCGCTAGAGCTGCACATTAAACAAAAAATACCCTCTGTAGCGAAAACTTGAAACTATATCTGTGTGAAATTGCAACATTCCAGCTGCAATACCAAGGCAGAAAAAAATTATTGTGCGTTACTTTTCGATCCGCATTCGTATATCTTTTGATGTTGAAAGCCAACTTTCTTAGCCTCCGGATTTATTTCATTAAGCGTTTCAAAATATATACTTTCGTCTATGTAAAACCAACTTCCTTAGACTGGCTTGTTTTATATATATCTACATGTTTCGGTTTTTTTAGAATGCATTATTAGGGCATCGAAATAAAATATATTTGTTCGCAAATGCGTTACATATCTTTCACCATTTAAAGACCAACTGCTTAGGCTTCGCATTTATTTTACACACATTTGAATATACACCACCTTACACTTATATAGAATGCATTATGATTACAGAATCGAAATAAAATATACTAGCTTGTAAATCCTGATTATAAAGCTTTTAAGGTTTATAACTGTCAACTTCCATTATTAACCTAATATTCGCGCTAATTACGCCATTATACACGGCCGTTTGTGAAAATTGCAACACCAAGAAAAAATTTCCCGAATAACTCCATACTTGGTGGATGTGTGGAAGAGTGTGCAAGCAATGAGTGATTGTGTTCGCAGAGAGATGGGGTACACGTAGGCCGAGCAGAGCCCTCTCGTGTCGGTCCGACAAGGTCAGTATTGCGCCCGCTGTAGTCAGTGCAGAGCGGTCAAACAAGGTGGAACCAATAAAATGAGTGCCAGCATGCCTCGTCGCCGTCAAAGGTAGCCATATCGGCATGTGAGTGAGTTCGAACGGGGCAGTATGATCAATCTCCGGGAAGCGGGTTTGTCATATCGTGACATTTCGGCTCGTACAGGGCATGCTGCTACGATAGTGATGCGTGTGTGGAAGCAGTGGATAGATGAAAGTCGTACGCAGCGAAGAGCGGGTACTGGACCACGGAACATCACCACAGCACAGGATGACCGTCATCTTGTCCCCATGGCCATAACGGAGCGTACAGCTTCATCCACAGTGTTGGCTTGACGCTGGAGCACTGCAACACGTGCGAACTTGTGTGCATCAATGGTTCGTCGTCATCTGCTGCAGGTTGGATTGGTTGCATGCATGCCATTACGTCGGCTTTCATTGTCCAGAAACCACAAGCTCCTCCGACTGCAATGGGCACGTGAACACCGTCACTGGGGTGCTGAGTGGTAAAATGTAGTCTTTTCGGACGAGTCCCGCTTCAATGTATCCTGCAGTGATAGCCGCATACGTGTCCGGTGGTGCCGTGGTGAGCGCAACATGGAGGGCTGCATTGTTGAGCGGCATAGCGGACAAACTCCAGGTGTGATGGCTTGGGGCGGCATTGGTTACAACAACCGATCTCGCCTCCTACGAATTGAGGGCACTTTGAACAGCAACCGGCACCTAACGGTGGTTGTAGACCCTGAGGTACTCCCCCTGCTTCAGGCATCTCCACAGGCCACATTTCAACACGACAATGCCCGGCCACATATTGCGAGGAATATACAAGCCTTCTTCGAAGAGCGACGAGTACCAATGCTTCCCTGGCCTGCACGTTCGCCTGACATGTCGCCTATCGAACATGTCTGGGTTATGGTTGGTCGGCACCTGGTGCGTCACGATCCTCCAGTAACCAGTGTCGCGGATTTGTAGGCTCGAATACAAATTGCGTGGAGGGAAATCCTTCAGGAACTTATTCAGAACCTTTTTGATTCAATGCCACGGCGTATAGCAGCTCTAATTGCAGCGCATGGAGGCCACACCAAATACTGAATATTAGGGCTCAAAGGTCATGTATAGATTTCAAAATTTTATCATTTGTTACTTGTCATGTACCTAACCTGTGGTATTAAATTCATTGAATTCATGTGTTTCCTTTTTGGTGTTGCAATTTTCACATACGGCATTGTATTTACAATTTAGTCACATTAACGGCATCATATGATATTTTCGGTTTACGGTAATGGATTCCTAAGTTCCTTGTTTCACATTGTATTTTCAAAAACAATGTCTGTCTGTCTTGATACTATCTATTGTATAGGTAGATTATTTCGAATGCCTATGAAAACTGCGAATGTGTAAAACGGGATAAGTTCATTACGCCGCGTTAAAGGTGGTTTTGGGCAATTAATACGAAAAAAGTAAAGGCTGTCTTATTTCATGTGCCCTAAAGAACTTTATAGAATTAGGAAATTGCTTGCAGAAGAGTAAATAACCTTAACTCTGCAGGTACATTTGTACTAACCATTTTAATAGTGGGGATTTCTGCTATAAATTAAAACGCATCGTCATTAGCGGCCAAATTCCGTTTCCTAATCCCACCAAAATTGGGTAGAATGAATCTGAAAGCTGTTAAAAATATTATCACTATTATATCCGCTATGCGATTAAAGCATACGAAAGTGCATTGAAACGATATTAATTGTCGATTTAGTTGTGACTTACACTACGTGATCAAAAGTATCCGGACACCTGGCTGAAAATTACGTACAGGTTCGTGGCGCCCTCCATCGGTAATGCTGGAAGTCAATATGGTTTTGGCCCACCCTTAGCCTTTATGATAGCGTTCACTCTCGCAGGCATACTTTCAATCAGGTGCTGGAAAGTTTCTTGGGGAATGGCAGCCCATTCTTCACGGAGTGCGGAACTGAGGAGAGGTATCGATGTAGGTCGGTGACGCCTGGCACGAAGTCGGCGTTCCAAAACATCCCAAAGGTGTTCTATAGGATTCAAGTTAGGACTCTGTGCAGATCAGTCCATTACAGGGATGTTATTGTCGTGTAACCACTCTGAAGCAGCCCGTGCAGTATGAATAGGTGCTCGATCGTGTTGAAAGATGCAATCGCCATCCCCGAATTGCTCTTCAACAGTGGGAGGCAAGAAGGTGCTTAAAATATCAATGTAGGTCTGCGCTGTGATCGTGCCACGCAAAACAACAAGGAGTGCAAGCCCCCTCCAGGAAAAACACGACCACAACATAACAACATCACCTCTGAATTTCACTGCTGGCATTACACACGCTGGCAGATGACGTTCGCCGGGCATTCGCCATACCCACCCCTGCCATCGGATCGCCACATTGTGTACCGTGATTCGTCACTCCACACAACGTTTTGCCACTGTTCAATCGTGTAATGTTGACGTTCCTTACACCAAGCGAGGCGTCGTTTGGCATTTTCCTGCGTGATGTGTGGCTTATGAGCAACTGCTCGACCATGGAATCCAAGGTTTCTCACCTCACGTCTGTCATAGTACTTGGAGTGGATCCTGATGCACTTTGGAATTCCTGGTGATGGTCTAGATAGATGTCTGCCTATTACTCTTTACGACCCTCTTCAAATGTCGGCGGTCTCTGTCAGTCAACAGACGAGGTCGGCCTGTACGCTTTTGTGCTGTACATGTCCCTTCACGTTTCCACTTCACTATCACATAAGAAACAGTGGATCCAGGAATGTTTAGGAGTGTGGAAATCTCGCGTACAGACTTCTGACACAAGTGACACCCAATTACCTGACCACGTTAGAAGTCCGTGAGTTCCACGGAGCGTCCCATTCTGCTGTTTCACGATGTCTAATGACTACTGAGGTCGCGGATAATGAGTAACAGGCAGTAGTTGGCAGCACAATGCACCTAAGATGAAAAACGTATGTTTGTGGGGTGTCCGGATACTTTGATCACATAGTGTATATTGATTTCGCTTTTTCGTTATACTCCTGCGGTCACTACAACCTCTATTGGTTTTAGTCGATAATAGGATACAGAAATTCTGTAATTCGTAAAAATGCGCCGATTAAATCTTAATTTCAGCTTTCAGTTACCTCTTTTAATTGTTTTTGCATTTTCAATGCATATACTCAGTTTATGTTGGTATAATTACCATCGCTTTAAATGCCCGGGGCTCCTGATACGTCTTTTCCCGAATAAGAAATACACCACTTCCTGCATCTTCGTACATATTAATTTTTACAATTTCCTAAAAACAGCACAATATACAGTAGTGGAAAGCTTCTTATTGCAATTGAGAACCTATGTCTTATGTTACTACATCTTCAGCTTGGAATCTTAGTTGTGAAGAACTTACCTCAAATTACCTAAAATGATTAAATTAAAAGAGGTGCAAATTTTGCTGTAACGTATTTTTTATTTTGAGTATCATTCTTACAAGCATAACATGCTATTCGTAATTAGCAACACCTAATATTAAGATTTGTTAGAACTTGCTCCGTAGTTAGGTTGTATTGTCTCTGTTAATGCCATTTTATAGACGAGAAGGACATTGATGTTACAGGCTTTAACCATTTCTTGAGTTCATTTTTTTTACTAGACCTTAATTTGGTCAATTAAGCACCTCTCAGTCCTTTTAAGGAAAGCAAAAACCTGAAATTAATTCTCGAAGCAACTTTTAGCAAGTCTGAACATTTCACCTTATTTCAACTAATCAAATTCACCTAAACTCAGAATACGTTAACACCCTAAAAGTGTTTAAATCTTACCTGTTTGTTTCACAAACGAAGAAACAGGAATTTTCCATCTTTGAAATGAGGTATTTATAATCCACCAGCTAGAAAAAATTAAACAATTTTGGAAAACATGCATTTCGCGTTGTTTCTTCCAAATTACTGCGCAAACCAGCTGAAAAGAATGCGGAATATGAGCACTGAACCACACGCGGAGACTGGAAATTAAATTTAAAATAATTATTGCGCGTTGACGTTATAGCATTTAAATGTAGAACAGAGGCGTATTAAATGCTTGGCGGTCAGCTGCAAATGGGTCGTAATTCGTTGTTGACTCAGATCCTCATCGCTTCACAGGTCTTCCGTAAGTAACGCTAATTTAGCAATAAACACTCTTTAAAATTTACATCCTTCAGGCCATTCTAAGCCAAAAATGCCGTTAATTATCCCGTAAGGACATTTTAGGAAGTATAATTATTTCGTTTAGGCAGTTTTAGGAAAACGAAACCATTAAGTATAGAACTTTTAGGCCGTATAAAGTGCATTGAGTACGCTTGATTTTTCATGGTCTTCTAATATCCGCTTTATTTCTCACATCCTCTAAGTGAACTAAATGTTCATTTGACTTATAATTCGAAGTCTAAAGATATATACTAAAACGAGCGTTAAGTTTGTGCAATAATATGTCCAAATGCTCCTTCCGATATGAGCCTGGGGCAGTACTAAAGCATACACTTTCATCTGACTGACGTATTAGAATTTCGTTGTAATATACCTATTAAATTCAACCGATTATGGCATAATACAAGTCAGTATATAAGAAAGCCAGAATGCCACTAAGAAATGAAGAAAGAGCATAAAACAAAACTTAAAATGGCTTGTTTTGGTGCCTTACTTTATTTCTGAAAGGATTTAAAATGCTAAAAAATGAAGTTTGTCAGTACTTACGAGAACAACGATTTAATCTATTTTACTTCAAAAGCAAGCTTTTGCAATTTACTTTAGTTTGCAGGTAGACTTTAAGCTTAATGTTGCTATGCTTAAACACCATAAATATTCATTTCATATATTTGTAAGCTCAATTAATGATACAGAATGGTGAAATGCCTTATTTAATGACGCACATTGAAAGAATTGGCAGCAATAAAAATAGATTCTTTTACTGCGTTCTCAAACTTAAAAGGTTTCAATTGAATTCAAGTGAAATAGGGATATTCATATAAATGAACAATCATATATTAAGGAAAGTATACTGATTAATAACTCCTACGCTCTTTTGCCGAAGAAACTGGCGGTCTCATCTCTTCCAGAGGCGGATCTAGGATTCCTCTAGGGAGGGGCTAGCATATTTTGAAAGATACCTTACCAATGAGCAAAATGTAGTCAGCAATACTAGAGAATTTCCAATTCTATGTTTTAAAACATAAGAATTATCCTTTTGATGCAAAGGTAAATTTAAATTTTGAGAAAACTTATGAAATGGTTTATTAAATAAAGGTGTCTTTTAAACGTAATATTTAAGTAGTTTCGTTACTCAGCTTTAATGTAAGTTATTAATCCTCGTCATTTGAGAGCTTAATTCTTATTCAGAATATATTTAATATTAAATCTAAGCATATTTGATTGTTTTCTTTCTTTTCGAGTTAGTGGAACACCTTTTGAGATATAGTCCACCGTTAAGGCAAATTCCCACATTGGCTGTGAACATAGATGTAATTTGGTTTAAGTAAATAAAACAGAAATAAAGTTGTGATTCTGACTTTACCACAGCAACACCATTTATATTTTTTTCTGTAATTAATGGGGGGGGGGTCCTATAGCGGCTCTTGGCTCCTCGCTGGATCTGCGAAAACCGGGGAAACTTTATCCTCTATGTGCCTGCGTACCTACAGTAACATACTGAAACTATTTCTGGCAAATATTTCTCATGATTAAGAGGAAGTACTAAGGGGTCGATAAGAACTATCCCAGAAGTAAGCATATTGATTTAAAATATTACTTTAAAGGTATTTTCTTAGAGTAGGTAACAGAAAAAAACAATTTCACAGAAGTACTTTAAAATCCTTTTACACAGGTGCTAATATAAAATTGTAAGAAGTTAATAAAATAATTAATGGCGAAATATTATTAGGTTCATTTATCAGAATAACTTTACTAGAAACTCTCCTTGCCAGTCATTGTTTCTATTCGTCTACTGGAAAGGATAACATTTTAAATCTATCTAATGGATTCCCGAACATTTTTATCAAACTCTAAAATACATTAGAAATATGCTTTTGTGTGAATCATTGTGGAACACCGACAAATTACTGTTAAAGTACGTCATGCAATTGCTACATAATAGATTTTTGTTTCAAGATTTCCCCGAGTTAACCCTGTACTTTTTACTTTCTCTGCCACCTACCTTTAGTAGACAAGAGGCAGTATTGTATTCCACTAAAAAATTCCTCCATCCAAAACTAGCCCTGGCAGGGAACATTTTGAAATTTTTTATTTTCTCAAATATGTGGTATTTATTAAAATGCTACATATTCGAGACATTTACATGATAAATAATATGTATGTCTTGAAATTTCTGGGAATAGCCTGTTAAGTCCTTTTCATTAGGAAGTAATTCTGTATAATTTTACGTACCTGGTAAACCTTAAGAGCTAGACAAAAATGCACCATCCCTCTTGTACCTAAACGAAATTTGTAAAGAAACTATTTCTGCAAAGGTTTATCGAGTTAACATAAGTAGATAGAAAAAATAAGTTTTTATAAAAATAGTTTGTAGAATCTATTTAAAAATAAACATTAGTGGGTCGAGAAAGTTAAGTGAATGTAACACGTCAAATTCATTTGATCCTCTATCGCTAGTATTTTCCATAAATTCTCCTTGGCTAGTGTAAACTGAGAAATTCCTTGTATTTATTCGAATTTGTCATGACTTAGTATTTCAGTATCGCAAAGCTCTATATCATCGGTGGAGCGGAGGTTGGAATATTTCCCCCTGATCTCTACTTGTTGCAAACCAATCTCCTAAACATGCGCTATGAATGGTGGTGAAGAGTTTTAGCGAGATTGAGTCTTTCCGCTATTTACTTCTGTGAAATTTGGATGTTTGACGCTAACTTTTCATTATAGTACGATTTTTTCGACCTCACCCTGCAGAAACGTAAACTAGGAAAAGGTTGGAGAGTGGAGGGGAGAAGAGACCGGCAGTATTCCCCTAGCGCGGTGCAACAGGAATGCCAAGGTCCTTTTCGTTCGTTCTCCTACAACTAACCCAAAATCTCTCCCAGGAAATAATGGGCCCGTCCAACTGCTGCGCATACAGTGAGTAGGGCCAGGAGGAAAATATCGTACTGTACTTCTGTGTGAAAATATTTTCTAGATGTCTGTATACGTCAATTTACGGTTATGTTTTTAGTGAGCGCCGCATAATGTCTGTCTTATAAAACAATGTTTTCTGCACCAAGCACAAGTGGAATATTCCGCAACTTCACTACTATTTTGTTCCTTTATGGGAAATATTTGCTGTTTATTTCTATGGTCACTTTTCCTGTTCACTGCTTAATTAGTTGGAGTTTGTATACGCATGCAACTGAGAGGGAGGAATACCAGAAGGAAAGAAAATGTTGCGTTAAATAATACAAAGTGAGACATATCCAAATAAGAGCTTTTCTCCGATCGCGCAAAAAATCCAGAATATGCTACAAAAATACAACTACTAGGTGTCTGCATTATACGAGTAATCCCGAATCATGTTAGAAAAGCAAAAATGGTTGAGTAAGCACAACTTTTGTGAGTGCACTTATGAAATCACTAAAATACGCCGAGGCTCTATTCTGATTATTATTTTTCTTTCTTTCTCTTTTCATATGAAATTCCTATTTTCAGGGTTTTCTTAAAAGTTTAACTATTTCAAGTATTTGGTAAAACATTATGCTTGCTGCGGAGGAATGAACGATACAAAAGAAAGAAAAGCGCAAATTGTATAAAATTCTAATATTGTTTTGACGGATGTGAATAGCACAAAGAAGTTTGTACGAGTAAGGCTGCAAAGAACCAAATTCTGTATTTAATTGAACTGTTTCATCATTGCCACTTTTTTTTATAAAAGATGGGCGATTTTACAAGTAACCTGATTGGTACGTGGTAAAATATAGCCTTTGAATGCCTGTCACAATTGTGGTTAGGTTGGTAGTTCGGATATTGGAGTAAAATATCTCATTGATCTTGCTCTTCCAACATTTACCATTCTGCATTGGTAAATGTGCATTCTTGTCAGTATTTGTGACCAACTTCCGGTAAAGGTGGGAAAGTGTAAAACGGTTTCCTTCTTTGGTCTACATTTACTCCGTACCCCGCACCAAGGTAAATTGATCAGAGTAGCCAGTAATTGTAAGCATTTACTACATTTACCACTATTACAGTAATATATTAACAATACTATCAGCACCATGCTAGCCTCTAGTTCCCGAGGTCGCGGGTTCAAACCCGGCGGAGGGCGATGGATTTTTTTCGGACGTAAAAATCCTTAGCATGGCTTCCTTCGGACGGGAAGTAAAGTCAGTGGTCCCGTGCCGTAGGTTTACGGCACGTAAAAGAACCTCAGGCCTGATGAAGAGGCCTCTGAGCAAAATTTCCGGTCTTTCACGCCAAATATAGAATAGTACGCTAAGGACCATAGCACTTAAAGAACGTCCATAAGTAAAACTCAGTTTAATTTAATATTATCAGCTAGCACACTGCTTTTTGACTACCGCATCAGCCTCCTGCACACTGTGACTGTGCCTTCACAAAATGTGTTATTGAAACCATCTGTGTCTAATACTTGTATGATTAGCTGAAAATAGATAGACATAGGAGTTTTTGTGTGAATAATTTGTAGACTAATATAAAATAAATGTGCAGAAAGCCGTATGATTGATACAGTTCAGAAAGATATCTAAAATAGTTTTAAGTATTGATAGTTAATTTTGTGTCGCTTTATCACTAGGTTTATTTCTTTTCTAAGACATTAAATACATCAAAATTTGGTTTCACATTCACGCTTTCTAAACTATAAAGGCCCTATTTACCCTCATTTCGGGAATCGAACAGGTGAGGAGCATTTATTTGAAAACAAATATAGCCATTTGATGGAATGGAAGTAATCCTTTTACCTCCCTTGCTGTGGGCTCGTGTTCAAATCGTGATTAGATTTATCGGCTTAGCTCCCCTAGTTCTTTTGTCCAAACATGCCATTCGTTACTTGATAGACATACCCGGTTAAAATACTTTGAAGAGTAATAATAATAATAATAATAATAATAATAATAATAATATATGATTCTATAAATTAATAACACAAAATGCAAATAAGGTGAGCAGATTATGGTATAATATTAATGTTTACTGTTGCTTATAGTAACCAGAACTGGCACTGATCTAGATCTAGAATGATAAATTGCTTCTTATGCATAAGCTAGGCTCCACGTACCAAAAATATGCAAACGAAGGTTAAAGCAATACCTAGATATATAATTCCTTAATTATCACTTCTATTGAAGAGTAGCAAAGAACAAATCTTGTCGGAAAAATTATGCCTCAGACATGGGTTTTCCAAAACAAAGAAAAAAACACTATTTAATATGATATTTTGCATTGATTTACATCGTACCTTTCAGCCATTTTCTCAGACCGAATTGGAATATCATATTATAGTGTGTAATTTTAACAGAGCCAAATCCCTGGTTCACACAGAGTTTCATAGCATTCGGTTCGTCGTTTATGGGTTATAAATTTATAAAACGCACAAAAGCAATATTTAATAAATTATGATTTTATTTGCGGAAGGTGCTTTCTGCATATCCCAATGATATATCAGAAACAAATACTATTAGAAAAATTTTCTCTTTTATTTCACTGTATGTATTCCTTTCCAGATTTTGTTTTAAAGGTTTAATTAAGTACCTCAATAGAAGGCACATTAACATCAAAACCATTCGGTACCAGATGGCCCAAAGGTGGGCAGGGGGGAAAATAGATTTAGTTGAAATGTGGCTACCTAAAGTCTGTTTTTACTCAAAGTAATTACGAATGGGACGTCTCAGCGCAAATGTCACTCCGCGCAAATGTCACTCAGCGCAATGTACCGCACTGCTGGAGAACATCTGTATCTGCATTCTCTGAGGAAAACAGTCAATGAGATTTCTACTTACTCTAGGAAAAGTTACAATCTTCCTTCGACGGCTCAGAGAACGATCTCTCTACAAGGCGAAACCAAAAGAGAGTTCTTTTCACTACGCTAATGAAACGGGGAGATCTAATGAACATCCATTATACTGTTTTATGGGATCTCTAGTGCTGCAATAAGCCAGTCGAAATTAAACTCAGCGTCTCCATGTTATCAAGCAACAGCATCTTCTAAAGGAATTTATAAGAGTGGAGTGAATAAATGATTTAAATGCTGTCTCTGGTAATTTTAAAATAAATACATACATTCACTTGAAAAAAAACTTTTGTATGGGTAAGTACTGCAACCTCCTAGAATATTTAGTACTTACTGAATTTAATCACGACTTTCTTAAACTTTGTTTCACATATATGAATAAAAGTAGATACTTACTTCTTTATGCAGTAAGTACTATGAAGTTATCGGATATGTTAGAGACCGTGCTTATGCTTTAAAGTGAATTTATTATACATCTATATTGGTAGCCTTTATGCGAAAAAGTGTGCAAAGAACGAGTCAACACTAGAGAAGAATATTACCAGTTTGTTTAGAATCACATGTGAAAATATCGAGTGGTTTGCTCTTCGTGGAAAAAGTAAACTTGAGGAGGTGCCTTGAAGAACAAACAGAAGCTGTAAATTTTTCTTATAGTTTTAAGTGATCGCGACTATGAAATCGGTGCAACTAAAGACCTTGGCGTTCAGCGCACGTTAGTGTACAAGACAACACACTCAAACTGTTAGAAAAGAATAATATATAGCTAATATTTTCCATAGGTTATGACATGAATGCAGCCAGACCACATTGGGGCTATCGCTACAACTTTCCTTGCGCTATTGGAGTCATTTCACTTATTAAAATAGGAAGCCATTTGAACCTGGAGATGAACAGATAAATCGGAAATTGCAAAAGTCATAAACCTGCAGTCAACATGTAATGTTAAAGAGAAATCGACCAATATTGTGGCTCAATGTCCACGATCTGTGCACGAAAGCACAATCCTAAAATTCCGGAGGGTTTCTTAGTGATGAATCAGCAAAGAGTGGTGCTCTTTTGATTGATGACAGTGTTATCTCACCACTCCGTGGCTTATGACACCTTATCGCAATGCTGTCAATCCAGAGGAAGGTGCTTTTTGCACTACTTAAATAAGAAGGATAATTGTTGAGAGATGTTACGGTCAGCTGTAAAGATTTCTAATATTTCAATACCACATGAAAGTGAACTTTCACAGGGTTTTTCTATTGTGCGCTGTGCTATTCTGCATAATATACCAAAATACGTAAACGATCCCGATCACACTGGTGAACTCCCCGTTGAATAGGAAGATAATAAACGGGTAGAAAGATGAAGACAACAAACGAACAAAGTTCGAGGAATCTTGGTCAAAGAAGAAGGGATGAAACAAAACGTGTTATTAATAATAAATGAATCAAACAATAGAATTGAGAGAGCTTTCATTCTTTAAAATTTCAGAAGTTACGAATCATTGGTGGTTGTGTCTGTGACATCAATAACTATAATACTTTGGTTGTTTTGAAGCCGAATAAGTAGAGTTCTCCTTTTCCAATTGTATCCTGGCAAATTTCAGTTGTTGGAATAAAACTAACCTGTGCATTTCATTAGTCGATAGATTTTTATTTCTTCTTCCTCCAGAGGCAAAGATGATTCAAACTTCTTTTTTGTCAGGGGAGGAAGCAGAAATTACTTCAATGTAGTCTTCAATAATTGCCAATGTATTTGTGATGATGATGCTGGTGCACAGTGGCAATTTGTCTATTAGGCAATTCTATACCCTATGTCCCTACCCCTAGAATCTTATTGAAGGCGCGATAATCATTTGGAGTCAGCATTTTCTGAAGGATTTTCCCCATGGTTTCAATTATATAACTTTATATACATTTCTGTTAATTTATTATTTACTTAATTTTGTATATCATTCAGTTTATTCTTTAATTGTTTCATAAATATAGTTTTACCAAAACTTTTAGACTCCATTATTTAATTCGAATAAGACTGTTATTTAGCCCTCTCAACCCGAGAAAGCTGAGATTTGTTGAAATAATGCTGAATGTTGCTTTAGCATTTGGATAAATTAAAATTGAGTATCATTTTCATTACAAGCACTACTTTTTGGGTCAGAGCTTATCTTGGAGAACTAAAATGAATTATGTCACTCAAAATAACTAAATAATTTGATTTATTGAATAAACACACGGATTATAAATTTATTAAGGATACTGTAAGCAAACAGTGTTGAAAAGGTTTGTTAAAAATCGTGGCCCACTAATGTAGTTTGAATAATTGAAATGGAAGAAGCTAGTAGACCTTATCCAATATTAACTTTAATTAATAAAAGAATATTCACACAAAATTAAGATAAAACTAGTAATTGTAAGCATACACTAGCAGTACTTGCTAGTACTGGTATTAATAATACTAATCGTATCTGCTTGATTCTCATCCATCCATCCAATATTTCGTTTTCTAATGTCAACCGTCGTCGGCACAAGGTTGTGGAAGAATCTCCCTCATCCATCTTACCGATTTTAAAGAATAAAAGCCGTTTTATAACCAAACTTCATCATGCTAAAGGGTTCCTTTTCGGAACCTCAGCGGTCTTTGTCTGTTTCCACGAATACTTCAGTGACTTCTTTTCCAAAAAGGTGTATGTTACTGACGCTTTAGCCCCGTTGCACTAACCGATCACTTCACACATAAAGTCCTCTCTGATAAGACATGTGAGACCATTTAATTTGCTGCAGATTTGTGCAGGACTAAGAAAAACGCGACTACAAGACCAGATGGTATGCTATATGCCTTCTATTCAACTCTTTGGGACGCATTGCAACACAAGCGACAGTGGTACTTGTAATACGATTTACAGCTGTGCTTCCTGAGAATTTTCTGCTCCCTAAACACTGCCACTCTTGAACCGTTACCGTGTCGGGCGATTACCTTAATAAATTGCGACTACAAATTAGTGGTCAAAGTATTATCTTCTAGGCTACGAATGGTTTACGAGGCAGTTCTCCGCGACACACGGATTGCAAAATCGACAGGCTGGATTATAGTGCAGAATGTTACTAATACAGGAACACTGTTTGCCATATTAAAGCCAAGAGGCTACCTGCAACCTTGGTTAATATTGATTTTCAATAGTCTTCGTCATTGATACACGTGGTCTTTAATGCGGTATTGGAACTGTCAGGAGGTTTATTCGTTTACTTCAAAATATATGTTCTAGAAACTTCCAGAATCCTCAGCAGAAATCGTTCTCTCATAGTACGAATATAAAAAGCCGATAAGTGGCAATTGGAGCAATATCGGCATTCAGCAGAGCCTACAATCTTATCGATAGCTTAAACGATATAAGCAATACCTGTACAAAACACATATAAACATTGACACTTAATTATGTAAACACCAAAATCCAAGATCAAGTCCCTGTCCAACATAAAAATAAAAAGTGGACCAAAGTAATAAAAACAGATCATTTGCGGCCAGATAGTAACTAGAGCACATAGATTTTCTCACGGAAGAACAAGAAATCGAAATGAGCCGCAGATCACGACCGCGAAACAAGAGAGCACTCCGACCTATAGACTACCTATTGGGTTATAATTTTCGATACTAATGAGTGTTGGTAATACAACGGCATTACTTACTAAAAATAAATAAAGAATACATAATTACGTTATACGCGACTTTAGAATAACCTTAAAATAATTAAGCCCAGGAGAATCAGGGAACAAAATTTCATATACTTATTGCTACTTGTCTATGTGTACAAACAGAAACAAACAAATAAAAGGTAACAGAAAAAGCTGATGCACAAACTTTAATTAGGTAATAAGGTAATATTAATTGAAATAGTAATCCACGGTTTAAGGAAAAACTGGTTACTCAAGTGGGACCACAGGTACAAGAAAGAGGACAAGCTTTGGTACATCAGAATAAAGTTTAAAAGTTTATTTGTAGGAAAGGCTTTCGTTAAAGTGTTAAATTTATATCCAACTTTTCCCTTGTCGAAAATCTTAAAAGTTAATTTGCAAGAAAGATTTTCGCTAACATTTTAAATTTATATCCAACTAGGTATTGGTATTGCGCCGACGATCAAGACGTTCTCAGACTTCATCTTGCTTTTTATACTGTGTTTATTAATGAATATCTATTCCATGTACAGCAAACGAAACCGCGAGTTGCGGGTTATTGAAATTTTCAAATATCGCAAAGTGCAGCTTACACTGGCCGCTCAGAAATGGCGATGTGTACGTAAAAACTGAAACGCGCATTTCTTCTCTGAGGTATATAACGACGTGAATTACAGACTTGTTGGGGAACATAATCACGATGTTGAAAAAAATTGCTAGGGAATATATTTTCAACAGCTTACATGTGTTTGACCACTTGAATTAAACTTTCAGCAAAACTTAGGAATTCTTACAAAGTTAACATTCCCGCTTTTACTTCCTCTAGATGGTAGGTAAGAAAGTATTGTAACGTTGCGTTGCCCTTGCATATTATAGTATTCGTCTCAAAAGTGATGCCTCAAATCCTGCCTTAATAATACTCAAAATGTTTGGCTAGAAGTAATTTAAAAAGAAACTATATGACTTTACTGTTTATTTCGTCATGTTCTTGCTTATGCAAGAAAATCGGCTTGCTTTCTCCACAACCTACCTAAGGTGAGTTTTCACTCGAAAATACATGTTTTGAGGTCCCTGATTCAATTAAGTTCTATATCTTCCAAGTATGTGACATGAACATTTTCACAAAATGAAGAATTGCATTTTGTATGAATAGTAAATACCTGTGAAATTGTAAGGAACAGGGAAAGTGATGTAGGTGTACCGCATCATATTTCTCGTTTTTGATGAGATTTGGAAAAAAAAAGAAGAATCGCATACTGTGCAGATATACTTACATGTGGGAACTGTAAACATACGACAAGAAATATTTCTATAATACATTAGGAAAAAAATCTGATGTGTTACACTCACATGACTTTCTCTACTCATTGTACAAACTATTTTTACAAACGCCTATTCTCCATATGCTTCATGTTAATCGAGATTTTAATCTTATTGCTAATTTTCTTGTAGATGCAAGGTCTGGTTGCTATGTGGAGTATTCCATTCTCCTTGCATTACCAAGACAAAAAAATGAATAACTAATTCCCATTTGAGAAAAAGTATAAGTATTGGAAGATTTAAGGGAATAGCAAGCAATATCTCGAAAATGGTTCACCCAACAAAAATGTATATGACATAAATTGTGAATTTTAACGCGATCTACATTTTTTGTGTAGTAAAATTTTGTCTATCTCTTATGGTTTACCAGTTATGTAAAAGTCGTTCACAACGAAGAATACTTTTGGAAACGTTCCCAGAAAATTCGAGATATACAATTGATTTGCCATAAAAATGTCTTAAACTTATGGTATTTTATTGAAAATCGTTAGAGGCCATTTTTGAGAAAATTAAAATTTTCGAAAAATGTTCCATGTAAAGGGATTTTCTTTAAAACCTAAGTGTCACATCTCTGGAAGGTATTGAACCTAAATACCAAGTTTGGTGTTTATCCGACTGTTCGTTTCTGAGTTATGCTGTTCACAGACAGACAGATACAGACATACACACGCGCACGCGCACGCGCTCGCGCGGACATGTTTCCAAAAATGCTCTATATGCATTCAGTGCACCTCAAAACATGTATTTCCTGTGAAATTTCGGTATCGAATTTTCGGGTGGAATGCAATACTTCCCTACTTACTATACGTAATAGAGAAAGTAAAAATTATTTTGAACATTTTCTTGAGATTACATTTTTTTATATAAACGGTTTTTGCCTATTCCTTATGGTTTTAAGTTGCATGAAATTCACATAAAGTAAAGATGGCTTTGTAGGCTATTCCTAGAGAATTCAAAATATACATTTTATTTCCCATTCTAATATCTGAAACATTTGGTGGGCCCTTTTATGAAAAGCAATAGGTAGGCTTCAGAGAAATTAAAATGTCGCATTGATATGCTGCATGGTAACGAGCATTTTAAGTGCGAAAAATTATAAAATACAATTTCTGAGAACATTGGTTTTTAAGTTATGTATTTCCATAAACAATACAACATGCAAACAGGAAACTTTGAAACAATGTTTTAGCAAATGCGGGATAAATGAGGAGTAGAGATTTCGAGAAACGTACAAATTCCCTACCACGTCTCTCAGTAACACCATCACAGATATTTGATATTGTTATTTCAAATTCATCGAGGTAAATTGTTTTACACAAAACTGTGCCTAGATAATAAGTATTAATATTAAATAAATCAAATTAAATCTTTTACTTAATATTTTCCCCAATTTCTCCTTGCATATACTTTTCTACGTTGGTATGCATGTACGTATATAACGCATAAAATTATTACTTTGCACAAATATACAGTTATAATAATGTTTTGTGAAGATTTGTTTAATCCTTTTCTTCCTTCTATCTGTGGTCTTAGTTGTCTAACCGGGTAATTTTTCCTTAAACCGCATTGATTGAGAGCTCCTTCATAATGACCTCATTAGCCGGGTCGCTAATGGAAAGTGGCCATCGGCACAATGCACTATTACCCGGAATGTACTACAACGGGTAGGTATTTTATGTGAGTTATAAATAAAATGGACTTCCAAATACTTAAGTGTGATTCTCATAATTAAACTACATTTATGATCATAAATGATCACTATTGCAACAACAACCCTTACAAGATACTAGAGACAAAAGACTGACAGATTTGTTTACAAAAGCAGGTAAGGTTGATTAGTGGAACGTAGCTGGTCTGTTGTCATTTGTCAGTACTCATACAGCCGCGTTTTACGGCGAACAAGCTCAATTAGGGCTGGAGACGCTTCGGTTCTGAGGAGCGTAGTAGGGGATCGGTTATAGCGCTGACATAAATCGGATTGAAGCATTATTATTTTCGATGTTGAAACTACATTCTTATATATTTCTCCAAATATGTTTTATGTTGCGCATTCTATGTAAGTTAGCGCAGGGGTATAACTGTTTTTCATGTTTTGCATATACAGAGATGATATTCCTAATTAACAGCATTAATGGTAATAAAAATACTACCATATTGCTGCTACCATTATTAATGCTGCCACTACTACAAAAACTACTACCCGTACAACTTCAACTACATCTACCAAGTTGCAAAATATAAAACAGACACCCAACTGATTTACGTTGCTTTTGTCATCAAGCTTCTGTGAGAATAAAAAAAGAGTATCGCAAAACTTTAAACGTTCTTCGTCACATTTACTTTAACTTGGTAAAATGCAAACATACAGCATGAAATATTTAAAAGGAGCTATTGATGTTGTAAACATATATAAATGTATTTTGAACAAACTGTGTATTCTTTTTAGGTATACATTTCTACTATAATCACATTATTTTGCCTCTCCCTTTTGGTTTCAAGTTACATACAATCCACTAACAGTAAAGTGGAGTTCATATACCGTTCCCAGAAAATTCAAGATATACGTTTTATTTGTCGTGCCATGATCTCAAACATATTGCATTTGAATCAAAATCACCGTTTTTGAGAAAATAAAAAGGAATGAATATTGTTTTATGTAAACGAAAGTTTGGGGAGGGGGGATTTCATGAAAACCTGGTGCCACATCCGTGAAAGATGTTGGCAGATGTCGTCCTCCGTGGACTAGTGGTACCGTGCTAGCCTCTAGTCGCGGGTTCAAACCCGGCGGAGGGCGGTGGATTTTTTCGGGCGTAAAATCCTTAGCACGGCTTCCTTCGGAAGGGAAGTAAAGTCGGTGGTCCCGTGTCGTAGATTTACGGCACGTAAAAGAACCTCAAGCCTGATAAAGAGGCCTCTGAGCAAAATTACCGTTGTTTCACGCCCAATATAGAATGGGACGCTAAGGACCATAGTAGTTAAAGAGCGTCCATAAATAAAACTCAATTTAATTTTAATTTTAACACACACACACGGACCTCTTTCTCAAACTTCTTCTTTGGGGTCAGGGATCTCAAAACATGTATTTCCAGTAAAGCTTCGATATCGAATTTTTGGATGGAATGCAGTACTTCCTCTACCTATCATACGTAGGCTGTATATAAAGTAATAACGAAATATATAAATTGGCCAGCCCAAAAAAATTAAAAGTAGTGGAGGCTAGCTAAATAAGACTACGCATTTGCTACTGAGTGAGTAAACAGGTACCTAACCTTAACGGTTGTTTCATTCATCTACAGAGTACAAAGCAGCGTCATTGTTCCGAATAGCCACGGTTAACCGTTTTACCGAGACGCCACTTTTAACCGCGGGATTTAAGTCAACCGTGAGCTTTCGGTCAAGAGAAGTGCTTCGGAAAGAGAAACAAGGGAGCAAAGAAAGCCTGATAGGTATGCAATCATCTGCACGTTCATTTCGACAGACGAGCGTAACAAACTATAACTGAGTCACGGTCGGTAAGGTCGGTTGTTTTCACTGAAATGCAGACCTCTGCTAAGTCAATCGTGTCGGTATGGTGGGATGGACGCTGTGTTCCTCAGGCAAGGTATCGAAGTGTTAAGGCTAACCTGCAATAAATTCAATTTTTACCATGTTTTATGTACAGGAATTCATGTAAAGCCCAAATTAAACCAAAATGAACTGAATAATTACACTATTAACTCACCATTCTTGTGTCGAGCTTGTCTTGAGCTCGCGATCAGCTAAAAGCAGGTTCAGCTGGCAAGATTCGTATATCCAAGGGGTATACAGGTTGAATTTTAAAATCCAAGCTTGTATACTACTTTCAAACCGAGCGAGATGGCTCCCCGGTAAGGTGTGAGGCTCGCATTCAGGAGGTTCGTATTCGATTCCCGTCGACCGCCCAATCTTGCCTTGATTTTCGTAGTTTCTTCTGGTCGGTAGGCGAATGTTGGGGTGGTTTCTAGCACGACTTCCTTACCTCATTTCACATTCATTCTCTTTTGTTCTCATATTTCAGGTGTTCTCATAGGTTTTGCCGCATGAGGCGGTGCCGGACAGATGGCGCGAGTCCTTGCTCCAAGGAAAGGGTATTCCCGTGGGCAATAGACGGTTGCCTGGTTGGACGGGTCGTTCACCGCCCTCTCTGGGTAGCTCCAGTAGTGGGATGGGTCTTCCATCCAGGAACTGTTAGAAACTTCCGCGCGTTTCTGTGACCTGTCTACCTGCGGCCTGTAGCATCCTGCAGTTCCTTCATTTCATCTGTTCCTCCTGAAGCGTGGTGGCCGCAATAGATCTCCCGTTGGCCGGAGTGCGCGGGGTGTCCCCCTCCGTTGTATACCCTATACTACCTTCATTGGAAGGCTCTTCTAATCTTTAAGAACTGATCTTGGTAAATCTACACTAGGTATAGTTGCAGCGAGGCCACAAAGATATTCACCAAAACTAGACGCAAACTGACTATGACAGTGTTTTAACTGGTAAAACATCCCCACTTCAGTTTTAAAGTTGTATTATAATTCACGGGTAAGTTGGAACGAATCATGTCCTGCAATGGTGAAATAAGCATTAAGTTCTCTTTAATTCACGATACCGAAAGCATATCCTGGTAGTATCAGCATTCGTCAAAATTGGAAGAACGTCGAGAAGATTGTGTTTAAAAAAGTGGCCCATTTTACAAATTTGGAAATAAATGCCTTATTCAGCAAGTCAGGATTAAAGAAACTCAGAGTATTTTTTAGAAGTAGCATGAGCTTATCTTCTATCCTATTACACATTATATAACATGACATGGCTGAATAATTCACTTAAAGATTATATGCATATTGCAGTGCACGTATACACCTTGAGCATGCAATAATCGGTAGAGAGAGAGAGGGGTCTCTCTCCTGGAGATCTCCAGAAGCACAATAGTCCTTCGTATGCACTTAAGTGCCGAAACCCTCCTCCGCTTCTTGATAATCATTACGAAAATAGATAACTGTCGTGCAGTTTCCCAAGCCCATTTAATCAAGGACTAAAATCATAGCTAAAAGATAAATGTAGTTGTGTTTTAACTGGATTCTGGAGAATTCAAGTCAAGGCCTCCACTTACCCTTCTGATATTACAAGAGCACCTTGAAGTGACTTATCTGCCAATCAGAAGCCACATCGTAGAGATGGAAAAAGGCACCAGAACCTTTGCATTTGGTGGAGACTGCGGTTTCGAGTACCATCTCGAGAATGGGAGCTTGTACTCATGTAAATCTGTGTGCCTGTGTCAAATACAGGCAGAAAAAAGTCTAGAACAAGGTATAAAATAATAAAAGTTACAACAAAAAGCAGGAGTCAGACAGCAGATCTACTTAAATAGGTCAGTGTCTCATACGTTCAGTTGTTCTGAATGTATGCATTGACCTTATGTTGCACATAATTTGATGCCAACTACTTAAGTACTCTGATGTCGACACCTAACGCAAGACATTTCATAAATATTTCTGGAAAAGGTATTTTAGGTAGTTGTGGCAGACTACAGATAATTTTCTCGATTTAAATGCCAGGGAATGTAGCATAGAATCTCCTCTCATGTTCGAGCGTTATCCTCCTTTTCAAAGTGTTCTCCTGTGGCCTATGTGTACAGATATGAAAATGGAAACCAAATGGTGCTCTAAACGCCCAATATGGCAATAAAGCGCAGCGCAGTTACTT
This sequence comes from Deroplatys truncata, assembly GCA_030765065.1. Classification (NCBI taxonomy): domain Eukaryota; kingdom Metazoa; phylum Arthropoda; class Insecta; order Mantodea; family Mantidae; genus Deroplatys; species Deroplatys truncata. Next base: position 207,699,164 of record CM060990.1, on the reverse strand, counting down.
TTTAGGACGTCACTGACAGTGCAAGGAACCCATATTACTGAGCTCGTGGCAAAATCCCCTCTCTATCACGTAGAGCAAGCAACTGAGTGCCCATTTGTCAGCTCCACTTCTTTGCTCGAGAGGAGGTGGCGTAGATGACTTCAGGGGAATTCTGATTCAGCAACTTGTCTCCTCTCTCTCGCCCTTCTAAAATATCGGCTCAGTGGCGTGTGCTACTTGTAACTTTGGTTCGTGTAAACATACGTCAAGGATCTCGCACATCTTAGTTCGTTAGGAAATCCTAATTTGAGACTAATGATGTCACAGCTTCAAAGAATTTCAGAAATAACATTAAGAATAATAACGTAAAATCCAAGAGTTGAAATTATACTTCAAGGTTAACGTTTGAAAAACACGAAATGATTCATTTGTACTAATATTTTAAACAGATAAAATGTTTATATATGGGGATATGGGGGTGTGCAGGGTGATCTCTAAAACCACTCAGCCGAGTTTCATATTTATTTCACCATTCAGAAGCCCTATTCTCTCTGATGGGACACAGGCTATAAAACACCTAATTTCAATTAATCGATTACCAACACACTCAAAAACATTTAGAAAGCCTTCGTTGAGAATTTCACGGAGTAGAAAATAGTTACTGTGCCCTACAGAGAATGAGTGTAAACACAAAAGCCGCTTAGTTGCTGTACTCCGCAGTGAATGCATGGTAAAAGCAAAAGCCGGTTGCGGTTTATTCCTAGCAATATACATAGATGGCTGTTATGTAACACTTAAGAAAAGGTAAGAGAATTGAACCTGTTTATAAAGATAGGAATTGCATGGTATATGTATTTCCTTAATTGTCGTTTAACAAATACTGCATATATGTGTGTAATGAAACAATGTTGAAATCTGTGAATATCCTTTATTCTAATTCTATAGATATGCGTTTCTGGATGGCAAATCCTTCTAATAGTCCTAATGTAAGAAAAATGTGCTTTATTTCCTTTGTACTTACGTTATAATCAAGTTCATTAGCAGGACGTACTAAATAATTGTACAAAGAGAGAAAATAGCTAATACATATTAGGAATAAGTGAACCACTATTTTGTACTTACAACAGAGAGGATTATTTTTCTCGATGGTCGCAGACTATGTTTCTTTTTCAAAGAGGTTTAACTTGATGGCCTGGGAATATAGAATCTTAATACTCACTAGGTTCACCTCTGTTTTGTTGTATGTGTTAAGGGCTTCTGGATTATATGAAAACTATGTGGCTTTTATGTTATTAAATATATATGGGACCAAATAAAAGGTACAAAGGTTTTAACATTACATTTACTTTAGTTATCTAAACAATTACTCGACCATTCCAACCGATGACTCTTCCAGTACCAAAGGGTACTTATGGACTATGCAGCATTTCCAGAACTCGGAAGATTGTCGGTTTGGGGAAAGTTAAGTAAGAAAGTTCTGTTGATGCTTCATATTCTTTGGCGTAAATATCAGGGATTTGGCATCCGTTATCAGTTGGAGCTGTAGGAAATTACAATTATAAGGATTAAAGGGGAGGATTCAACATAATAATTCTCTAGATCATTGTAAAATAATTGCATAAACAATGGGGGAGGTAAATTAAGTTAATTAATTGGTCATTCGAGTTTAAAGAGTTAACCGTGCAACGTCGGGTAGGCCAGCTAGTATACAATACAAAAAGATCGATGCTATACAGCGTGTAATATATACATACATAACACATACACGAGGAACATAATCCAGTCTTAAAGTTGAGCAAAGGTGATATGAAAGTAAAATTCTGCTTCAAGAATAGGCATAACTCTAGAAGTCTTGTCATAGAAGTACCTCAAACCAGAAGGCGTTTACTGGAAACCAAGCTAAAGCTGGGTTGGCAAATCTGCATTGTTACGGACTACCTGGTATCAAAGTGTTGCTTCAAGTGTTTGGTATGGCCACATTCACGGCAATTGTACAAAGGCCTGTCCTTTGTGTGATGGTAGCCACGCTCTAAAGGAATGTGCAGCCAAACAGTTTGAACACATATGTGTCAGTTGAATGAATTACAGCAATTATAACTAGAATGCCAACATCTCCGTCCACTACACTTCACTGAACAAAAATTGTCTTAGTGTGAGAGTTGCCATTGGAAGGTATATACAAAACACAAATTACTAACTTGGCGACATAACAAACACCCAATAATAAAACAAGTTGAAATCCAATCAGATGTATTCAAGTAAACATGCAGCACTCTAGAGTGGCAACTAACAATCTAATTAACCTAATAGAGGAGAAAACACAGACATTATTTGCATTCAAGAGCCTTACTCCATTAAGAACAAAATTGTCGGCATACCTAAAAGGTTAAAGCTATTCGCGGCGGGTGAAATTCAGAAACAGAGCAGCGAATATAATAAACAATAACTCCGTAGACGCATTGCTAATAAGGCAACTCACAGATGAAGACGCAGTAGTTTTGGAGATAATGATCGGCAACTGCAGTTATTTTAGTAGCTTCTACATAGATATAAACCAAGAAATAAACTTGTATCTAACCAAAATATACCTAATATTACATCACGCAAAAGGAAACGGTGTCCTCATAGTCAAGGACAGCAATTCAAGACCTATATCCTTGCGCGACGTAACCTCTAGCAGCAGAGGACCAATTATAGAAGGACGTATGATGGCCAAACAGCTCCACATTCTAAAAAAAAGAAAGCGAAAGGGCTACGTTCATACTGGGAGAGGTTTCAGAAATGTCGACATCACAGCAGTTAATAACAAACCAATCGCGATAGTATCGGAATTGGAAGTAAGTGAAACTGAAAGCTGCTCATATAACACTGTTATAGGATTCGCTATTGAACAAATTGCCAACAGCCTCAAACCCGCTACTCCAAATTGAGGTACGTAGCCAGAGAAGGTGACTACAGCAAATTTAAATCAAACCTATTTAAATCAGTGGCGATGAAGTTTGTTATTTCAAAAAGTGTACCGAATGAAGAGGAGCTGGACAAAAAGCTGAGCTCACGCATAAAAGAAGCAACAAATTTTAAATAGATCGTTGAACTATTTAAGATTGTCATAATGCCAACTTGTGAATATTCTTTTAAAACCAAATGATCGTCGAGGAAATCTAGCCAGCAAAAATCAGTGCCATGGTGGACACAAGATCTAACAATTATGAGAAAAAGCGCTAATGCATTAAGGTGGAGATACTAATACACGAAAAATGACGCCGAACTCATAGCACTAAAGAAAACCGAACACTCTAAAGTAAAAGCTCAATTTGAAACACAAATCAAGAAATATAAGCTGGTCCCATGGAAAGAGTATTGCAATATGAATAGTAAGCCAATCCCTGGAATGAGGTGTACAAATTAGCCGCAGGGAAAAGAAATTACGCTTCTATCTTGACAACATTGAGGAAAACAGAGGATCGTTTACGGCAGATATACGCGAAACTACAAATTTAATGCTCGAGTACTTTGTACCAGCACACAGCATTCACGAAGATACCGATTAGCAAAAGCAAATCAGACATGGTGTTCAGGAATAGATTGCCACAGCTAATGACAAAGAGTTCACTGCAGAGTAAATTGGACACATTATACAAATCATGGGCAAAAAGAAGGTACCAGCCGAAGACGGGATTACAAGAGAGATATTTCAAGAGACGTTTTAAATGTTTCCTAAGTATATTACAGTCTTATACAACGAGTATCTAACGAAATCAATATTCTCAGAGAGGTGGAAAAGAGCTATCTTAATTCCAATAGTTAAGCCCGGAAAAGAAACCAGGAATACTTTCTTCAAATTCCGGCCAATTAGCCTACTCAACATCGCCGGGAGGGTTCTAGAGAAACCTCTAATAAATAGAACAAATCACTTCAATTTCACCAATGAACTTATGAACAAACAGGAATTTGGGTTCACACCACAAAAGAGCATTACTGACGCGGCAGTATTGGTCAAGGACTTTATAGAAGAATGTCTGAAGGAAAGAGAAGTAGCGGTCTTAGTAAGCTTAGATGTCAAAGGTACATTTGATGCGGCATGGTGGCCCAGCATCTTACGCAGCTTAAACAAATTTGGTTGTCCCCAAAACCTATACAGTTTCACAAAAAGTTATTTCAGCCAGCGAAGAGCCATTCTAGCAACACATGACTTTAAAATAGAGAAACAAGTAACCAGAGTTTGCCCACAAGGACTCTATTGTGGCCCTGGCTATTGAAACATTCAGTATAACTCTCCTCTAAATCTCAACAACACAATCCGAAGCAGTAGTATTTGTCAATGACCTGCTCATAGTATGCAGTGGTAAAACTGTGAGAGATACAGAAATTATAGCTTACCTTAAAATGAAGAAAATAACGAACTGGGCCAAAAATTCAAAAATCATCCTTAATGAACAGAAGTACAAGGCAATTATAATATCAAGGAGGAAAATAATAGGGGAGAAAGGAATAAAAATATACCGTAATCACAAACAAAAGCTAAAATGTTTAGGTAAAATTATATATAGTAAACTCAGATTCAGTGAGCATATAAAATACGTAGCTGAAAAATGCTCCAAGCTAATCCGCAATCTCTCTGAATCAGCAAAAATATCCTGGGGGCTAAAGCATCAAGCGCTTAATACAATATATACAGGGGCAACATCTAGCCAGTTTGGAGGGGTGCTATGAGATACGAACATAATAGGTTTCAGTGCGTCCGAGTGCAAAGGTTAAAGAACTTAAAAATTGCCAAAATTTTCGGGACCCCTTCTAGTGAAGCACTGTGTGTACTTACAAGAATTGCTCGTGTCATCATCAAAACTGAATACACAGTTCGACTTTATGACCTAACAAAGGAAAATGTAAATTAATTTTCGATAGGTTGGTAGAACCAAAGTACTGGCACCGCCCAGCAGAAAATGAAAAATAAAACACACAAAGGAACAGAACAAATGAAATGTCCCCTACAAATCTATGCTGACGACATCAAAAGTGAACTTGCATGGGCTTCGACCTAGCAATATCAGGATGAACCAGAATTCCACCGATAAACTTTCAGAAGTTATTCAGGAATACCTTCTGTGTATTTTGGTATAAGGGACCCATGGTCTCCGGCGGCTCGTTACAGAGTAGTAATTATGATTTATTCAGTTTGTTATCCAATCACTCTTGTTCCTGTGAAAATACCCTCACAACAGTTAAGAAGCCTGTACAATATGCAATAACCAAGGCGCACAACACAGAGTAATGCAACGTCCCGCAGACGAAACACGTACACCTTTATCACAGCATATACAATTTGATTTGTCAGTGTACAGTACAATACGTAACAAATACATATCTGTTCCCTTACAGATATTGTTCAAAATGTCTACTACCATGATCACGGCAGAGTGTACAGCGACGCACCATCGACTGTCCCACACGCTCAAGCATTCCAGGAGTTTGGGTACTACTTACGCGGCTGCGATATTCCTAGCAACCAGATTCATGTGAGTATCGACCGGAATCTCGTAAACTAGACTCTTCACATGCCCCTTCTTTCGGAAGCGAAGTAAAGCCGGCGGTCCCGTGTTGTAGATTTATGGCACGCAAAAGAACCTCAAGCCAGATAAGGGGCCTCTGAGCAAAATTTCTGATCTTTCACGGCCAATATAAAATGGGACGCTAAGAGCCATAGTAGTCAAAGTGCGTCCATAAATAAAACTCAGTTTAATTTATTTTTCACATGCCCTGGAAGAAGAAGTCTATTGATATCATGTCTTGACCGAGCGGGACATTGAACAGGACTACCGCGGCCAATCCACAGTCCAAATTGTACATCAATGTCGTTCCTAACATCGAATGCAATGTGTGCCGGCGCCTCGTCATGTTGAAACCATATAAGCTGACGAATTCTCAGAGGCACACCTTCTAGGAACTGTGGGAGGACGAGTCCATTCAGTGTATCAGGGAGTACGCAAGGTCCAACCACAAAATGGTTGACATACCAGCCCACACATTCACAGCAAACTGCTGTTAATAAGATCGACACAGCAGTGCGCGTGGATTTTCATAATAGTCATACATGGCTATTTATACTGTTGAACATGTCCTCTCTTGTAAACTTGGCCTCGTCTGTAAACAGCACCAAAGAAGGAAAATTGTGATTTTCTGCACATTGCTGTAGGAACCAATTTTCAAAGTCCACTAGAAATGGGTCCACTGACTACACCTTCTGTGGATGATACGGGTGGAATTGTTGTTCATGAAAGACTCAAAACAGTTGATCAGCTTGTGTTCAGAGCTCTGGAACGCGCCGACGACTAGCAGCAGGATTGTCACCAATCTGTTGCAACACATGCACTTCCAGATCGGGTGTTCTGGCTTACCTCACGGCCAGTGTCTTCCATTCTAACACGGAAGGATCCAGTTTCACTTGAGCGCATATGTACAGCTGCAAAAGTACTGTGGTGTGGTTGGCGTCGGTGCGGGAACTGCTCAGCATAGCGTCGTTGTGCCGCTCTTCCATTGCATTCAGCGACCCCATACACGAGGTGCATATCAGCCAACACTTCATCAGCAAACCTATACATACTGCTGTGTATCACTGTTAACGTACAACTAACACTGCCAGAAAAACAAAATTCTAGACAAAACCGAGCATTACCGAATGCAAACATTACGACAACGAGTTAAAGAGGGCATTACTATTGACAACAGCAGGTACCGTGAGCAAATGGAAACAATTTGTGTACTAAGAAGACACACAGTGCATAACGTCGACATTTGCACTATTGTGCAGTATTTTCAGTTCAATACAGATACAAAGCTAATTGGGGCAAGAAACCAGGCGAAATTCACTTACTTTGCAACGAGCCCCCGGAGACCCTGGGTCCCTTTTACCAAAATACTCAGAGGGTATCCCTGAACAACCTTAGAGAGTTTGTCGGTGGAGTTCTGGTTCACCCTGTATAATGAGGTCGAACTCATGAGCCAGCTAAGCTTTAAACTAAATAATAGGTGCTCGAACAACCAAGCAGAAGCATTAGCCATCATATACACCTTAGAAGCTATAGAAACAACAACAATTACAGATAACTGACCACACACAGCTGCAATATTTACAGAAAGCAGAATAATGATAGACAGCATCCACAATAGCAGCAATCAAGAATCATAAACACCTCATTCACGAAATAAAAAAGAAAATCTCCAGCTTGGGGACAAAAATGGGAAGGAGATTTCTTTTGGATAAAGGCCCGCTTTGGAAACACAGGAAATGAACTAGAGACAAATTGGCTAAGGAGGGTGTACAAAACGAAAATGCAAAAATCATTTATAATAAAATCACCAAAAGCACGATAAAAGTTAGAAGAACATAGCAGACATCAATGGCAGGCAGAATGGGAAAAACTGAAAAGGCATTGAGCACGAAATATTTCTTCCCTGCAGTAGTAAGAAGACAAAATAAAGTTGGACCTTACGCCCAACATCATCGTAATGTTAACAGGCCACGGAAAAATAAAAGCACACTTTTACCGATTAGAAATCATTGATAACGCAATGTGTGGAAGAACAGCTAATCCCATTAATTGACCTAATAGTGGTTAAACTATGAAGCCCGGGACTTTAAGCACTTAAGGCATTGTAAGTTGGAATTGAGGTATATCATCTCAAAAACAATTTGTGATTCTCTTGTGGTTTACCGGAAAAAATGCGAGTCAGCTGCGGAATTTAATGGCATACCGGCATGTTGCTATGGTAGCTCAGTTGGTTAGAGTAACCGGACAAAACCCGGAACATCCGTGGTTCAAATCCCGGCTATAACATTGAATTTTTCAGTCGTCTGATTCTACCTTTCCAAGGTAATATAGGGTAGTTAAATTATATTCGAACCCACTTTCGGCCTCTCTCTACTGATGAACCGCCTCATTATGATAAAAAAATTGGAGTGTGGTGTGCGATAAGTGCTAGAAGAATAATAGGGCCCATAATCTTTGATGAAACAATAAATGCAGAGCGATATCAGAGGTTAATTATGAGGCCATTTTGCAATCGCTTGACAGATGTAGAGAAATCGTATGGTTGGTTCTAGCACGATTCTGCAACAGCACATACGGCTGCCGAGTCATTACATGCAATAAGAGAGGTGTTTGATGGCGGAATAATTGTGTTGATTTGTGACCCCCTTGTCTCCTGACCTAACGAGTTGTGATTTTTATTTATGGGGTTCTTTAAAACACAAAGTGTATTGTTTCAATCCTCGCACACTACAGGAACTTAGAGAAAACATTGTGCAAAAAATCACAAGAATTCCGTCTGCTGAGCTTAGGAGAGAGAGAGTGAGAATATTTACACGAGATATGCTGCCTATTTGAGAGCAGAAGATCAACATTTCCAGCATCTATTATAAGGTAAGGATTTTAGTCCGCCTCTGCCGGCATAATTTCCCCGGCGACTGCCGGCTGTCTCGCGTAGTAGAGGGTTCGAATATAATTTAACTACCCCATATTAGCTTATACTCGAATGATAGTGTACTTTGTTATGGATTTAAAGTTCTGAGAGGTAACGGCTCATTAGAAGAATTTTCATGTTGCGGCGTAATCAAAATCGGGACAATGAGGAAGCATCGTATGTCTGCTTCCATTGAATACATAACCGGTTTAGTGGAGCAAAAAGAATACTAAAGTCAAAATTACTTGGCATAAAGGCCAGCTTGCCTCTTATTCAAAGTAAAGCCTAGCAGTATGTCGAAAGAGGGTAAACTGCCTGACTTAGAGGCGTATGATGGTATGACTCGTGTGTCAAAGAAGTTGCCTAATAAGCAAGGCATTCAGCCTAAATGGGAGTCAAGTGTTGGGTATTCATGTTTTCCGTCGAAGAGATGTGAACAAGTAATCGTCATAGGGCCGGTTCCACAATCTGCCGATAAATTGCCTATAAACACATTTACCCGATTTCTTAGCAACTAGCGTTCTACAATCTCTGGCTAGCACCATTCTGAAGATATCTCTGCCAATGTGTTTTCGGGTAGCTGGAGTAGTCAATATGTCCATATTCCGACATATAAGTTTTCTCCTTCAGGATTGATACAATTGTCACATAAGTAATAATAGTCATGGCAGAATTGCATTTATCGGACAACGACGACGTGGAAATAATGATGTTTCTGAATAACAGGTGAAAGCCTAAGGTGATTAGGGAGAGAAAAAATTATTTCCAAACATTGGACGAAACGAAAAAGACTAGAGGGCTTACCCGACATTTCACGGGTGGCTTTTTAAACACGAATGAGGTTTTAATTAATTTTATGTACCTTCCACCGTTATTTATAAACTCATATTACAATCGCCTAGAGGATTTTTATGGCGAATTCTCTCCTTTACCCCTTATAATTGTAATTTCGTACAGCCCCGGCTATTATTAATAATGGAGGAAAATCCCGATTTTCAGGCAAGCGGAACGTCTGGCTTCCTTAACCTCTCTCCGACAGTCTTCGCAAGCATGTTCTTTTATAACTCCACTCTCTTCGTATTCTAATGCACAGGCTTTGCAAACACTTATTAGTATTTTATTAATTTATGCATTGAAATTATAAGGTGTTTTATAGTCCATGTCCATCCTAAAGACTTGGGATTTTCAACGGTGAAAGAGTTATCAAAATGGGTTAGTGGTTTTCAAGATTAACTCACATACAAATGCATACTAATTTTCTCCCTTTATAATATTATAATAGTAGATATTTTGGCTTAGCAGAAGGAGCATAAAGACATTGAGAATACATCAGCAAATATTTATCAACGCAGAGGTAAACTCACTGTGTTCCTCTCATGAGAATGTGTCTGTAAGGAATGTGTTGATATCAACAATTTCATCGCTATCTGAGAAAGATTACGCCTCTACTTTCAACATATCAACAAGACTTAAGGCCTCTTAAAAACATACGCTCTTCTACTAGTAATGCTGAATAACCAGTTGCTTTTATTTGCTTTCTCGTCACATATTTTAACAACGTTAGCAATTATTTCTCGGGCTTGGCTGTGTAGAGTCCGTCCTTTTTTTAGTGGGCATTGTAAATAACTTTATAAATCACTAGAAAACGCTTACACACTGTTCCAAGTGAAAGGCGCTGGAAGACTAACGTTGCGCGATGTTTTTAATGTAGATAGTAGATATATTTATTACATCAGCGTGAGCTTGCACGTGGTATTATTCCCTCCTCACTCCCCCTGAGAGCAGAACAACCCGCAAAAGTTTGCTCGTCAGAGGCCTAGAGTGTGTGAAATCTGGCACGATTGTCTCTCAGCATTTCCCCCCTCCAGGTTACCGCATCAAACGTTTTATTCTGGTGCAATCTTATAGTGACGTTTTAAGCCCTGTTTCGTTTTTTTATCCATATTTTTACTTTCTCTATTTTTTTACTTTTACTTTTTTTATTTTTAGTACCCAAAAATAGGTGGCAAAGATGAGCCAAGTAAGGGCATCTGTCAGTTTCTTGTCACCGTGCTTGAATTCGAGATTCAGATAGACCTCCCGTGGAAACATCTGCACGCCACTACAAATCACTCCTATGCGTCCATATACCCAGTCCCATATTGGGCGTACGATGGCACAATCCACCAACTTGTGACTTAAGGTCTCCACCGCAGAACACCTAAGGCAGAGATTTGATGTTGCTCTGCCATGCCGCCACAATTTGTCAGCTATCGGAACAACCTCATTGAAAGCTGAGTAAACCGCAGCTTTCCAGTCAGTGGGGATCTTCGGATACTGAAATTTATTCCAAATTGGCCTCCATCGTCTAAGCGAATAGTTTTGTTGTACCCGCGGTAGAACACTGGTGATAGACATCAGATGTTTGTAAAAGAAGGCTGACCGAGTAAAGGCCAACCTCTACGTAGTAATGGTAGGTAGGTCCGCAAATGTCTTCCACCACCGCCGAAATTCGGGTAGCCGCTTATCTGGAAGACGAAGTTGAGCTGCCCAAATAGATTGCTGTAGTGGAAGGCCCTCACCGTCCAGAACACGCAGTATAGTTTTCCCAAGAAGTACCAGACATTTCACATCCACTGCGATCAACCCACAACCACCTTTATTAACTGGTAGCCGTAGTTGTTCCCTGGAAACCCGATAAGCAGCTCCGGACCAGAGAAAATAACCAAAAAGGCATTCGATCCTCTGAGAAAATTGCTTGGCAATAGGCAACACTTGAGCAATGTACCAAATCCTACTGAGGGCGTAAGTATGCACATACCACACTCGTTGGAAAAGGTTGAGTGATCGAGTCCGCTTCTCTACTAAGAGAACCCGTAATTTAGTCAGTTTGTCAGCCCAATTAAGCGCCACAGTCTCGCGAAAACAGTGCGTAAACACAACGCCCAAGATCTTCGTGCGGCTTACTGTCCGCATACCATGAAGGTTCAGGGGTTCTGGCCAATGACCAAATTGTAACACCTCCGACTTGGTAAAATTTAGTTGGGCACCAGAAACGGAACAATAGTCGCGTAGACACTGATGTAGGGTAACCATGTCCGCGTTGTTTGCCAGGAAGACAGTCACATCATCCGCATAGGCGGTAAGTTGAAATCGCTGACCGTGAAGTTCTACGCCGGCGAGGGATGACTGTAGTTGTCTCAAAAGGGGATCGAGGCTCAACGCAAATAAACCCATAGACAGTGGGCAACCCTGTCGGACTGGCCTCTCTATGCGGAGAATCGGAGAAAGATATCCGTTGCAGAGTATCCTGGACGTCGTAGCAGCATAAATGTTTTGTAATAATGAAAGAAACTGCCCTGGGATCCCCTAGTGCCGCATAAGCGACCAAAGTAAGAATGACTAACGTTATCACAGTCCTTTTCAAAGTCAAGGTTAACCAATGCCACTGAAGCTTCTCGGTTTCAACATGACAAATAACATCCTTGAATGAGCCAATATTTTGGATGATGTTCCTGCCACTCAGACCCACAGTCTGGACTTTGCAGAGAATTGCTCCATATACCAGATTCAGCCTTGAAGAAAACACTTTCGCCAGTAACTTGTAGTCGCAATTGAGCAAGGTAATTGGCCTATACTATGCAACGGTTCTCGCAGATCGATGCTTCGGAAGCAGTAGTATTACGCCTTCTACAAACTTCTCGGTAACCTCAGAGGAGCGCTGAATTTCTGCAAAAACTGCTGTGAGTTCGGTAGCAATGACGTTCCAAAACGTGGAATAGAAGGCGTACGGAATACCATCCGGACCAGGAGCAGTGTTCTGCTTCACACTCTGCAACCCTGCCGCTAGTTCTGCAGAGGTAATAGGTCGTAAAAGAGAGAAGCCGCTCTGCGAAGGCAGATGATAATGCAGCGGGAACGAGGCGGCACCGGTATCGGAAACTTTGGAAAATATAGCACTGAAATAGTCATGAAAGCAGCGGATGATAGCAGAGGATCCAGAAATTATCCGCCCATCGTGACAAAGTTCTGGTATAAAACGCTGCCTGCCCTGCTGGCGCTATCCGGCAAGATGAAAAAGAGAGAAGGTTTCTTCTGCAGCCATATGTCGACGATGGGAGACGTCTCGAAGGCGGAGCATTTCCAATTGCTTTAACGAAATTTGTTCCCTAATAGCATGCAGATGTTGGGACACATGACCGGATCTTTGCAGTTCTACGAGATCCTGTAAAGCAGCATAATAGAAATACAGTAGCTCTCGCCGTTCCCTGGCTCGTTTTTTTTTGGGGGGGGGGGAAACAGGAATAAAGGTCTGAAGGAAAAACAAGAGTATGAATATAAGTATAGAAAGGAAAAAGGAGAAGGAAAAGAAGGGCCGTAACTGCCGAAGGAACTGCAGCAACCATTGTCACGCCCGCTGGAGGCATCGCATCAGGTGAAACAACGTCTTTCTCGGAGATTGGTTTAAACAACTCACTCATCAGCTGATGCCGTAGCCGGGATTGAGGAGGAACAGATGCCCGTAACCAGCGTTGAGGACAATCTGCTTTCAGATGTGTGTTATCCTTGCAAATGAAACAAACCTGTCCTTGTCCACTGTAGGTAATGTAGGCCTCAAACCCGGCAATCTTTAACGTGGAAGGTATCGGTTTAGTAAGTTGAATATGCACTAAACGTATACCAGTGTAAACTGGAAATCTATAACGGCCAGACCAACCGTCAGTAGTGACGTGCAGTGTCTTGCCGTAATGTTGAAGCTCGTAAACTACCCTGTCGTTACTGATTGTAGACGCGAACCAAAGTATATTCTCTATCTGCCGCCGTAAGTTGCCCATCCGTCACTTCACCGGAGATTAAAGCAAATTGGAATACTCCCTCGTATTTACGTAGTACTTCTTCATAAACACTTTACTGTTGAAACCTTATATAAACAGCGTTTTCTCTTCCCACCAACTGAATTGTATGTACCTGCGCTGGAGAGAGTTCCAAAGTGTGGTGCATCCATTCGTGAATTTCAAAAGCCGTGGGCCGTTGCATACTCTTATTAAACGAAAATTTTATAGTATTTTTACGTACTGCCTTCTGTTGCTCCATTTCATTGCCGACACTTAATACACCACCAACATGAAAACAAGAGGCGCGGCAATAACCAAGCGCTCTCCAACTCGCGATGTGCACCGGCCAAGGGCCAGACCACGACTGGATTTCGTCACTTCTGTTTTATTCTAAAACGATGGCCAAAGAAACCACCTGATAAACACTAACCTTCGTGTTGTTGTTTGCTTCGTAAGGAAATTCTCGTTTGTTTTTTGGTTTACGAATTCCCCAATGGTGGCGTTTCCATCGATTTCACAATGGAAAACTTAATACACCAGAGAATATCCTATAGGATTGCTATCCAGAGGAAGCCGTGTGAGTTTAGAACGAGAGCGTTGCTTATCGGCCAGAAAAGTTTATTTGGAGACGCAGTATACTTCTCCTTGGGACGAAGGTCTAATGCGATTTCCGGATCAAGAGTCCTCTCCCTCTGGACTTGATGGTTTCATCCGGAAGTGATTCCGAATTAGAAGACTGTCAGTGAACCTATGTGCAATTTCATTATCTGTAACTGTTTGGTGCCACCGGGGCCTCATGTGGCTGACCTCAGATTAAGTTATATTTATTATTATTTATTTTATCTGGATCTGAATAGTATATCTAATGCTGAACTAATCTACACTATTTTAAATGAACACTCAGTATAATGAACATATACCTATAATACAATGGCATTATCCAGAACACCGACTAGCCTTAAAAAAGGTGTTTACGTAAAGCATTTCGAGTTATGAAGCTCTTAAATGGATCGAAATAAAGATCTGATTACTGCACAATGCGATGTGTAAACCGTCCGTGAACAACCTCTCCAATACTTTAGACAGATTTTTAAGCTGAAATGCACGTAAAACTTAATTTCTGAACCATCCTTGACAAAGCCATCCTTGAAAAGTGTGTGACCGGTGTTCCTCGCGCATGGTTCCGCGGTAACGTGTGAGGCTGCATTCGGGAAGTCCCAGGTTCGATTCCTGTCGACCGTACACTCTGACCTTGGGTTCTCGTGCTTTTCCCTGGTCGGTAGGCGAATGCTTGGGTGGTTTTTCCGGGACGGTAGGCGAATACTTGGGTGGTTTCTCATCTACCGCGATTTCTTTCCATCATTTCCCTTACATTCCATTTCTTTCTCATGTTTCAGGTGTGCTTCTAGATTTCGTGGCGCATGGCGGTATCGGACAGATGGCGCGGATGTTTGCTCAAAGAAAAGAGTAATCCCCATGGACACCAGAGGTCTGCTTGGTTGACGGGTCGTTCGTCGATCCCTCTGGGCACCTCTAGTAGTGGGACGGGTCTTCGAGCCTGTAGTCTCCTGTGGTTCCTTCAGTTTATCCCTTTCTCCTAATGGGTGGTAGCCGCAATAGATCTCTCGTAGGTCGCCGCGCGAGTTGTCTCCTTCCATTGTATATCCTATGTCCTATACAGTTTAGATGTTTTCCAGCCAAGCTTTGCATTATGGCATGTTTCTGTTACTAGTTTCGAGAACGGTGCAAGTATCTTGTTCAAGCTGGGATATCGGAAGAAAGCACACTAAAATCGCGGACATCCCTTTTCAAGATATCGACTGTTTTATTTGACATCACTGATATTTATTTATGCAACAAGTTGATAATCTTGATATTTATGGCACGAGTGAATGTATGTTGCACGAACGACACTGAGCGCGACAATTTTCGCTATGTCATATTAAGAGAGATTATCCACGGGTTGGATAGAACACTTTATGGAATCTTAGCATTACACATTGTAGGATATAAACCATGAAATAATTCAGCGTCCATAATTCACATAAGTGAAAGTGTCTTCATATGTTCGTAAATGAGACGTTAGCTTCTCTCCCTGCATTTCATTTGTTATTATCTGTCGTGTTGAAGCGATAAACAAGATGCCACTTGCATGCATTCCCTTCCTGGGACAGAAGTGAGCAAGTTTACGAACTGTGATGTAGCCTATTATTAGCACAGTTAAGCGATTATAAACAGATCTTAATACAATTATTCTGTATTTAATGATGTACACAATTCCCTGCATCTTCGTTACTGTTTTATTTATTTATTTATTTATTTATAGACGCTCTTTAACTGCTCTGGTCCTTAGCGCCCCATTCTATATTGGGCGTGAAAGACCGGTAATTTTGCTCAGGCCTCTTTATCAGGTTTGGGGTTCTTTTACGTGCCGTAAATCTACGACAGGGGACCACCGGCTTTACTTCCCTTCCAAAGGAAGCCATGCTAACGATTTTTACGCCCGAAAAAATCCATCGCCCTCCGCCGGGTTTGAACCAGCGACCTTGGGAACTAGAGGCTAGCATGGTACCACTAGTCCACGGAGGACATCTTCGTTACTCAGAGAAAAAAATAACTCAAAATGATTTCATCTTCTCTCCACAAGCCGGAATACCGACGCAGATGAGGTCGTTAAGATATGGACTCGTGAATGGGAGGTCCATGATTCAAATTCCGCCAGGACAATCCTCCCTGACTGTAGTTTTTCCCAGGTTTATTAACCAGGAAATTGCAGGGAAGTACCCCAAACTTGGGTCTGGAACGTTTCCTTCCCAAATTTTCTTTCCCATTATCATTTCATTTCATGTATTACCCGTGTCCACCGCCTATGCTCGTAGAGTAAGAACGGTCGTCGTCGCTGCTGCTAAAGACAACTGTAATACCGGCATTACGTCATTACTATAGGAAATACGCCAGTGCTATTACTGTCACACGTGCCATAAAGAGACAATTCTGCACGACATTGAATACAATAATGACCTACTAAGAATCGTAGAATTACATAAATACCTTTATGCCCGACCCGCTTACATGCACTTCACCACCTACCGCTACAGATATCAGGGTAATAAATTTACTTTGTGCAAACCACATGGCATTAAGAACGTTTACAAATTCTCTTCCCAGGAAGAACGCCACGACTATAGTGCATATTTCCCGTAGGAGAGCTGACTATAAGTGGTTTTATGCTTTCGGGTTCTTGGAATAAAATCCTGGAATCTGAAAATACGAATTTGAGACCTACCTTTAAAATTAATCAAGTGAGGTTTATTTCGCGAACAATGGAAATTTTGTCGTTGCAGTAACCTGATTGCTGGAATTGAAAAATGTTCTGTCGGAAAATTTAGTTACAAAGAAACATAAACTTTAATATGTCATTGCTTTGCAATAAAGTTTAAATAATAAGTGATTGAAGTTACTTCACAGGTGTACAGATGCATTTCTTCGAAACTTAATACCTAAACCTTTAGGCTTGTTTCTACAAAAGTTTTTGAAAACAGTCTGTCGTCTCCCTTATTGTGTGAATCTATTCTCTGAAACACATATCTGTAAATAATTTTACATTTTCATTTATCACATATAATCTAAATTCATATCGCCTACTAAATTGAGTTATTTTATGTTAATTATTGAGAAATTAAATGAGAAATCGGTATACTTGTATTGTGCTTCAATGTACTGTGATTACCGTTACTGTACATGGCCATTTGTCTTTACTTTCACGTATCTACAGTGTAGAAAGAAAGAGAGAAAGAGAGAGAGAGAGAGAGACTAGGAGAAAGTTGTGCGTATTCATTTCTTGATTGTGCTCGTAGCATTGCCATCTGTAGCGTAAAGATCAGATCTGTATTTGATTCCCAAACAATCATTACCGCTTTATTCATTCCCATCTTATATAAATGAACATTGTATCGCAAGGTAGTACTAAAATGTTAATCAACTCCAAGTGCTTCAAAACCGTGCTTTAAAAATATTATTTATTTTCGATCATCTAACTCCTACCAAATATTTGCACCAAAATTTAAAAACTACACCGTTATTAGTTTCTTCTCAAATTACATCTGTGACCTTTGTACATAAGTTGCTTAAACAGAAGATACACTCCCAATTAAATCTTCCAAGAAATAGCAATGTTCATAACCATAGGACCAGAAGAGCAAAGAACCCAATAACACAAACCATCATTACGTCCATATATGATTCACAGAACATTATGAGCTTAATTACTGCCTTATACAATAGTCTATCTCAAGAAATGGCATCTAAAGTTACAAAATGCATTCTAAATGAAACTAAAGGCTTCCTTCTTAGATAAATATTTTGACAATTAGTTTCTTTTCATTTCATTGTTCTTGTATATTTTTGTTTATTGTTTGTTGTATCTGATATTATTTTTATACTCTTAAAATACTTTATACATTGGTTGGCCAACTAGTCATTTATTGTTATTAAATTAAGTAAATTAACCGTAATGAGGTGCTTTTTTCCCTTTTCGTTTCTGTTTGTTTTTGTATGGAAGTATTTTATGTATATCTTCATTACTTAATTATATATTATTATATGCTGTCCCTATTTACAAGCGCTGACTGGAACTCTAATATAAATAAATAAATACACACAAAGGCAAAGATGTCTACGAAACATTTTGCTCTCTCTCACCCCTCTCCCTTCTCGGACAACACCATCTCAAGTATACTGCACGATGCCGACATCGTCAGTCATGTGCTTGCTTTACCAGCACAAAGTCTCGCTGTTGCCAAATTATATCTGAAATACAAAGATACTTTCCAAAAAACGATAAATATACACGGTATTCATTTTTATCCCTGATTTCCCGCGCGCCGATAGAGCAAGAATGACGTCATAGCTGATAGTTGAGCCTACTATGAAACCATTGCGCCCTCAACCTTAAAAGAGTTCTGATGGTTTGCAGAACACCATGCAAATCAAATGTTCTAGATGTGATTGAGATGCTAACTAATTCAACCAGCTTCCCCCGCCATCTCATCCATGTAATAATAGCATTCATATAACCAGAAACGCCTGTCGCTGGAGGGACAGTATTACGCTCGCCTCATCGATGGTATCACATCTAGCATGAAATCCTGCCGCGAGAAGGACAGTAATTCGTTCACCTCATCGATGGCATCGCATCTAGGATGAACTCCTGCCGTAGGAGGGACAGTATTACGCTCGCCTCATCGATAGCATCGCATCTAGTATGAACTCCTGCCGTAGGAGGGACAGTATTACGCTCGCCTCATCGATGGCATCGCATCTACTGACCATTCCAAACAAGAGTGCCTTTCACTGAAAAAAAAACCTTTGTATTATCCGCGCAAAAGTAGTTCGCAATCTCCGCCCATAATGGCTACTTGTTCCCCTCCCACGTGCTTGTTGAACAGTATTTAATCTATAAAAAGGCGCCCTGCGTGAGAATCATAGTTCAAAATGCAACCTGAGGTAACAATCGATTTTATAAGTATGCGGCAATGAACATTTTACTTACGTTAATCACAATCCTCGGGCAAAAGCGCAACACCCAAATCCGAATCCTCCGAAGATGACTCAGCTGCCATATCAGAATCAGAACTACTCTCCAAAGTAATGACAAGCTTATCCACAATTCCACAGCACTGTCGCACTTAAAACAAGTTCCCACATTTTACCCTCTTCTATGTTGTATTATGTCTGTTTATATTCCCTGCTCGCTTTCGTTACACTTCTCACTGATAAGCCTATAAAATCCGACATTAGTTTCGTAATATGCAATAATGCAAGTGTCGGGTATTTTTGTAATAGTGGGTTGAATATATGAAGTATTGTTTGTTTTTAGCCACTTTTTAACTGTTCCCCACTTCTGTGTTTGAACAGTTTATTCGCACTACACGTACCTTCCTCTGCCATGTGAGCTCAAATACCAACTGCCTAAATCACAAGATTTGACCTGAGCTGAGCATATGTGTGTTAGTGTATTATGAATGACTGTTCGCTTATCATATATTCTGTGTTACGCAAAGTGTTTATTCTGTACTCAGATAGCACCTCTGGGAATTCATTGCTGCATTTCTTGTGTATGTAAGAGAGTGACAATCGTGCATACGGTTGGTATTAACAAGCAAGATGCTCTCGGCGTTAGCGCAATAGCAGGCGAAAATCATATTTTGTAATCTCTTAACAGCTAGTATATATCCATTACCCTTAACGATGAGTTCTTATGATAACCGCAATAAAATGTGCAGTTCTAGACCTTTCCTGCTCTAATATTTCATAATACAATACATGTATTAAGGAACTCTTTACGTTGGCGTAAGAGTATATTCTTGGGTTTGTGACAAGCCGAAGCACGTGCTTCTGTTTACATCAGAGGGAACTCTGGTTTGGAATGGACAGTAGTATGGACTTCTGCCACTGGAGGGACAGTATTACGCTCGCCTCACCGATTGCATCTAGTATGAACTTCTGTCACTGGAGGGACAGTATTATGCTCGCTCATCGATGGCATCGCATCAGTATGAACTCCTGTCGCTGGAGAAACGGTATTAAACTCGCCACATCATCGATGATATCGATGACTCATTTATTACGTGGGAAATCACAGATAAAAATGAAACCCATTTACTTACTTGAAGTATTTTAATCCTATATTCAAGTTTAAGTCGATGTTTTGTTTTAGTTTAGTAGTACCTTGCAGTTTGTATTTGTTTTCTACTGCACATAAGACACTCTAAGCCATTACATTGTATAAAGTAAAAATGCAACAAAGCCGCTATATGTTTGCTTAAATCAGGGGTGGCGAAAATGACTTCCTTCAGTGAATCACCGAATATGCAACACTCGCTACACCACTCAGCAGCACGTGGAAAACAAATGGATAGCCAGCCAGAAAGGGAACGGCGCCTGCGAATCATAGTGCTTCGCGAGTGCCGTTTTCGCCACCTCTGGCTTAAATGAACGGGAATGCTAAGGCATTAGCTTGCGAGGTTGATATTCGGGGCGTATGGTAAAAAAACATCTTACTAAGGCTGGTTAATTTAGGACGTCAATGGGTTTTCCTGTGATACGCTTGGTCGCTCTTACCCCATTGTAACTCCTCACAACGCAGCTTTCCATTTTACACAGAATCATTCTTTGGAATTCATTGGCGTTTATCACGTATCCGTAAGCTTCCTAACAATTAATTTCGGATACGATCGCGGTCTAGTCAGTTGTTCTGAACATGAAAAGGAACACTTGCCTTAAATTTATAAATGCACACTACCGTGATGCTTCTTTAAATCAAAGCTCCTCGCTGAAGAACAGCCTGCTCATCCTATTGGTTATGTGTATGTTAAGGTATAAGAAGTAAAATTACAGATTGTGTTGTACCGAGTTTTGCACCTGTACATATCCTGTGGTATACTCTACTTACACACAGCTGACTATTGTTTCAAGCAATGTTCATTAATTTAGCGCTTCTGCTATTGGATGGTTCATATGGAATCCCCGTCTTGCTTTATTGACTTTAAATAGAATTTGATATTAAACTCTGAGTAAATATTTGAAACTGTCTTGTGCTTAGAAGTTTTTGTAATTATATTAAGGTCGCTGGTCGATGTAATAAATCTGATGAGAAAATCCTTCATCCCAGACATTTGTGTAACCTGATTTAATGAAGCAGCAAATTGTCCGGATCCATCTTCATTAAATGTCTCACTTCTTGACAAGTTTTGGCTAGATCTGTCTCTTATAGTATAGCAACATATTATATGCCGTAGTTCAGGAAGTATATTGAGGGGACGTTGCCTCAACAGAAGCGGATTACAAATGATAATGAATAAAAAGACGAAAAAATATTATATGTTACATTCACATGACTTTCTCTACCTTCTATCGTTTATTAGTGGGTATAAAAACTATTCTTATGAAAGTTTATTTTTCCATCTACTTCATTTAAATTGGTAAAAACTTTGCAGAACTAGCTGAATTACATATTTCGTTAGAGATACAAAGGGAATAACGATAGTCAAATGTTTAAGAACTGGACGCTATACACTGGCCTTAAAACTCCATACTGTTTCCATCCAATCGCAAGAAACACCTGAATATCGAGGAGTTTTAAAAGAATGACAAAGTATTGAACGATTCGAACCATTAATAACGGATATCTCGGAAATGACTTATGGCACAAAAATGTATTCGGAATAAATTGTGTTTTAAAGAAATCTACATTTTTGTGAAGTACGTGTTCATCCATCGCTTTACATTTGCCAGTTATGCAAGATGATACCAAGTTATTTGCAAATAAAGAGGACTTCACAAGCCATTCCCAAAAAGTTCAAAATATACAATTCATTTGCCATGCAAATATCTTTAATAATGCTACTTTAATCAAAATCGTTACAGCCATTTTTGAAAAAAACAGAAAATTTCGAAAAAATCTTCCATGTAAAGGAAAATTTGGGTTTGGAAGATTTTCCTGAAAATCTTCATGTCGCATTTATGGAAGATACTGAACTTGAATACCAAGTTTGGTATTTATCTGACTTTTCATTTTTGAGTTATGCTGCTCACAGACACACATAGAACATTTTCTAAAACTGTTTTTTCTTTTTCGATCCAGAGAGTCTCAAAACATATATTTCAGTTCAAAAGTTGGTGTTGCATTTTTTGGGTGAAATACAATGCTTCCTCTACTTACTATAGGTAAGCACTAGAGAAAGTAAAAACGAAAGAAAACAAAGGATTTGCGAGTGTTCATATATAATAAAATAGCGAGACAAAACAGCATTAAATTCAAACCTCAGCCACAAGCTATTTGAAGCGTTTATACGATAGTAAATATTTTAAAGCCGATATTTGTTCTAAGGAATAGGCGCCATTATGAATCGATGGACAGAATTTTAGACACAGACAAGTATATTTTATTTCCTAAAATAGAAATTAGTTAATTTCTTAGAAATGCCACAAACTTACCTTATTTAGTTCAACTCATGTCGGTTCATTATATAATAAACTCGGAGACATGCAGGATATATCTTCATAGAGATATTTTCCAGTATGGAAGATAAAATAAATCCATGAAAATGTAACTATATGGGAATAAGCAAAACATATATAGTTGCGTTTTCTCGTACCAAACGATTATACTTTGATGAAATTATTAGCATTCTTGGAAAAGGAGGAGGAACAGGAGGAGGGGAGAACTAAAATGCTTTTCAATTGTCTTGTAAGAATTTTGAAATCTGTACGCACTTTTTGGTACCACTAAATTTAAGCAATTAATGGATTTAAGTAGCACACACATGCTACGCTCTAAAGACACTAAACGTTTGATATTGTGAAACACAGGAACACTAACATTGGACTCAAATGATAAAGGGTATTCTGCATATGTAGCACTTATGCTATGTTTGTGAATCTCAGAAGCTCTCACCAGGTAGTATTACACTTCAGTATTGGACCAACTGAAAATCGCTATTCAGGCTAAACGTCCACACATTGCGAGAAAGAAAGTTATCTTTCATCACGATAATACGCCTTCACAAATCTGGGATTTTTGTTGCAGGACTTTATGGCCTTTATTTCCAAGTGACTCCACGTCCACCATATTCACCGGATTTGGCTCCCAGCGATTACATTTTGTTCCATATCTGAAGAAGTGGCTTGGTGGACGAAGATACACATCAAATGATGAGTTTGAGACGCAGATAGACGCTTATTTTGCAGAGTTGAACAAATGTTATTTTACTGAGGGCAATGAAAGTCGGTAAGTATTGGACTAAATGTATTGATTTACGAGGTGGCTATGCTGAAAAAAGTTATCTTAGACCATGAGTTTTCTTGGCAAGGCCGAAAAATTTTAGAATGCTCCTCGTACATGCACGCACAAGCACATTGTCTCATTGCTTCCTGGAGATCTTGGAACAGCCCGATTGCAAGTTCATAGAACATTCTAGAATCTAGAGGCTGGATGCCTTCAAGTACGTGTTGCCATCTGCTCGTGCTTGCTGTGGAACGATGTTTTCAAAAAGAGAGAATCTGGATAAGGTTATTATACGGGAAAGCGTAGAAGAATGCAACAAGGGCACATCTACCTAGCAGAAGGTTCTACAGAGAAGAATCTCTACGGAGTACAGGTTTCTAAGGGTTATAAACCACTGTTCAAAACATTTCATTCGCCAAGAGATCACTCTATTTGTGACCGACGAAGAAACGCGTAATTGATCATGTTATTCATAATCCACATTGCGGTACGAAGACGTCCATGGGCGAGCATTATCAGCCAATTTTCCGGGTTGCGGATACTACATGCGCAAAGTTCCATTCTTACCGCATGCAACTACCAGTTGCGGCAGCCAAATCATGGAAGAATATTGGCCTAGACTAGGTGAGTTATACGACAAATCGAACACCCTGCATAGTTTTTCTCTGTCGTGTTATTTACAGATGAATTAGGATCCCATAAAACAGGCCAAGAAGTAGATCGTAACAAAATTCACTGTCAATATACATTTTGAATCCTCAGTGAATGCGAGAAGCGGCGTTTTATGTCTAATGGGTATCATACTTTGGGCTCGTATACCCGGAGAGTATCTGAGAGGGCCGTTTTATATACACGAGTGTAATCCAGGAAACAACGATTGTTTGCTTTTAATAAATTAAAAACATAATTTAATAAAAAGAAACATGCGTCTTACAAAACTAAGCTCATTTTCTTTCTCCACATCATCGCCTCCGTTGTTTATGAATTTGTCATATTTGCCCACGATCTTTCGAAATTCCATGTTAGTCGGCTGTTGCCAGTCCATTAGGCCAAGGGATTCGGACACAATTTCACCAAGCAAGAATGAGAAATATTGGGGAAAGAAATCTGTAACTTTTCTAGGGTTACGCGTCTGTGTTGCACGATTTTGTTGACATGATTCTTCAAACCATCAAAGATGAGTGACGGCGTCCGGTTCGAGTTTTGTAATGCACATTCTTTCGCCCATTGTTGAACATTTCACACCACTTTCTCACATTTCTTTTGCTCATTACTGTATCACCATATAGTTGACGGTAAATTTCTGTAGGTTTCGACTTCCAAACATTTCAAAATCAAATAATACTTCCCACGCCACTGTCAGTGGGACTTTGTATCACACAGATCATTTTAAACAATCACAAATGCGCACTGAAAATTGGCTTCGATTGGCACTCACACAACACAGAAAAGTTGTCGAAGAAAGCACTCGACCTTGGATGGGAGCCCGATAGCGATCTGTACAGTGGGAATGTGCAAACGATCTTAACTCCCGCATCCTTTATGGCTTAATCAATGGAGATCACTAATTCCACGTCCTATAATAGGAATTCACCAGTATTTTTGATTCAATGCCGTTGCAAACCCGAATAACTACGTGGTACAAAAACGATGGAGAGCCACCTTATTCGACCTATCGCTTAACTATTTACCCCTAGAACAGTGGATCGGGTAATACGGAGCATAACCTGTCTAGCACGCTGACTCGTCTAACTGCAGTAGGCATTTTCTTATGACGCACCTAACGATAGAGTGTATGGGGAGCAGTCAATCATTGGTCAACATTTAAGGTTACGCATCATCTTAGTATGCCGTAACATTAAACCCCATGTTGCAATGGCTAGGCTGGAGATGATGGTTAGATTCAGGAATGTATCCGACGGCATGATAAGTTCGAACACCTGTTGCGCAATGGAGAAAACGGGTGAACTTAAGTAATATTTTATCTTTGCGATAGTCCAATATGACATAATAGCCCTTATAGTTATGCCTGCTAAGGGAACGAGAGAATTTTCAGCGCTCAAAATATGGGCATTCTGCAAGTAAAATGGGAGTTTAAATTTAATCTAGCGTGTACATAGAACTTGTGAGTTTTTCAGAAGAGATGATATTTAAGGTATTTTGTGTCCTCGTAGGGGGGAATGTTTCGAAAAGATAGCAAACAATTAAATTAGTAATGTGTTGTTTAGGATTATATTCTGTTTATCGAACCAGTTTGTATACCTTCAATAATCCAGTAGTGCGCAGAACATTTAATGAGTTTTACATTACCAACAAACAAATATCGACACTAAGGAAGGCGCATGCAAAATTAAAGTATATGATTAACTTCAAATGTAATATTTCCCATGTCTTCAGTTTGCAGAGTTACTGGACTTGCGCGTAGCACTTTGAAATGTCGGCACTTCCACCTGCTCTTGCCGACATCTTGACGTCCAATTGCCCAGTGAAATGAAGAGCTGTATATAGGGAAAATATGTATATCCATTCCTCCCAACTATTCCGTATGCTTAGAGTGATGACAGTATCCAAGGACTGCTAACACGGATTTTCAAAGATCAATGCTTTATTATTCGTGCAAGATGGGAGCAAGGATTTATATACAATCCTCCGTTTTAAGATGAACTACACGAATTATGAGAAGTGGGTAGAAGAAGAACTAATCGCCACCTTCCTCCAAACTATGCTCTAATAATTGAAAATGTTAATATCACAGCGTGTTATTAGTAAGCCATCTCATATAAGTGCACACAGCAATTCAATACCATCACTTTTCTCCTCCGTTCATATACCTCATATATTTTATAATTCTCCTAAAACAAAACAAACATAATAAACACTATACAAGTATTCCTCAGCCATTAACCATTCCATTTATGCCTTATGTCTTACTTTCCTGAGCTAAATCCAAGCGACCTAACATGTGCTAGTATGAAGAATTGGGTTGCACAAAGAAACGTTACCTTTAAAATGGATGAGTAATAAAACTAGCAGATGATAAGTTTACTCATAGTTCTGTAGAAGATGGCAGAGACGATGTAGGTATGTTAAAGAAGAATTCATGGGTAGTGAAGGATTACTGGATGGATTGTTCTGTTGACATTAATTTAATATTTTTGTTACCACTAAATTAGAACTAGAAAGTAATTTATATATTTTTTTGAATAATAGATTCACTCTGGGGGTTAATATCCCGGACATCGCCATAAAAGAAACTCTGTGTACTACTCCAGAACTAATTCTTGTCTTTCTTTTGTATGTAAAAATATCTACAAGGAATAAGATAAAATTCAGCACCTTAGGTTTGTCATTTCACGTTAATAAACATGCCAGAATAAGTACTATTTGGTTCCTTCGTGCCAGACTATCAGCTCCATTAAATTAAACAAAAAAAAAAAATAAAAGGTACACCTTTACGTGAGGATAGCACTTGGACTCAGGACCTTCAGTGGTGTAGCTCCGATCGCATAGAGCTACGCTAGTGGAGCAGGAGCCAGAACATCCCTACAGGCACATAGTCAATTCGGCCGAAATCTATACGATGCAGATGCGTGGGATAGTGTTTATGAAATAGCCTGTAAAAACGCCGGAACTCTATAACTTCCCAAACCGCAGTATGAGATGACACACTCGGTATAATTTCATATTATGAACCTGCGTTGAAGCTTTACATGTTTACGTCATGGTTCTCCCTTACTACCCCTATATAAGAGAAAATGCTTTCTTTGCTTATTGAAGGATGGTTGAACATAGATTATTCCTATGCAGAAGGCAAAAGAAGTATCTGAAGAAGCCACTATACCTATTTCCTACCTTTGCAAAATGGATGCACTTAATATCAGGGGTTGGCTGTGGTATACGGAGAAATTATATTCATTAATTCCGCAACTGCCTGAGCTATTGATCCGTTTCGAAGTCCACGTTCTGCTATAGCTGTGCGGCGAATCAGACGTGCGCGTTATGTTGTACGCTGTGAGAGGTGTTAGTCTTATTCTTTTGCACACAGATATTCAGTTTGATTCATTTGCGTTTTACTAGTGCATTCATCTGTTAGCCTAGCGTGGAGGAACACTTTAAAAATACAGTTTTCACCGACGGCAACTCGACCGGCGGCGATTTACACCTGGTGACACCTGGATCTCAATACAATGGCAGTCACTGCAGGTCTAATGGACACCCTTCAGTTAAACCACCAGGAGTACTGCAAATAATTAAAAGTTATTCCTTCACTATCCACGATAATCTACTAGGCCGACATGCAAGACAAACAGCATTCAGGCATGGACTGGAGAAATCACACGATTACCCTACAGATCTAACATCAGGTATCTGTATTTAACCTTACAACCGAGGTGCCCCATTCAGTACTACAAATACCTTAACTAAATATGGTATTGTGCACCATGTGCATATTGAACTGCACAATTCACATCATGATCCTTCCATCTAGACTGGCGTTCAAGGCGTGAGGCGTGAAAATGAACATCAAGACATCAATACTAGTTATTTTACAGATTCTTAATCTGTACTCAATCACTGTCACGTGTGCAGTCAACCCCAAGCATATTTTGTATGTGGTGATGAAAATCACCTGACAGCTGTAACCAGCGCTCAAGCATGTTACGAAAAAAAAGTAACACTCCATGTCTTCTAAGTGAAGTGCGCGAAAACATAAAAGCGACACCAGCACCCTGCCAGAGGACGACCTCGTTCAACACGCAGCAATCGAAATCATTGGCTCTGCTACAAAACAAACGGCAGCTTGTACTCTGTCTACCCCCGGCATAAACACGAGCGTCCGGCACTGATGCACAAGGACCGACTCACTGACGTACAGTATCAGCCTCACTGCCTCTTCCATGCAATATGAGGCAGTAGATATCACATTTGACACTCAAGATGCAAAAAACTGCCCCCGTACGCTGTGAATTTGGTATAAGTGTCAGCTGACTGTAAAATACTTATCAGACATCACTGTTCCTACAGCGCAGTTAGGGGCTGTAGGTATAAATTTGGCCACTCCTGACGTAAACGAAGGTGAACAATATAAAGTGCCTCCTGCTACTGGTCAGAAAACTGATGGGTGGGCAGCAAAACATTCCCTTTCGACAGGGACACAACTACAAACTGGCCCGTTTAATGTGCTATTGCATAATTTACCACATGAAAAACTGCGTTTAATGACATAAAAATGGAAATAATTCCAACTGTTAAACCCATTATTACCATTAAGGATTCTCGAGTGCAGAAACGTAAAGTGGCAAGCACCACTAAAAGCGAACCCAAAGAAGAAATTACAGTGCTCTACAGATAACGATGCAATGGACGATGACAGTCAATCACCTAAGGCGAAACCAACGTGACACTAACACACTTCTTTGTGACAAGTCTTATGTGCGGTTTTATTCAACCTTAAACGTTAAGTTTCTTGGAGTTGCTATCAAGCAATAACGTTTACGCCATTTCATATACAATCATGAGCTTCATATCGAATTACTAAAGGAAGTCAACACTGCGCATCTGTCCTTCTTAGGAGTACAATATACTCGTAGATATGTTACTGATTTGAGGCAAGGGAACCAAGGCACTAAAATTCTCTACAGATATCGGCATCCCATTATATCCATATAAGACGCTTTACTGGAAGCATTCTTTCGGATTTAACTGACAATTATACCTTGAAGAACAATATTTGTTTATCCCCTGAAACCAACAATCGGAACGAAAAGTAAGACCTGCTCTAACGAACACTCCCATGCCGTTTAGCCCAACTATACTGAACGTATTTTTGGGGCGATTTTAACAATATAAGGATAACTTACACTTTTGAACTAGGAAACTCTGCCTGCCGTTTTGGAAGGATTTACTCAAACGGGCAAACTATATATATATCTGTCTCTCTTTCAATGATTTTGGGAGCAAAATGTTTGTAGGTGCGATTTCTCCGAGAACCCACTATGCTTTACAACTTATTTTACCTTCCCAAACAATGCATATATTTTCTGAACGGAATCCAAGCTTGCTTTTTTGTTTATGCGTAGAATGTGTTTTATGTGGGCGGACTGTTTAACTTAAATTTTAGGAGGTATTCTAATAGTTGCTTTTGGATCATGGTGGGTCTTTAATTCAGATACAAGTAAAATTTTTGTTGGAGGTAAAAGCCCTTAACATATATTTAAGACATTGTGTTATTTTAATAATTAGCAGGCAGGTATGTACTTTTAAAGCGAGTTTTTCCATTTTCAAAAACATTTAACAAAGCCATTTAAAAATCTCTACAGTCCGTGATTTAAATGCCCCCAGTCCATGCGCATGTGAAGAAGCCACAGACCGCATCGTGTATGTATAAATGCTATGCATTTTAAATTCAAATGAGGGTTGCTTCAAAACTACTTGTCGCTCGCTAGAGAACGTTGGAGAGGGAGCCGGCCAGTGAGACTTAATTGTCAATTTCCAATCACTTACACACGGAGAGGGCTTAAAGGAGGCCGGAGCTGCACGAGGTCTACTACCGTGCTTTACTTTGAGAGCATTGGATTCTACAGGTGATACAATTATTGCAGTCATGATTACAGACATGCTTTTTTGTTGCGCTCTTTCACATTCATCCTTAATCACACCTCCACAGCTTTATTTTCATTTACACGCTGCGTTTCTGTGCTCCATTGGCTATATGCAGATTACGTTAGCATATCCAATAATGTTTACCCATTCCGCTTCAAAACAGAGGAAATCCGATTATACCAATGCATTCCCATGAAAATTTTATCACGATATGATATGTTGTATGCCGCTATTATCTTCAGCTTTAAAACCGTTATTTCGCGATTAACTTAATCGGGATGGCGACTACTCTTTTACAAATGGTGGCAGCTTCTATTCTTAGGGATGGTAACTTTTTACAAAGAAAGACCTTTTGTTGAGGTGTAAATAATTTGCTTTTCAGGCTTTCTACACAAGGAGACCACCCGCTCTTTTAATGAGGTGTTTAATCTGCGGTTACTATTAATAAGGAAACTCCCACTGAGGAGAGGAGGGGGAGGCAGTTTTTTATAAAGAAAGACCACCTACTGAAAAGGGGAAATTAAATTGAGTTTTATTTATGGACGCTCTTTAACTGCTGTGCTCCTTAGCGTCCCATTTTATGTTTGGCGTGATTTTGCTCAGAGACCTCCTTATCAGGCTTGAGGTTCTTTTATGTGCCGTAAATCCACGACACGGGAGCACCGTCTTTAACTTCCCTTCTGAAGGAAGTCATGCTAAGGATTTTTACGCCCGAAGAAATCCATCGCCCTCCTCCGGGTTTGACCCCGCGACCTCGGGAACTAGGGGCTAGCATGGTAACCACTACACCACGGAGGACGACACTGAGAAGAAGAGGGGAGGTGTTGACAGGTGATTAGGATGTGACTGACAGGCCTCTTGTGGCAGAATGCTCCTTCGTCCACCATTGCCGTCACCACTACCACCACCAACAATAACAATAATAATAATAATAATAATAATAATAACAATAATACTTTTAAAACATTATTTGTAGCATCCACATGACTTTTTATACCTATTAAAATGCAAATATTTCGTTTATACACCACATTAATGTAAAAGCTTACACCTTTATGTTGTATTATTCAAGAGAAATATTTGCGTAAAAATAGTTATACAAATAATAGTAATAAAGAAAAGGCTGGCACCATAGCTCAATCAGTAGAGTTCCTGACTGCTTTTTGAGGGTCCCGGGTTAGAATTCCGGCTGGGGTTGGGAATTTTTCTCCAGCCAAGATTATTCTCTAGCCAAGTGTCAATGTGTTAGTGATCTAATGCACAGAACTCAAAGAAACCTAGAAATCGAACGACAAGTGCATACGAGTTAATACCATTGCCGATAAGGCAATGTGTTCCAAAGGTAAAAGGACGACGATATGACCATAGCAGTTAAAGGCGGTGTATAAATGGAACAAACAAAAGAAAAATAAATAAAGAAAGAAAGAACGAAAGAAAGAAAGAAAGAAAGAAAGAAAAGGAATGGGATATTGTTATAGAAAAAGTTTTCATGATGTGTTGCACAAATTTTAAGTACAATTTCCTATGTTTTGCATAGAACTGTCTGTAACCTTATACAGAAGAATGCTAGAGCTTTTGCTTGCAGGATTTTCACACTTATTGCACTCATTTATAAGCTTACTGCGTTTGCACTTGATTTTGTAGGATCTACCAAGAATCTTTAACCTGTATTTGACATTACACTTTAAACTTCTTCTTCTTCTTTAACTGAACCTTCCACTTTATAGAACTTACACCTCCAAAACTTACAAGCCAATGCTTTGGGTCACTAGCCTGTCGAGGTGCAAGCAACCTCTGGATCATAGCATATCCAGGATGGGTGATCAGCCCAATGCCTGGTATGGCGGTAAAGAAGAAGACAATGAAATGTAGTGATGAAAGAGTTGATATAAAAATTAGTGGATCAAATTATCCAATCCGGCATTCACCTTGCGACCAAGGAAAAACGCGAAAAAACCTTCGGTCATATTGGTCGGCTCCGGGGGTTTGAACCTGAAACCTCGCGAATGATGGCCACAATGTTACCGCCTCAAACATCCCGCTTGGTTTTACACTTTAAAAGTGTCAGAAAAGATTCTAAAATTTATTTTGACGTAGTCGGCAGCCTAATATGAGCTTTATCAATCATTTATAAGTTAAAAAAGTATTATACTTAACCAGCTTACATCCTCGCTTCTTACAGTTAATCTTACCTCCACTGAAGGCGTGTAAAATTACCTAAAAAGGCGAAAACGTATTTAATATGGGACAAAAAATATTAAGAATAGTAGTAACGGAGATAAATGGTAAATTAGCGTAGTCTCACCTACTCCTGTGACTACCAGTCACAGAAAACAGGAAGACCAAATGTGACCTTCTATTCCTGAAGAAGTTAAGTTCCGTGGTTTTCTTTTTTTCTGATTCAGATTATATCTGGTTTATTGTGAGTATGAAGTATTTAACCGATAAAAGGACAAAGATGGGACCACGCCTCAATTTAAATCGTAGTTTGCAATGCTTCTTTCTCTGAAATGCTCATTAGCTCGTAGTTTTGGGATTGGATTTTTATTCTCTCTAACTGCTAAGTTATATATGTAGACTAAACAGGAGGTAGCAGAAAAGGCAGCTAATAATTCTCCACTGGAAGGTATGACTTTTTTTTTGCTGCTACATACTACACACAACCATCAACCACCTCATTCACTTTCCATGCAAACGTGTCATTGGTAGACCATTAGTTGTGTCATTAATATTTGCAGGTATACGTGTTAACTTTGTTGAATTTTGCATGTCTCCTATTCGCTTTCGGTGAATTTAGTATCAGATAAACAGGTCGTACAGTAATGTAAACAAGAAAAATGATAACTATATAGTGCCTATAAAGAAGGGTACTTTATAAACAACGAAATTCCAACTCGTATCTATTGATGAAAAGCCAAAGAAGGGACCGAAGGAAAGCAAAAAAAAACAAAAAAAAACAACAACAACAGCATAAGGTCACAATAGTGAGGACATCGAATTTCAGCAATCCCTTGCATATCTTTATTTAGAAATGAAAGAATTAAAGCAAATCATACATTTTAATTTATGTTTCATTGAGACTTTCTCAAAGTCATTTTCCTAAACGTGTGTTTTAAGAATGAACACTATTATTACTCTATTTATTTTACGTCGCTTTAACTCCTTGGTCATATCGCGACGGATCTGTTAGTGGATAACTCTTAGAACGATGTGTGATGGACAGTTAGCCTTCTAGGTCTCATCCCTGTAACCATCCGCTCCGTCACGTGTCACAGATCCTAGCGCATAGCTACCGGATCTTCTGCTTCGTGCCGTGCAGATGGTATTAGGCTGCCGTCCAGTCCAACTGCCGCTCTCATATAGAAAGGCGGACAATTAGCCTTCTAGGTCTCATCCCTGTAACCACCTGCTTCGTGCCGTGCAGACGGCATTAGGGTGCCGTCCAGACTAACCGCCGCCTTCACACAGAAAGGCGGACAGTTAGCCTTCTAGGTCTCATCCCTGGAAATGCCACCCTGCTTCGTCACGTGCCCACAGAGACACAACGCATGGCAGCCGGATCTTCTGCTTCGTGCCGTGCAGATGGCATTAGGGTGCCGCCCAGTCTAACTGCTTACATTGTCTGTGGATAGATGGCATAGCATTCGCTATTACCACTAATTTTTCATTTTACTATTGTTTTAGACTTAAGGCGGAACTTTGGGTCGTGGTATTAAATATCCAATCCGGTATTTACCTTGGCGACTGAGGGAAACCACAAAAAAACCTCAGACAGATGGTCGGCCCACGAGATTTGAAGCCAGGACCACCCGAATGCGGACCACAAGCGTTATCACCTGAGCCATCTCGCTCGGTGAATGAACACTCCACTCGTTCGAAACTGGGATTTAGTTCAGATTGCTGGGTGGCTGGCTTAGGTGTGTGCTTTTCAGAAATCAAACAGTTTTGGACCGAAGTGATATTTACGGCCTATTAAATTGGACTTCTGAGCGCTTGACTTCGTGCTTGGTACGTGAAAATTCGTGGTAGTGGGAAATGTCAGGCTACTTTAGAGAGAATGGCAGGAGAAAGCGCTTGTGATTGACTCCAAGCATCGAGCAAATGCCCACAGCCCGAAAATGCTCGAAAACATCCTAAATATTACTTTGGAGGCAAAACCCTTTCACTTTATGAAAAGCACATCATCTTCGTCTGCTACTCCTGCAGCCAGAACGAAATCCCAGTTTCGAACGAGCGGACATTATCTTGTAATACATTATCAGGCATAGGAATTTCTAAGCACTAAAGCCACGACGAAAGGAAATAGAGTTGAACCAACACCATCTAGAAAGAAGGCCTGATCATTAAAACTAGATGGCCGCCCATGTTGGCCATTGGTTGGAGCGAACAGTAGAGTAGTTTAGTCATTGAACGTTGTTAAGATGTATTTAACAAGAAGATAGTTCTTGCGAAGGAAAATTAATTCATAAACATAAACGCAGGAAATATAAATAATTATGAGTTGGATTATAAAATCAATGCATCACAAATATTCACTTTTAAATTTTCTGCTTGCGGCATATATATATATATATATATATATATATATATATATATATATATATATATTAATAAAATCTGACGCTGCTCACAGTATTCACTTGAAAAACAAAGATGGAAAAGCAGAACATTCAACTTTTTTGGAAACTTTATACCAATATGCCCATTTTGTTCTTTGAAGTCTATGCAGATATAGCTCTGTTAAAATTTGTCTGTGAAAATTATAGGAATAGGTACCTAAAAAGAAATCTAATAAATAAGAAATAATTTCCCTAACTCCGCACATAAATTTAGATTTACTTCCGAAGGGTAAAGCCTAACAAGTTAATTTCAGGGATTTTGGGATGATATGACGTGATGCTGTCAAATATATTAGTTTGAGTCAATTCATTTAAACGGGAACTACTATTATTGTCTCACTTCAGAATTAGAAGGGGACAGCCCCAAAGAAAACCCCCTCAAAAATAAAACTGAAAATATACGACGAAAGTAAACCCATGTGTGTGATCACAATAGAAATATACAATCCTAAAATAATTGTCGAGGTGGCATAGACAATTTGGCATACTGCAAGCAAATGCAGGAAGGAACTTTGCAAGAATATCATTATTATGGCTTGCATATTAAATACAGAAGAGCTTCAGGGAATATTATTTGTTAGTGGATGGTGTAGTAAAATTAAGTAACATGAATCATCCTATAAATCCTTCCCTTCAAGCAAACAGAAACGTTAAAATAATATCCTGTATCTTTCCTAGTATGATAGTTTTAAATGTTAATAAGTTCATTTAAAATATTTCATTTATTACTTTATGAAAGCTGCACGATTCGAAAGGAAAGTACAACCAAGTACTAAATAGCAATGTTTAACAAATAAAAGCAAACATAAAATTGATGTAAAAACAACTCCTTTCAAAAGGCATCAGTAGCAACTTTTTCCATAAATACACTTGTTGTTTTCCAAATACGTTTTTTCTCATAATGGAATCTCAAACTTTTGTTTTTAGGTTGTGCCTATTATTAAGGCATTCTATTAGGTTCACTTTATTTGATTCTTTTTCCACAAATAATGCACATGCAAGTTTGATGATAGGTTAGATTTAAAAAAATGCTGACAATAATTACTGAAAAGTTACTACTAACCTTAAAATTTTACATCTTTAAAAATGGTTTGCTGTAATTTCGAAAAGAAATCATTGATTTGCATTTTAAATGTCAGACATACATTGAAAAATCTAGTGCTGGTCCGGAAATACTGATTTACACGATTTGTAAAATAATCTTTGTTTGATTAGGTTAGGTTAGGTTATAAATATGTTACCAAATTCCAAATACTTGTACATATGTAAATACCTACGTAGGTATTTAAAACTTACATAGTCGGTTACCTCTTAGAAAAAACTAAGCCCAGAGAATTGGTGCATTACACATATAGGTACATATAAGTACATTA
This sequence comes from Deroplatys truncata, assembly GCA_030765065.1. NCBI lineage: Eukaryota > Metazoa > Arthropoda > Insecta > Mantodea > Mantidae > Deroplatys > Deroplatys truncata. The sequence continues at coordinate 207,663,529 of CM060990.1, read as the reverse complement.
CGAGCTGTAATACTAGCAAAAAGCTAAACAAATAGTGTCCTGCAAACATGAGGAATTGGACCCTAAGTGCACTATATTTGTACACTCATCTAGATTGTAATATTAAAGCAAATATTAGTGGACTTTCCTCTTGAGTTACTGGTCGCCGAAAAATTTTCCTTCTTAAGGGGTTCTAACCACAGTTCCTTCAAATGTTCATCCTTTGGAGACTAGAACATAATGACTTTGTTGCTAGTTTTATAATTTCCCATGCAGTAAGGAACACAGTATACCATTTTTGAAAATACGTTATAAACACCAACTACAATAATCTTCTGAAGTCAACCATCCAAAACATATTTTATTTTCACTAAATTCCGCAAAAGTTGCGATAGTCTCTCTAGCATACCTGTTGTTTATATTCTGTGTATTCACATATGGTTTGAGTGTAGATAACTTAAATCGAACTCTTGAGAATGCAAATTTTGTGTATTAAATATATATATATATATATATATATATATATATATATATATATATATATATATGCTGAGCGCAGTGAATTATAATGCTTAAATTTAACACATTTTAAGATACATAAGTTTTTAAGGAGGTTTCTGTAAGCTTTATTTTATTGTCTTTATACTGAAACAAAGCTTATTTCAAACTACAGTTAATGCAATCCAGCAAAGTAATATAGGGCAACTCCTATGTGCATTACTTATTCGCAGAAGTGTGTATTTTCTTTAGCTCTGTGCATACTGAGTTAAATTCCATAGCTGGTTCTGCTAAGAATAAACATTAACTACATAACTTACTCACATACTAGTATAATTAATGACTCCAGAAATCGCCACATTCACATTGGCGTCACCGCTGCAATGGAACTTTGCCGCGGAAACTCTTTTATACAACAGTATAGCTAGTAGTATAAAGGTGTGACATTTAGTCACACCTAAATGTAATTGTCATGGACGGGTAATTATCGAACGTAGAACTTTGGGCAGAGAAAGTCAGCTCTCAGCCAACTACGTCACTCAATCAGAGATCACATAGATATCGCTTAGCATTACATGTTAAGAACATTTATTCCAATGATTGCTCTCAGTGATTTGTTTTACGTTACAAAACAAACAACATTATTTTGTGAAAATTATACGGAAAGAAATATAGACACTTTTTGGATTACTGAGGGAATATACCTTCTTAAGATACTTCTTTAGGCCTCTGAATTGTTCTTCTCTAGCATACTTTCCCTAGACTTATAGTAAAGAATACTTATTCTAAAGGATACCGAGTGAGTTGGCTCTGCGGTAAAATTTAAGGCTCGCTTTCGGGAAGTCCCTGGTTCGATTACATTGACTGCCCACTCTGATCTTAAAGTTTTCGTGGTTTTCCCTGTCGGTAGGCAAATGCTGCGGTGGTTTCTGGTTTATCACGACTTAATTTCCCTCATTTCCCTTTCAATTCTGTTTCCTTCTAATGTTTCAGTTCTGCTTCTAGGTTTCGTGGTGTATGACTGTGGCAGAGAGATGGCGCGGATGCTTGCTCCAGCAAAAGATTATTCCCCATAGACACTAGAGGGTTGCCTGATTGCACGGGTCGTTCATCATCCTCTCTGGGCAGCTCTAGTAGTGGGTCGGGTCTTCGATCCAGGAACTATTAGGGACTTCCGCGCGTCTCTGTAGCCTATCTGTCTGCGGCCTGTAGCCTCCTGTTTTCCCTGTACTTCATCTCTTTTTCCTAAGGGATGGTAGCCACGATAGATCTCACGCAGGTTGCAGTGTGGGAGGTGTCTCCCTCAGTTGTATACCTCATATCATAAAGCATAACCAACTGATATACGGCCCAAGTAACGACTATTCGCAGTTGAATTTCCATAATAAGAGGCTCCAGTATCTATTCTATCATTCGTTCAGACGGCTTGTGGGGAGTAGTTCAGGTAAGATTTTCTCCGGCAGAACATTTAAATTTAGCACTCAAGGACTACGGCATAATTTTCGGAGCAGCATACGTCCTGTATGTTACGCTCCGTAATCACAGAAGTTCAGAAGAAGCATCACAACACCCAACAGAACTAGCATGCTTAACAAAAATATAAGATCACGCCGGAAGCATTCCACATAGAGCGAAAAACCTAGGCGCGGCGAGCCATTACCACTGCTATAGTTGGATGCATGAGGGATTAAGTATTGAAACAGATAAACTTGTAATACACGAGTAAACAGATATGCAGTTATTGGAGATTAACTTCACATAGTATGTCTGCTTAAGTTTACAAAGCTCAGAATTTACGGGTATAGATTCAAAAGTAAGTCTTGCATTTGGCGAGTCAGAATGTGTAATTTCTTACACGGTCACAACATTGATGTTTGAGCTATCAGGGCCAGGTAAAATTCTCACTCTAGACTTCAATTACGGAGAAGCTTGATAAACGATTGAACCCATTTCTGATGACTATTCATTCCACGTTGCGCATGCAATCTGTGAAATGGAAATGAAGGTACAGGCTGTGTTTTGAACTGTGGAGTTCACATTTCTGCTTCTAAGTCCTACATTCTAGGCTATTCTGTAACTTTCTAGTTTAGAAGATTGTTGCTGTTATGTTTTAAGAGCAACAAGCACTAACCGTGCATCAATTTTCAGGCAGTATTAGCAATATTGCTAGCGCTAACAACACGGTCTCGGCTCTTGTTATCTCTACCCATAATTTTCTTCCTCTTAAAAAGATGTTTTTACAAAGTTACAACATACCAAATAGCGCGTACCAACCTATTAGCGGCTACAACAAGTTAAACTTTAACCAGATGTTATATACTACACGTGATAATCTGTCCTGGAATTTTTTTATTTCAAGGAAAGCTCACCGCAGTAGTGTGAAGTACTTCCAGCCCAAGTTTATTACCCAAAAGAGAATAGTCACCTGGGCGGGACTTTGCCGCAGTTCCCGAACCTGAACTAACAAGCTTGGGCATATCTGCACCATTATTAATTAGCCACCCCACTTATCGTCTGCTGTGTCTAAGGCTCAAAAGCTTACTTTATGTGTAAAATGTGGTATTATAAGTGTGTCAAACTGTATAATATATATTTCAGCGTTTTTGTTTTCTAATCATAGACATAAACAATTCGGTAATAACGGTTGCAATGCAGTTCCATTTATTGCAATTTGCAAGTTGATTTAATTAGAAAAACCAACACGGATATAGGGGAAAGGCGGATACCATAGGCCACTTGGTGCTTCTCAGATTTGGCGCTAGGTAAAAGACGCATGCACTGCCTAGGTTACAGCTCCTTATCCCTCCATTTTGTGATAGAATTTGTTTGATATAAGTGCTTTGTGTTGCCTGCTATACAATTTTCTTTGTTTTCGTATGGTCAAGCTGCTACTACGCGTAATTTTTGTTATCAAAATTTACTGTTAAAGGTAAGGATTAGAATTATCAAACTATTATTAGCATTTAGCCAGACTAATATAGCTTGTACTGCGATGATGTAATTCCGGTTGCTCAAGCCAATTACTGTTACCGCCCTGATTAAGTGAGCAATACCAGTTCGGTGGTAGGAGCAATGCAAGTAAATTGTAATGTTTATTTCTAGGACACTATGGCGAAATTCAAGAAAAAGATTGACGGAGAAGGTAGTGGGGAGTTGAAAAAGGAAACCATAAAACAGGCAGTTTCATGCGTCTTAGCCAAATGACTGCAAGAAGTGCGCCTGATAGTTTAATGTTCCTAGAGCTACAGTGCAAAGAAAAATAAAATGTGTTTAGGAAGCCAGCAAACCAATATGAAGCTCCAGATGTTTTTTTTCAAACCAACGTTTGAAGAAGAGTCCGAATCAATTGTAGTAGAGGATATGAGAGATTTGGGCTCAAGGTTATTTTCCGCTAGCAAAAACTGGGTTCTTAAAGTTAGCATATGATTTGGCGGAAAATTTAAAGCTGCCTCACAGGTTCAACAAAGAAAAAGCTGCGGGAAAAGATTTCTATACGAGTTTTATAAAGAAACGCCCAGAACTAAGTTATAGGAAATCTCAGTCTACAAGTATGATGCATTGTCGGGTTTAATAAATCACGGTTTAAAGGGTTTTTTAAACAACTTAAAGTCTTACTTAAAAAGCAGTACTTTCGTCCATCTACGATTTTTAACGGTGACGAAACAGGAGTTTCTTGTGTACATGAAAATGTCAAGGTTATAATTGTAAAACGGAAGCGCCAAATTCGACATAAGGAGAGAGGGGTCGTAATGTCAGTCTTATGTTCTGCACGAGTGCGTTTGGAAGTTAAATCTTCCGGTTTTCATTCTTCTAAGCAAAAGGATGAACGACTGCCTAAAGATAGATGGATGACAACTGAAGCTTTCCTTAAATGGCTCCAAAACGTCGTGGATTTTACAAAACCTAGTGCAGAAAATCCTGCTTTGCTCATCGTCGACAGTCATGGAACGCAAAGTGTCTTGGCGTTATTTCTCATGCTCGGACAAACTATGTCCAAATGTTATCTTTTCCACCCCACACTACACACAAGCTGCAGCATCTTGACAGGTCCTATATGAAACCTTTCAAAAATGTCTACAATATGCCTACAGTTTGAGGATGAGGCCAAACGCTGGAGCAAGTCAATGATTACGATACCGCAAAGCTAGTTGTAGATGCCTACAAGTAAGTGTGTCACCTAGATATAGCAGAAAGCGGCTTCAAATGCACAGGAATCTACCTTTATGATCCATACATTTTCAATGATTAGGAAAAATGGGCAGTGCCCTTACCAACATAGAATATCCACCACCCCCTGAGACTACAGCTAATGCTGCTGGCCCTACTCCGTGAACCCCTCCACCAACTGATCGACACCCCTCCTTCAACTGATCCAACACCTATTCCATTCACTACAGAAGTTGCTAGCTCTTCACAACCTAACATTTCAGGCGTTTTGAAGACGACATCTCCGTTGTCCTCCTGTACTGAAAGGAGGTTAACGAGCCGAAAAAAGAAAGTAGAGAGGAGTGAAACACTTAGCTCAACAGCCATTACAGAAAATTTGATTGAATAAAAAAATAAGGAACTTGAAAAAAAACTGCAAAAGAGTCGAAGAGACAGTTAAAATTTGAAAAACAGCAGGAGAAGTTAGAACGAGTTAGGCCTGAAATCAAGATTGAAAAGAAAACTAAACCGGAGGAAAAGTGGGAAACCTCAAGCCCATAGATTATAAAATCCAAAGCCAGGCACATCCAAAGAAGATGCAACACGTGACAATGTAGATTACATTGTGTGTGGGGAAATTTTTGTAGAAAACTGTATCTAGTGCAAAGTATGCGAGAGGTGGGCTCATGAACTTTGTGCAGTAATTGAAAGTGCTTTGCATTATTATTGTGATTACAGTAAAGACAATAACTGTTAGATGAAGCTTAGTTTAATCTTTTTGCTTTTCCATGAAAGTTATGATATGATTTTCAAGATCATTTTTGTTCACAAAAACTTACATTGCATTGGCGTAAACACTTATATAAATAAATCTTGTGCCTTAAATTTTAACTATACGTTGAAAAATTAACAGTCTGTATGATAATATATACCTAACCTCTTTTATTTGATTGAAAATCCCATATTTTTTATATGACCCATACTGCTTACGATATTTTTTCACTGTCTTCAAATGTAAGACGTTTTTAAACCTTTAGTGTGTGTGTTTGTTTGTTTTAGCTATAATTTGATAAAACCTGTACGTAAAAGGGTGTTTAAAGAAAGGTTTTATGTAATTGCGACTTATTTTTCAGCAAGACTAAAAATGTTATATATGTGCCTTTTTTCTTAAGAAGCCCATGCAAACCGCCTTTACTCTAGTTCAAAGGAGTCGATGAAAAGCAAATTTAACATTTTGGTTCCCATTATATCCGGTTCTGCGTAACATTGTTATATCAAGCGAGATTTTACAACAACCTATGTTAATTATCCAAGTCAAGAGACTTTTTAAGCTGGGTAGTTGCTTCTGCTCCACTCCTTAAATACCTGCTGCACTATATGAAGATGAAGGAAGGTTTTTGGATTAAGGAATATAAACAGGAAACGCAGTAAGATGTGTCGGGTATTGTATCCGTATATCAAAAGGAGAGTATTGAATCCACTCACCTTTAACAGAATCGAGGTCTAAAAGTTCCTTCTGAAGAAATTCGCGGAAACAAGTGTATAGATAGCCAACAACCGAGCTAGTGACTCACATTTATTTTTAATTGCGTTTTAAAGAAGCAAGTCATACGTAGTAGGGGATGGGACGTTCATACACAGGCAATTCCTTATCCAAATAATCCCTTACTGATACACTCTTAATCGAATATTTTTTTCTTTTTTATGTGAGATAATGGTCTGATAAAGTTACAGCTTAGTATATCTTAATAATTCATGTTGTTCGAAATATGGCGTCTATAAAAATGTGTAACCTATGAATTAAGCTAAAATGATGAAATAAATTCTAAAAGCATATTTACATAATTCTATAGTAATTATCATATATTAGGTTACTTTGTTCGATTCCTGTGTTGTATTTATATTTAACTTTTGATATCATAATGTTATAATAAGGAAAACTACGTTACTTATACACTGCCGTTTGTGAAAATTGTAACACCAAGGAAGAATTTCCCGAATAACTCCAAACTTGGTGGAAGTGTAAAATAGTGTGCAAGCAATAAGTGATTAGGTTTGCAGAGAGATGGGGTACACGTAGGCCAAGCAGAGCCTTCTGGTGTCGGTCCAACGAGGTCAGTGTTGCGCCCAGTGTAGTCAGTGCAGGGCTGTCAAACAAGGTGGAAACAATAAAGAGTGCCAGTATCCCTTGTCGACGTAAAAGGGAGCCATATTGGCATGTGAGTGAGTTCGAACGGAGCAGAATGATCGGTCTCCGGGAAGCGGGTTTGTCATACCGTGACATTTCGGCTCGTACAGGGCATGCTGCTACGACAATGATGCGAGTGTGGAAGCAGTGGATAGATGAAGGTCGTACGCAGCGAAGAGCGGGTACTGGACTACGGAATATGACCACAGCACGGGATGACAGTACAGCTTCATCCAGTATTGGCTCGACGCTGGAGCACTGCAACGGGTATGAACTTGTCTGCATCAACGGTTCGTCGCCGTCTGCTGCAGGTTGGATTGGTTGCATGCATGCCATTACGTCGGCTTCCATTCTCCAGAAACTACAAGCTTCTCCGACTGCAATGGGCACGTGAACACAGTCACTGGAGTGCTGAGTAGCAAGATGTAGTCTTTTTGGACAAGTCCCGCTTCAACGTGTCCTACCGTGATGGCCGCATACGTGTCCGGCGGTGCCGTGATGAGCGCAACCTGGAGGGCTGCATTGTTGAGCGGCATAGCGGGCACCTTGAACAGCAACCGGTACCTAACGGTGATTGTAGAGCCTGAGGTACTCCCCTGCTTCAGGTATCTCCACAGACCACATTTCAACAGGACAATGCCCGGCCACATATTGCGAGGAATGTACAAGCCTTTTTCGAAGAGTAACGGGTATCATTGCTTCCCTGGCCTGCACTTTCGCCTGACATGTTGCCCATCCAACAAGTCTGGGATATGGTTGGTCGGCACCTGATGCGTCAAGGCCCTCCAATAACCAGTGTCGCGGACTTGTAGGCTCAAATACAAACTGCGTGGAGGGAAATCCCTAAGGAACTTATTCAGAACCTTTTTGATTCAATGCCACTGCGTATAGCAGCTCTATTTGCAGCGCATGGAAGCCACACCAAATACTGAATATTAGGGCTCAAAGGTCATGTATAGATTTGAAAAGTTTATCATTTGTTACTTGTCATGTACCTAACCCGTGGTATTCAATTAATTGAATTCACGCGTTTCCTTCTTGGTGTTGCAATTTTCACAAACGGCAGTGTATATTTTCGATAAGTGAATAAAAGTTTGAAGATGGGGTTCTTAATGTGATGTTGTTTGTCTCCGTTCGTGTATTGACGAAATAAATACTTTAAAATATATTCAAACTATCCTCAGAGAGATGTGTTCCTCTTTGAGTGCTGGCTTCCATATAATGTATAACTTTTCAAACAATAATTTTAAAATGATGAAAATAAAAATTATTTATATATTTTCGATGGAAGTAAGAATCAGATGATGTATGCTTCCTCCCGTCATGTGTAAAAAATCAATTCTCCGCTTATGCTAAATTAAAGAGCATGCTTTAAAATCCTAGTGTATTCCGGTTGAATCTCATGTATAATGGGTATGACTATGAGATTATCAAAGCCACTGCTATGTACAAAATGAAAAAATAATAATATTAATAATAATAACAATTATTATTTAAATGAAAGTTATGTGGAATCTCCCTGGGTGTTACCGCCTTGACAATGCATAACTCTGATGAAATGAATTTCAAATTTTATCACATGACCTGACATACTTTGTGTCTGCTATTGAGGAGAAAACGTGTAAGACGCCATTATGCCAAATTCAGACAGGCAAGAAGCAAATTTTGCCTTAGGAATGTAACCAGGAGGGAAGGGAATTAATGAAGGTATGAATGAAGATATTATCATAAACATAGTTCGAGATGGCTATTAACTTTACACCTATGGACGATGTGACGTGGGGTGGTTTAGCTGAATATGAAGAACCAAGAGCCCATTACTGGAAACATCATAAGGACTGCAATGTAGGGATACATTCCATTACCTGTACCAATCAGTCACTCGGTAATACATTAACTTCATACTTTTTATGTATCGATAATTGAGATATATATATATATATATATTTTTTTTTTAGTTCATTTATACCCCGCCTTAAACTACTTTGGTTTTATCGGCGGTCTCTTCCTTTGGAACTTATTGCCTATTGGCTATGGTGCTAACTCTTATTCTCTTGTCGTTGGGTTTCTTGCACTTTTTGAGTTTTTAATCATTAGATCACACACTCTCATTCATACTTCCAGACTCTGGGGAGGATAGGGAATAATCTTGGCTGGAGAAAACTTCCTTCTCCCAGCGGAGAATCGAATCCAAAGACCCCTCGCACAGCAGGCAGGTGCTTTACCGATTGAGCTACGGGGCCAGCCCAATTGAGATACTGTAGCCACCCTTGGGGCAGTTAGGTCCGGGAGTTGCTGACAACAGGGAAGCAAGCGTCATGGGGTAGAGTTTGTCGGTACCAGGGTGAGGGGCATCGTGAGGATGCTCGGAGGAGGGGAGTGAAATAAGTGCCAGGGATTCTATAAAAACTGTTTGCCATATTCTTTTAGTAAATTTAAGAGGGTTGTAGCCCCTCCGAAGGAGGTTCAGTCGTTCAAGACCTTAACTCTATATCCTCATGACCAGGGTTAGGATTTTTAGGTGCGCGCCTTTTTTCTTAGGGTAAGTTAAAGCTGTGCGGAAAGATATCACAGGGTGAAATTTTGTTTCTAGTTGCGAAAAGAGGCATTTTTTCTCGCATCTTTTTCCCTTTTTTGGGACCTTTACCCCTTTTTGGCACCTTTATCCCATTTCCCCCAAACATGCCCAAAATCCACTTTCCCCCCTTTTTTCTTTTAAGTTTCACTCCAATTTATTCTTTAACTTTCAATTAACGTCTCCTCAGCTTGCTGTGTACGTGCGAATAGTATGCCTACCTCTTTCAGTAAACGCCGCGCGGGAATTGAAAGCACACCCGCAACAATGGAAAATAATTGTGCTTTCGACGAAAACCTCTTTCTCTCGCTTTACCGCTATAAAGTAACCCGCAATAATGCAACTGACAATGAGTGATTCTATCCCACCAGAATCATTAGCCTGCTGTTCGTGAATGTGAGTTTGTTACTGTGAGAGACGTCATCTGTTTGCGTGGAGGCGAAGGCTGGGCACGCAGAGACGGCAGTAACATCACCCGCGCAGTTCAGAGAATTATTAAGATTGGGTTCTGCTCGAAACTACTAGAAATCGCTGAGATTGAAGTTCCAGCATGAATGAGAATATTCTGGTAATTGTCGCGGTGTTATAAGAAAATGTGGACATCGAATGGGCGCAAGAGTAAGTTGTGTGACAGTCGCATTGTGTTAGCAAGTGAACTAGTGTTAGCTCTCCAAACGAGTGTACCAGTACTAGATTTTATCATGCCAAAGGTGTCCAGTGCTCGATTTATTGTTCTGTCTGAGGAATTCAAACAAGATTTCATAGACACTGATGGAACTGTTATGCGATGTACTATTTGTGATTCAGGAATTTTGTTAGATGAAAAACATCAGCGAGATCGCATCAAACAACATATTTCCAGCTGAAAGCATCAAATGAACAAGACTCTTCAAGCAAACAAATTACGGCAACCTCTATTACGAAATGCGTTTCAACAGAGTTCTTCAAAAAACCAAAATTTGAAGGAATTAAACATTGATTTGTGTGCAGCTCTTACACAAGCAGGAATTCCACTCAATAAGGTGAACCATCCAGCCTTCAAGGGATTTCTTGAAAAATACACAATGATGTCAATGGCCGATGAGAGTACTTTAAGAAAAAACTACATGGAGCCTGTTTACCAAGAAACCATAGAAAGATTCAAGGAAAAAGTGTCTGATTGCAATGTAGGAATCATTGTGGATGAAAGCATAGATTCAATGGAACGATATGTTTTGAACATTTTAGCTTTTCCCTTAGCAGGGGAGAAAGTTAAGCCCATGTTAAAAATGTATGAGCTGCAGAAAGCCAATGCCAGTACAGTAATGCAATCCAATATGAACTTCTACCAAAAACTCTGGCCTACTGGTATCGAGTTTGAAAAACTTCTTCTTGTGGTTATGGACCAGGCTCCATACATGGTTTCAGCTGTTAACCAATTGAAACCTTTATTTCCTAACATGAAGCATGTTACATGCTTGGCTCATGCCCTTCACAGGGTTTGTGAATCCATAAGGAGCGAATACGACATCACAAATCAATTCATCTCTGCCCTGAAAAAGATTCTACTGACAGCTCCGAGCCGTATTGTTTACTACAGGCAAATCACTGGCCTGCCCCTTCCAAATTTCCCGGCCATTACTTGCTGGGGATCTTGGATTGAGTGTGCTGCTATGTTATGTGAGAATTTTGACAAAATTAAAGAGTTTGTGCTTTCTTTGGATCCATCCGACGCAGATGCAATTTCCAAGGCACAGCAACTTCTGTTACCAGAGAAAATACATCATTTGCAGACAGAAATATATTGCGTCCATAGTTACAAGTACCTGCCTACAGCTATTAAACGATTGGAAGAACACGTCTGGAAAAGAAAAAAAAAACAATGGGATATCTTTACTTCCGTGAGGGAGCAGTTAGACGGCTTTGCCAAAGACAAACTTGAATCTAGTCTTCAGAAGAATCCAGACATTGAGGAAATCGCCACATCTGTAGAGTTGCCATTCCGAGTGAATGCAAGGTTTGCCCCACTGGTTTCTGTGGATGTTGAAAGAAACTTTAGCATCTATAAGGACATTCTATCTCCTAATAGAAACAGACATACTTCTAAAAATGCGGAGATGCTTAATGTCTTGAAGTACAACAGCTTCATGTTTTTTCCTTCTTTTGATTAGTGATAATTTAATGTACTTGTTTGTAGTTCAATAAATTAGAATAGAGGAAAGAGAAAACGTTGAATTAGTTAAGGGAATGCACAACTGAAATTAACCCAAAATCTAAAAAAATCTAAATATATATATATATATATATATATATATATATATATGTTCCCAAAAAATTCTCCATTGCTTGTAGTTTTAGAGTCCACTTTTATTTTTGGCTAGCGAACGCTTCAGGATCGATACGAGACTTTTTAAATACCCTTGCGCATTTGGTTGCTAGCTGTTTATATTTTTAAAACTTCGTTTTAAGGTGTTTATTATCTTCAGCATTTCTGCATATTCAAAATGTTCCACACGATGTAGTTTTCATTCATTCATATTGGCATTTTTATACTTATTTAAAAAACCCAAATAAAGAAGACAGTCATATAATTTTTCTGTGTAATGAATTGTCCTAATTTACCCTACCTTTTTCTGTTGATGTAACTAGGCATTGTTCCATTTAAAAAACTGTATGTTTGCTAAAAAAATACACTTTCTCTGTATTATTAAAGTCTGTCTATAGGCTAAATGTACGAGCCCCTGACTACTAATCAATGCTGTGAAAATTGCACATCAATGGCACTTTCCATTTCCGAAATATTTGTAAGTATATATACAGAGTGAATTACCTAAAACTTGCAGATGCCATTGCTACTACAAGTTAAGATGTCTATACATCTTAAATGTTTATTTACAGCTTTAATGGGGAAACGGTATATTTCAGGTAGGGGGTTTAATGCTGGACATTTTACGTCGATAAATATGCCTAAGTTAATTTGGTAAATTGAAGCTTTGATTTAAAAAAAACGTAACATATTGTCTCAGGAATGGTATATTTATTCAATGTTAATATTACCTGCCTAGGCATACCATGGTGACGTAATACAGATTTTTTTTCAATCGATAAATAGACTTTGTCGTGTGGTAAAACGATACTTTGTTTCTTTAAAAGTTATGTACTGTCAGGGGGGTAATACTTACCCAAGGAGATTCCACATCACCTTTAGTTTCATGCTTATAATATTATTATAATTTAATATAATTGCTTTATAAGTTTCAGACCTTTATCCATGTCAGGCCTTGAACAGAGTACCCCAAGCTGTTTCTGGATTATGGTAATTAATTTAGGATAATTATAATATATTTTAAAACTTTTGTATTATATAAGTTAATTGCTTCACATACTGCAGATTTTTACCCATGTCAAGCTTCGAACAGAATATCCATTAAAGGTTACATATTTTCAGGGGAATAATACAACCCCGAGATTTCTTTAGAACTTATAAACTTTGCACATACCTGGATTCGAATCACTTCTCATGGTCACAGTTTCCAAAAAATCAAATTTTTAAATAAATATTCATTTACCCCACAAAAGTTTACATATTTTATTCCATATGTCACGTACCAGGAGTTTAACCAGGGATTAAAGCGAATATCCAGATATGACCTGGATTAATGACGGATCCTAACCGGAGTTATAGGGTATTTTATGATACCAGACAAACTGGACATTTCTTTAACACTTACTTCCTCTCTAAATGTTTTTGTGTAGCTTTCTCTGTAGTCAAGCTTAAGTTGAGGGTAATTCAATTAGCGGTACTGTGACAGCTATTTTTCTCAATAATAGTGAAAACATTCGGTAGTGGTATCCTTTCTGACCCCACAACTCCAGTAGTGTCCTTGAATTTTTCACTGTGAACGTTATTTATGAATGTACTTTAGTCGGTGTCAATGGTACCTGGCAATCTTCCATATAGTTATGACCACAACTGGGGTGCATTTTTATACAATACATTCATCATTCAAATATTACAAGTCTATTTCTCTTCGAATTCCTAAAATGATTAGGCATACAATACACAGAGCGACTTTCAGAAGAACCAAGGCTTTGAATAAGTAAATCACGAACTAGGAATCCTAAAGAAAACTATGTATTCTATGTCCTCGTTTCAGTAAAAAGAAAGAAAGAAAAATTACAATCAATATTTGTTAGTTCTGATCATCCAGTGTGTCAAACGTTAGACTGATTATGAGCAAAGGGTGTGAAGAGTAAGGTAACTTAATTATAACAGAAACGTGTGGAATTAAAATAACATTTTTAAATAATTATTCATTATTAACTTCACATTGTGCACGTTAAACAACAAAATATTATGAGCTAACAAGATGTAATGTCATTCAAGGTAATTACAAGGTTTACATTCATTACTTGATTATTTATTCCTATTATACTTTACATGTTATACCCCATACTGACTAAACGGTTTTTAATAGCTAGATGTGTAAACAAAGTGCGTGATTTATTCGCCTGTTCTTAAATATGAGTGTAGAACTGCATGGTTTATTTAACTTTATGTGGTATCGTTTTTGACGCCACAACTCCACTTATGTCACGCGAGAGTCAGAACTTTGCGTGAGGGTTAAAACGGATATAAGTCGCTATTACTTATTATCATCGGACGTAAAGAGTTAGCCACGAAAAACAATGAGGTTCCGGTAGCAAAGAAATAGCACAGGTTTTGGTTCCTTACACCTTTCACACATGTTTTAATTTTTATTAACACCGTAGAGAACCAGATTTAGTACCGTTTTTAAAACATTGCATGGCGTGTCGCTGCAGAAGGAGAGAAGTAGAGTGGAGGTGAGGGTGATGAAGGGAAATACATAGGAAGAAGACATAAGATAGAGCGAGAAGGAGGGATAACGAGAGAGAGTTAGAAAGGGGAATAAATAACCTGCGTAGTTAATGACAATTTCAAAAATTCGAATGCAGCCGCAGGTTATACTAATTTACATTAAGGTATTTCAATATCTGCACCTTTTTCGCAAAAAGTCTGAAAATGAGACAGTAAGCACATCAAAGCAAGTCAAAAACACATATCTCACTTTTCTATAAAACAAACAAAATACACCAAGGTACATATATTTGTCGTGTTTCTAAGCATTCAAATTGCACAAGAGTAGTAACGCGCTGCTTTATAATCTGTGTAGTTTAGCTTTATCTGTTAAGCTATTTCAAGATCAAGTAAACATCCATTGTTTTTTCACCTTTAGTGTCTGTTATTTTGTCTATCGAGGCGGCGCCGTGGCCGAGTGGTTAGACCGCTCGCCTCCCACCGAGGCGGACCGGGTTCAATCCCAGGGACCTGCATGTGGGATTTGTGGTGGACGAAGCGGCGTCTGGGCGGGTTTTCTCCGGGTTCTCCGGTTTCCCCCGCCATTCATTCCACCAACTGCTCCATCATCACCTTTCCTTTCATCCATTTCACCAACATTTCGCTTCATCCACTTCCTTCATCCCATACCAGGCATCGGGCTGATCACCCATCCTGGATGTTCTGTCTGATCCATGAGTGTCTACTCCTCGACGGGCCTCTGACCCCAGGCACCCGCCTGTAAGTCCTGGGGGGTGTAAGTCCTACATAAGAGGAGGGTAAACAGATAATGAATGAATGAATGAATATTTTGTCTATGCATCTTAAATGAGGCTGCTTGGCGATAGCGTCCCCTTGGTTTATTCCTAGACGCGCTTAAGGTGGCAGTTTCCATTAGATACATATTGACACAAGTAAACAACTAAATTAGCCTGTCTACCTGCTCTGACTTTATCTTGATTTGCCTCTGAGAGATGCTTCCATATTTGAGTGACGCTTATGTGATGACTTTCAAGCCTAAGATCACAATTATAGAGATTAAAATGTCTTCACATCTTAATGCTTTTCTTGCGAATACTTAATGTGTAAATGAAAAATGTTTCGACTTGTGAACTTCTTGGTATTTTTTTGTTTTTTTTTTTACAGTTTTAACTCTGTATTCTTCTGTTGCTTTACAGTTCTATTTGAGAGTAACAATAAACGTGTGAAAACGGCAGGATGAATTTTATTAATCTCCCAACATAAGTGGTGCCGAAACATGGGAACAACTGGAAGATTATTCACGTCACGACTAAATACGAAGAGTGTTTTGTAACGTAGCTAACCACCTCTACACCACTAGTATCAGCAAACAGCTTAAACGTCGTGTTTTCCACTTCCAGATACCGACTTCTCCGCACGTAACCAGGAGCAAAAATACTGCTGCAAACGTGAAAGTAAGCTATTAGTGTACATAAGTTTCTATTCTCCGTGATATTTGAAGCTAGCACTAAATAAGTTAAAGCAATAAAGCTCGCTACACGTCTAATAAGTTTTATTGTCTTAAAATAAGCAAGTTAATAGTATTGGGTTAAACAGATAGTTATGGCGGCTTTGGAAAAAACCTTGAATAAAGCTGGGCTACGAAGTTCAGGGAGACAGCTAGCGTCATCTGACAGAATACTATGAAGCTACTTACAATAGCCAGATCCAACAGAGTACTGCGAAACTATTTACAATAGCGAGATGTTCCAACCTCGATATGACAAACTAAAGCGTAAACGCTCCACCCAGTGTTCCAATGTAACGCGTTTTGTGGCTAAAGTAAATGAGTTTGACGATACAACGGCCTTAGATGAGATGGAGTACTACCTAGAGCGCTTAAAGGAAAGTTTTCTGAATTTATCCACCTTAAATGATGAGATTCATGCGTTCTTCGATGACGAGATGTACGAAGCAGATGTGGACATATGTGAAGGTTACAGCGATAGCGCTAAACGATCAATTCGCAAGGCAAATTAAATTATTGCATCTTGAAATGGCACAATCTCAAACGACTCGCGCTCCCAGATGCAAGTACCAGCTAATGTCGCACTGACTTCGCCCAACGTGACACCAGTTGTTAAGCTCCCAACGATCAAGTTGGAAGCATTCATTGGAGTTGTCGAGTCTTGGTCAATTTTGGGAACAATTTGAGTCGTCAGTGAACAAAAACACAACGGTGTTCACAGTAACACGTCTTCCTTCGTGGATACCTCGATGGGAGCCTAAAATACTTGTAGATGGACTATCGGTGACTACCGAAACATACAAACACACGAAGACAATCGTAAACTCACATTATGGGGACAAAAATAGTTTATCCAAGCCCATCTCGACTACTTCGAGAATTTGAAGCCTACACTCAGCGACACTCCAGAGACCCTGAACACCATGTGCATTGAGTACCACAAAAGAATCCAAGCTCTATAGGCACTCGGTGAATACGTGGACGTATACGGGAGGGTTACAACGCCTAAGATTCTTCGAGACTTTCCAGATAGTATTTAACGTCGCTGGCTTATTCACGCCAAGAGATCGAATATTTTGGAAAGTAATGTTTCGAGCCTCATGGAATTTTTAAAGGAAGAAGTTCAAAGTGCATTGACTACTGAGAAGATACGTGGATTTTAACCTCCGACAGTGACTTACACTCCAACGACATCTGGATTTCACGTACATAAAAAATAAAGAAAATTATAAGTCATGAGGCAAACACTATTTCGGATCATTATTGCGTATTTTGTGAAAACAGAGGTCACTGGGATCAAAACTGTCAGAAAATACCAAATTGGCAGGATTGCACAAACAAACTGAGGAGAGCAAACAGATGCTTTCGTTGCCTCAATCGAAATCACAATGTCCGACAATGAAACAAGCAAGGCAGAGTATTTGTTCAAAATGCAAGAAAGACCATCAGGTGTCATCTGTTGAGAACATTTTCGTGATGATACCCAATATCTCCTTCCTTCAGATGGTCCCATTACGGATAATGCGGCACGCTAGCCATGAGAAACTTACACGATGCATTCTAGACGCCGGAAGCCAAACCAGCTTCATTAACAGATCTTTGGTCGAATATCTGTAACTTCAAGTCCTCTATACCAAACACTTAACCGCAACTCTGTTTGAACATCCAGCCGGTATCTCCAGTTCTAGAAGACAGATCCAAATTGATATAATGGAGTTTTCTACGAAGGCCGGGTTAAACCTCACTGCTTTTGAAAGCAACAAAAGTATTCCCCTCATCCGTCTGTACCGCAAGATACAAGCATACTGTCTGCCACTAGCTGCTCCGTATAATTCGTACAATGGACCTATTGAAGTTCTTATTGGAGCCGACTTCTATTGCAAAATTACGAGGAAGGAGTTACCAGTTGCGATTTCATCATCTTTAATTCTACTTTCAGCTCTCTTCGGACGTATTCTCAGCGGTACTAGATCTAGCACTACTGTGAACCGAATCGTGGTGAATCATTTAGCTACTCTTGATACTGTTACGGTGGAGGATATCACGCAAACAACTGATAAAATGATTCGACAGTTCTGGGACTTGGAAGCTATAGGAATACACGAACAATAACACTGAGCAATGACCGCCAAAGATGGGAGCACTCTTCAGGAATTCCATTCTTCCTGTCAAATCAAAAACGGAAGAAGGATTATGTCACTCCCAAAAGGGAGGGTGTTCGACTTTCAAATAACCTTCTCACTTCATAAAAATGGTTTGCCGTTCTAAAGAAAAGGCTACAGAAAAGTGAATCCTTTAAGCGCATTTACTGCCAGCTAATGCTAGACTATATTTTAAAGCAGCAAGTGGATGTTGTTCCTGTTGAAGATAACAGCGATGAAATATTCTAGCTTCCATATCACGCAGTCAAGAAGCGGACCAACAGTGGCACGAAGTATAGGATCATGTTCGACGCGTCTTCCCCTGAGCCAAGGCTATCCACCACTGAATGATACGCTAGAGATGGAGCCGAATCTGCTTGCAGAAATACTCGCCACCATTTTGCGTTTTCGAATGCATTCCAGTACCATTGTCTCCAATGGTACACAAGTATTTCTGCAGATTGTGCTTAATAAATATGACAAATCTAACATGATTTCTTTGGTATAGGGTTGAAAAGGGTGGCATAGGCAACTTTGAGACCAAAGACATCATATCCTATCGCTTTACAAGTCTTCCACTTGGCCTCACTGGCAGTCCATTCTTGTTATTAGCTACACTACATGGGTTAACGAAACAGTTTCAAGACCAGTATCCGAACGCAGTAGCAGTTCTCAATCACTCAACGTTCAGCCACAGTAGATGATGACAATCTCGTCATTATCTTATACTCACAGCACTCTTGAGAAACATCAAACTTCCCCTCTCAAAATGGACTATCAACTCGTAGACACTGAAATAAATTGGAAGGTGTAAAATAGAGAAATCAAATCTGTCACAACTTTCTTTGGAATGGATTGGAATACTGTTGAAGACTGTGTACACCAATCCACAAAGCATTTCTGAGGTGATGTCAGAGAACGCAGGGACAAAGCGTAATTTTCTCCGAGCAACAGCCAAATTATACGACCCTTTAGGTTTAAACGCTCCGTAATTGATCACAGCCAATGTGCTATTTCAAGACATTTGGTAACGAGGGCTGGACTGGGATGAAATACTGCCGTCGGATCTTGCATGCACACAAGTGGCAAGCTTGTACATCAAGTATTTGCAACATAAAGGGCGTACATTTTCCTAGATGGATAGGCATAAACACGCAAAGCGATTCACAGATACACGTGTTCTGTGACGCTTCAGAACCAGCATATGGTGCAGTGTTATCCTAAGATCAGTTCATGACACTGCCTGCATCATACGATTGGCTTGCAGCAAGACTAGCTTAGCGGCCATCAAAAGGGTAACACTTACCAGATTGAAGCTACCTGCTGTCTTACTTGGTTTCCGTCTTCTGCAATATTTATGCAAATCGACCAAATTTTACAGCACTAAGGCAAGCATGTGGAACGATTTCACAGTTATACTCGCTGGATACGTAACGATGCCAATAAGTAGAACACTTTTGTATGCGACAAGCTTACGGAAATATTGGAGCACACGAGCCTAGCCAACACAGACATTGTCCTCTAACTCAGAATCCAGCAAATTACCTCTCTCGTGGCGTTCAAGCATAGGACTTACGGAACTTAAACTTGTGATGGAGTGGGCCAAGCTGGCTTCCAGCACAGAGCACGTTTTGTCCATCTGAAGTTAGTTCCGAAGTTTCATTACCTGAAATGAAGAGAACACCACAACAGATTATGCTGATTACCACACCCGTACCTCTACTGGACAAGGTATGCTTCAGTTCTTACTGGAAGCTACTCCACACAACTGTTTGGGTTTTTTCGGTTCATAAAGGCTTTAAAGCAGAAACGGAAATTTTCTCATGGACTGACAGCAAGAGAACTTAAGACTGCGAGAGACTACTGGACCCGCAAGGTCCAAGAACAGTGCTTTAGCATGGAAATCACTGCCTTGCAAAAAGGAGACCCTTTACCTAAAGCATCAGCAGTTGCACGTTTCAATCCTTAAAGAAGGTTCTGGGACGTTCTCAGGTAGACGAAGAGGTCTTGAACACAATTCTAACTGATATTAAAGCCATCCTAAACTTGAGACCCATTACTCAAGACAATGACGGTGAAGCGCTGACACCTGCTCATTTTCTGATTGACGAAACACTCACAGCTATCCCGTACGGACACAAAACAAACACGAAAAGGGACCTCACGAAGAAATTCCGAGCCAAACAAAAACTTACGGAAAATTTGTTTAAATGCTGGAAAAAGGAGTACCTTCTACGACTGCACACATTCCATGAAGTAAAAAACCCAACAGAACGCCGACAAAAGCCCAGAGTGGGAGACATCGTCCTACTTCAAGAGTATTTCAAACGACGATATAACTTTAATGGTGGTGTTGAACACAAAGGTATCTTTGATGAAAGGAATATAAAGTTATAATTGTAAGAGCTGTAAATTTAATCCACAATACCTTTGCTGCACTTAGACATAGGTATACACCTTCTATTTTAATTTTTTCTTTTGTACTCAACGACATTCTTGTTGTTTGAGAGTTATCATACATTACAGTTTATTCACATAAAAGAACTTTGAACTACTTACAGTAATAATAGTCAAAACCTGAACAGCAGTGATTACACGCGAGAACAACTAACAAAATGTTTTGGGCACACTGGAACTGAAATCGATAGAAAGCTTGTCAAACTTCTGCTTTTAAGAACTTTTCCGGCAATAGAATTAATATCCGGAGTTTTAGTTCTGTGTTATATATTATAGTTGAATGTCTGTCAATCTGGATAATCAAAATGTATAGTGCTGAAATGTGAGTTGTAGATACATAACTCAATAAATTACATAACTCCGCATAAATAATAACCCACAATATCATCAGGAACGTTACATTAGTGCTGCATAAGTAATGATACTCTGGGAGAAATTTACCTCCCTCAATGAAGATCAGCAAAGAATCCTTCACATCTGGATTGCATTATAAAATAATTTTTTTCAAGTATGTCTAATCAAACAACATAAATTCAGTTACAGTTCAGTAATTGTTTGGAACAAAAGCCGAAAATAATGTGAAATTCCTTATGAATTGAAAATGAAGTGGAAAAATACTATTTTTATTGATTATGCTATTTTATTATCGAGCGAGATGACTCCGCGGTAATATGTGCAGCAGGCCCCAGGTTCGATCCCCATTAGTCTGGTCACTATAACTATGGTTTTTCTTGTGGTTTCCCCGGGATAGTAGGCGAATTCTAGGGTGCTTTCTCTTCTACTACGAATTTCCTGTTCCCTCATTTCCTCTGGTTTCATTTCACCTTTCATTTTTCAGGTGGGCTTCGCGGTTGTCAGTGTCAGTCGGTGACGGATAGATGGCGCAGATGTTTGCTCATTGGAAAGCTCTTTTCGGCTCTGCCAGATTATACCTCCTTTGAGCTCCCTAAGGTGGTTCGAATTCTCTCCGACTCCGCCAGAGGGAAGCCTTCTCTGAATAAGCCCGATGGTGTGATCGGGTCTTCAAGTTTGGAATCGTTAGGGACACTGCTCGTCTCTGTGACCTGTTTGCTTGCGGCCTATAGCCTCCTACAATTCCTTCATTTCATCCGTTCCTCCTGGGGGTGGTAGTCACAAAAGGTCCGCCTTGGGTCGAGGCGTCGCTCTGCATTACTTTGTCATAGTCATACTATTTTATTACATGTGTAAAAACTAGTATTGTTTACACGTGTAAATAGTTTAACTACTCTGAATTCTGATGAACGCATCGTTAACATTAAATTACATATTAGTTATTACATTAGTTTCTTGACTTAGTAAAAACTTAAAGTTGTTCAGTTGAATCAGTAAGCTCTTAAATACAACGTTTCTCATTTTTGAGTGTTGAGATAAATAATTATCATGTTTTTCAGAAGTTTGTTCTCATTTCTTGGTGTATTTAGAGTATTGCTCACTCGTACTTAACTCCGAGCTCTTGTCGTTAATAAATGGGCTATATTATATATAGTAACAAAATGCTGTATTTATGCAG
Source organism: Deroplatys truncata (assembly GCA_030765065.1). Classification (NCBI taxonomy): domain Eukaryota; kingdom Metazoa; phylum Arthropoda; class Insecta; order Mantodea; family Mantidae; genus Deroplatys; species Deroplatys truncata. Next base: position 207,641,688 of record CM060990.1, on the reverse strand, counting down.
TGGCTTCGTTTTATGCCGGGCCACAATCGCCTTATATGCGTATCGGCCGAGATGGCAGTGACCTCGATATTATGCCACTGCGCAGAAGCGGCGCGGGACGTGTCAAGCGTACGTTTATAAGCTGTGAGATGTCTCAGTCGTTGCTTTATCTTCGTGTTGTGAAGTGCTTCGACAATACGTGCGTTGTGTGTGATTTCCATAGAAATGTTATTCTCTTACTAGTCCACGGAAATGCCTGCCAACAAATTCACGCTTGAACAGCGTATTTTTATGTACGATACATACGAGAAAACTGAATCATATAGACAGGTGCGTAGACAATTTCAGCAGCAATTTCCTGGTTATCCAGTTCCGAGTAGAGACACTGTGAGAAGTTTGATTAATAAATTTAAAACAACGGGATCGCTAAACGCTAAGAAATAAAGTTTATAGGAACAATCCCCACACCATAGATGAACCTAGGGACAATATAAAAGCAGAAATTATGAACATTACGCAAGAAGAACTTATGCATGTGAATGGTAATTTCATCTGACGATATCAAGAATGTCCTCGCGCAGATGAACATCACTTTCAACAACACATAACAAGGTTAGTACTCATTACGTATATGTTACTAACCCTCGTGAGAAGCACTCGTAACACGGGAGGAACCGTGAAAACCTCACATTGTAGTATACTGTGTACGGAGCATGCATTCGCGCTATCCGCGGCCTTGGCATAAAACGAAGGCACTGCATCTGAACCAGTGATTCTGGGGGCCGGAACAATAAACCTAAACGAGAAAATACCAACATTTAACCAATTATTGCACATGATTGGTTGCACATGCAGAAAACCAATTTGTCGCTATTTGCTCTCAGCTTCTACTTATCAGAACTGCTACTTATCATAGCTGTATTTGCAAAGATCCAAAACTCTACAGTTTTCTTCTTATTGCTTTGACTTTTTACCATATACTCAGAACATAGAACATACTGCACAAAACATTTTAACGAGCTATATTAAACCGTTGTTAAGATATAATTTTTTATTCATAATGAATTATTTTTTGACATAGTGATATACTATGTTTCTTGGACCATGCGTTTTATTGTATCTTTTACAGATTTTAATATGCGCATAGTATACAAATTTAAGGAAATTGTTTTGCAGGCATTTCTTAATTTTAATTAATTTAAGAAAATCAATTTTATACATGTTATTGAATTCTTCAGCCTTTTCAATATGAGTTATGGAAAATTTCAACTGAACTAATTAATATTTTAACTAATTCACAATAATTTTAAATCCAAATTCTTGAAGCTCTCATGAAAACTTCAAACTGAGGTCCAGGGAGTATTTGGAATAGTGAAAAATGCTGAAAAAGGAAGTTGAGAAAAATGGAGTTTAAAGTTAAATACGATGCTTTACGTAAATGGGCAAAGGACCGATTTAATGGGCATTTGCCCCGTAACATTGTTGATACTAAAACACCAATTGTGTAGCATAAATGTACAATAAAGGTGTACTATGCAAAAGCAAGACCTAAGTAAATCTAAATAAATTTAAACAAATGAATGGAACAATAAAGAGACCATTAAAGAATAATTCGGTAAAAGCAACACAAATGAAATTTTATAAACTAATGTCAGTGCCAGTGGCTGCAAATGGAAGTGAAAACTGGACTATGAACAGAGCAGACGGGAAAAAAACCGGAACAGCAGAGATGAAATTCTTAAGAGCAGTAGCTGGATAAACCCTTGTAGATAAACAAAGGAATAAAGAACTCCAAAAATAGTTAAATATATATAAACCAAAATAAAAAAATAATGAAAATGAGTATAATTTGTCCCAACATATAATAAGGACGAAAGAGAGACGAATACCAAAAGTTTTATTAAACTATAAACCTACAGTATATCGCCAACTAGGTAGACCGAGAAAAAGATCGAGTGATATGCTTAATTGAGGACGGAACAGATCGGCCTTGTGGAAGAAGAAGAAACGTACAAGTTTTTAAGTATAATAAACATTTTAAAAATCGAAAACTTCCACAGCTTTTTTTCAAATTTCATGGATACATTGCCTTTAGGAAAACACGTTAGTCTTATCAAACCCATGCCTAAGGTTTCCCCATTGTATAGTAAACGAGTTGCCTGTTGGTGACATTTCATTATTTTATTCCTAGACACTTCCACTATGGATACGCAGAAGCTGAAGTGAACATCTAAATTAGACGCCCACCTGCATTTACCTCCCGCCTCGTAACTACGTCATTCAAACGATGTCTCCCCTGTAAGAGGAGGTTGTTGCGAACCCTTACGCAAGTAATTTTCTCATGGAGAAAAACTTCGTTGCAATTTCCAGAGCATAAATCTTGATTACAGCGTTCGAAAACCCAGAAAATGTATGTTATCGCTAGGGCCCGGATATTTAGATCTTAACCTTTTCCTTGCCATTTGATGAACCATTTTCCGTATATTTATATGCTTCACACTTCCCGGGCTAAACATATGAATTTAATAGGGCTTAAATGTCTAAATGATGGATTACAAATTAAGGTGTCTTAAATTGCTGTTTTCAGTTCTTCAGAGGATAAATACGCATTTACCCCAGACTCCCATGATTGTTGTTTTCCTTGCATATAAGAGTATCAAGAGACATTATAAATATATGTATACCAGAAGCTATTCTCTGCTTGGAAAGCGCGACCCTACCACTCAAAGAGGCTTTGGATATCTTTGTAAATGTTTCCAGAAAAGAAGCACCCGGACCAGTAGGAGTTGCATGTTCTTCGAAGCTGCAGATAATTATTAAACGTAATCTTGGCTTTGAAGACATGAAGCTGATTTGTTTCGTACTTCTGGGAGAAAAATGTACAGGCAAATTAACCTTAGAACCTGCAGCATTTCATTTATTATAAATATCCCAAAGACGTAATGATGGTATTTCGTGTGAAGAGATTTTCTTCGTAGAAGAATGACTGTGCTACGAGATAATAGGAAATGATTCATGCCAAAACATTTGTCAAGTATGTAGTTATCTACTGCAACGCTAGAGAGAGAGAGAGAGAGGGGGAGAGAAAGGGATAGGGTAAACTCTTGTGAAACATGTACCCTTAAATTAATCTTGCCAATAATAAAAAAGAAAAAAGAAGCAGAAAGTGATAATAGGAAATCGATCACGCCAATTATTTGATCATGTCATTAGTCATCTACTGAGTTGTTAACAAATACAAAAGTAAAATGCAGTAAAATATATTCTGAGTGTTTTATGATGGTTATTATTAGATGTATTTATGTGAAATAAGGTTACAAATAAATGTTACTAAAATAAGAAAAAAGAGAAAAATTACTGGTGTTATGGTTTATTTAAGAAAACCCATTTCAGCTTATAAAACCTAGTTCATAGGTGTGTAATTATTGGTGTTAGTAATAGTGATCCACAAAGAAAACCTAAATACACCAATTTTAAGGATGCAGAAAACCTAAAACGAAGGCTTACATGGCCTAAAATTCCGGGCACTATTTGTCGCATTTTCTAACTAATCCTTCTACTGTTGATACATTCCATTGCGTATTTTAATTATAAATTATGTTGCCTAAATAACAAAGTTAAGTATTTTATCAAATTCAGGGAATAGATTTTATTACAGTACCTAGTATTGTATATTGTATTACAGATACTGTGCATACAACAATAAGTCGATGCACAATAGTTATAGTTTTCTTTATTATCCCATTTATACTACACCTTTTACTGCTATGGTCATATCGGCGTTCTCGTACTTTTGGAACATATTGCCTCTCAGCAATGGTATTAACTCGTATACCGTTGTCATTGGGTTTCCGATTTTTCCTTGGGTTTTATACATTAGATCACATACATATTCACACTCTTATTCATACTTCCAGACTCTGGGGAGGATAGGGAATAACCTTGGCTAGAGAAAAATTCTCACTCCCAGCTGGGAAACGAACGCAGGACCCCTCGCTCAACAGGCAGGTTCCCCGCTCTACCTACTGAGCTACGGTTTATTGCGATGCCACAAATCGTTATTATAAAGCTAGGTACCGAGCGAAATGGCTCCGCAGTAAAGTGTGTGGCTCGCATTCGTGAGGTCCCGGGGTAGGATTCCCTTCGACCGTTCACTATGACCTTTAGTCGTCCTCTGTGGTCTAGTGGTACCATGCTGATGTCTAATTCCCGAGGTCGCGGCTTCAAAACAGGCGGAGGGCGATGGATTTCTTCGGGCGTAAAAATCCTTAGCATGGCTTCTTTCGGAAGCGAGGTAAAACCGGTGATTTACGGCACGTAAAAGAACCTCACACCTGATAAACAGGCCTCTGAGCAAAATTTCCGGTCTTTCACGCCCAATATGCATGTAGAATGGGACGCCAAGAACCACAGGAGTTAAAGAGCGTCCATTAAAAAAAAATAAATACTCGCTCACGGCGGCGCCTTGTCACACATTACTTAAGAATATATATTTTGCCGTGAGGTTATTCTTTGTTCAGAGTCTTTTGAGACAGTGGATGGGGGAAGGTAGAAACCCGGTCGCTCGTACCCAAGTCGACTTCGTGTGGAGGCTCTTTGTGATAGCTACCGCACCGGCCGCGTGATGTCCTTATCTCTCCCTTCCATTGTCTTAGAAGACTCTGAACAAATGATACCTCTAACTCACTGTGTATCAATCAAAACGCTCTAGAGCCATTCTTGAAAAACTGAAAACAAATATTTCCAAATAAACTACAATTGGTTTTAAGAGATATTCGCTAATAATTATCCAGCAGCGTCATTGAAGGTTATCTGATTTTAACGCAAATTAAATCACTTCAATTTTGAACTATGCTCTTTACTTGCAGTTAGGCAGATGAGCAGGAGGCCCCGTGTAGCCGCGGTTGTTGGAGCGCTTGACTTCGGCACTCTGTGGCGCAAAGGATCGCGGGATCGGACCCCGCCATGGGCATGATTGTTTGTGTCCGTGAGTTCCCATACTGGATGTAAGAGACAGCACAAGACTTCTAATGGTCGAGGTGCGAGGGTCTCTAAATGCTCAAACTACATTACAGTACACTACTACTAGGCAGGTGAGTAGGCTCTCGCATTTATGGCGTAGTACTATAATCTTTTCCGTTAGGGACCCCGTCCATGCTTGTGCCTGTCGACATCCGGATCTGGTCGCCCTTCGGGTCTCTTCCCTCATCCTTCCCTCCCAGGGGTCACGTTGGAAGCACAATGTGCCGACTGGCCTGCGTGCAGTGCCCTGCCTCGGTTCCGGGGGTCCCTCCGTAATCTTTTTTGTGGCTCGAACACAATATACTAAATGAGGGTTACTAACTATAATAAGTGTTAGTTAAATACAATTTTTGGAAGATTGTGTTTGTTCACACATTTCCCGTTCATACTGTTATGGTAGAAAATAGATTCTACTGCAGTCAATGCTGCCAACTTAACCTACCTGAGGCTTTAGCCCTTTTTGCTACCCACGTGCGGCATTTATATCAAAGCCTGAAACTTCTGATGTATTTGTTATCGCAGATATGAAATATAGCCATATTTGCTAGTTAAATTTTACAACTTCAGTCTCGCTTATGTCTTTAATTCCTTTCTATACCTCAGTATTGAATATGATTTAAGTCTTCAGCAACTAAACAGAATATATACCAGTAGCTACGCCTGCTTCATACTACTGTGCCGAGTGGGGCAGCTAATAATCGTTGCTTCATGCGCTCTCTCCTTCATACTCTGCAGTTGCCACTCCTGCTTTTTCTAACAGTTCTGTAGAAGAAAAAGGCGGGTATATAAAATGTATTAGAGAAAGTAACAAACGGATGTCTTATGAATGAAATCGAGCCATCGTCTGCAGAGAAATCGCCATACTGGACGGATAGATTCCATTGTGGAGTATATCATTGTAGTTAACGGAATTAGAAATCAAATAATGGAAATACACTGTGTTGCGTGTAGTTTTAATAATACCCAAAAGTATGGGGACGAAAGGTTAAGTTTTTACAGGTATGTAAACAACATAGAATCTGCATCTTTTAAATTATTACCATACGCTGCACATGTGCCAATGTAACCTGTAAATAATGAATTGAAGATGTGAAACATGATTGATGCATACTAAGCAGTTTGCTGTTATTTTAATATTAAGCAGGTTTTCACATTTAAGGTCTGTTGTCCTAGGTAAGTGGATTAAGGCTGTTCAAATGGAAAACTGGAAACCCTCAAGATACAGCAGGCTTTGTAGTAGTGTTTTTACAGGAGACTGTTACAAGCTCAGTCCTGAGGAAGAAAATATGAAGTTCTTAAAGTAAAATACAAGTCTTTTATATTTTACTTTCCTCCTCACTTGTTAATAAAAAGACATTTAAACCAAGAATACTCTACAGCTTTGATTTGCACCAGTAGGTTTAGTATGGTATTCGTGCAGAGCGAAACAAATGCTGTGGTAATTATTGAATAAACACGATATTAATAGCACATATTAATACTGTGTTAATTTCAAGTCACATTTTCTCACGTTTTTATTCCGCTAATACAAGGTTGATGTAACTTTCAAACACAAGGCGCGAGGTGATTTTTCTAAATCTTTAACAGCAACTGACATAGTAGTTGGGATATAGATTTTTACGGGATGTTTAGTTTAAAACTCATGAACAATCAAAACTAAATCTTATTACTTTTACTATTTATGTAGTAGTTTTGACAAGAAAGGGACAGGCAATTAGTTACAAAAGCTACATAAACAATACCACTTTAACGTCTAAGACACATCATTATCATCACATCATCTAGACAGGTCTCACAAAGCAATATCAACTTGGGGCTTTGATAATTGTGTCCTTTTACCAGTAAAATGTTAAGGGAATATTTCAGCTCCTCGTGCCTGTAAAATGTTGGGGGCATGTTTCAGTTCTGTTGCAAAATTGTCACAGCTTTTGCTACACACTTGCACTGGTACTGTTAGTGAAGGGAAATCGGAGAAATGGTTGCAAATTGTAAAATATAAGCGTTTAGCTTCGTAAAGTTTAGTAACCCCCCTTACCCCTCTCCCACACTTCCGTTGAAAGGGTGAACAAGGTACATGCAACAACTGTGCGTGTTATAGCCCCCGATGAATATATTTGAGAGACAGTGTAAACGTCCTCACAAGTAAACAACACCTCAATGCGCCACATCACTCGACCCTACTCGATGGACAGTATACTTCATTTCACCCTTAAGTTGATCCCGATCCTTAGCCTGGTCATGATATTACTGTAGGGCAGGGGTTTCCAAAGTTTTAGACCTGCAGCTCCCTGTATCTACTGATTATTTCTGGCGGTGTCCCCAGTGTGAACAATATGAGGTTTCTTCCAAAAATCGTTTAAATCGTATTGATAAAGCTATTTTATAAATATATACATATATATAATATGAGGTGGTATAAAGGAAGAGATAAAGAAATAAAAATATAGAAACAGTATGTGTAACACGAAAGTAAAGATTTTATTGTTAGAGAAATGTATAATTACTTCAAAATTAAAGACTTAATTTTACACTGCCTTCATAAGACATAGTATTAAACTGCGTGTCCTAATGAGAGGGATGTACTTATTTTTCTTTGATCAGTTCATAGTATTTTGGTCTAATTTTTGATAGAGTATCATGAATGTCTGTTTCGATATTGAGATGAGTTCTATATTTCGATTTTGAAACAGTAACCACAAAAACCCCACTGCCACAAAGGTAAGAACTAGCTAACGGTATTACATTTCGAAGCGCCTTCTTGATTATTAATGGATACTCATCTTCGACGCCGCACCAAAATTCAACCAAAGATTGAGACTGCAATCTAGATTTCCAACATGAGCCCGTAGAAATGTCAATGAGGACTGTTAACTGGTAACTGTTTCCTCGTTCGTGAAATTCTCAGGTGCCTCCGCATTAATAGCGTCTTAACAAAACTTACTCGCTGTAATGGATTTATTTCATCTAGTGGAAGGTATTCTTGAAAATAGAGGTCTAATTTTGATAAGCGGTTGGTGAATACACTTTTCAGCTAATCTTTTAACATTGTCATTTTGTTGAGTAGCTAGTTTAAAGAAGGAAACATCATATAAACACCTCTTATCAAATTGCTCCCCAGCGAAAGCTGTTGCTTGAATCCTTCAACTTAACTTAAAGAGCTGAAAGGTGTTTTCATTATTATCCTGAAAGAAATTGCTCAGAATATTTAACCTTTCAAAAATGCCCATTAAAAAGTTCAATGTAACTAAGAAATCTTCGCCAACAAACACACTAGCAAGGGCGAGTGATTGTCTGATACAAAAGTATAAATAAATTGCATCCATTTCTATGAAACCGGTTGTCATAGTTCAGCACTAAGTGCATACAAAGCTATTATTTTTATCAACACTGTAGAAACACAAGGAAACGCAAAGAGTAAAGAAAGTGGAGTGAATGTGTTCATTCTACGAGTAAAATAAAATGTAGTCATATGTTTAAGTTTTGTTCCTCTGCTGGGTCAAAGGAATTGTATACTGATGAATATTAGAATTATGTGATCGTTGAAAATGTGGAGTGAAGTGGATTGATTATTGTTAGAAGTGGCACCTATACATGGCATTAAGTGATACTTGTCATCTGACATAGCAATGCTGTCTCCTTGTCGGTTGATTGCACACCACACAGATTCTGTACATGAAATATACAAGTGCAATTTTAATTTGTGACCAAGCAGCTGTTACAAAAAACGGTGATCTTTCAGCTTTACCTTTATATAATCCCTCGGACTTTGTACTAAAATTGCATAACACTCTGCATGTAAGTTAAAAAGCAGCCTTTTTGAACTTCTTTAACATTAAGACACTGGTCTTCAACCAGTGTTATCCATTTATGTCTTTATGAACGCCATGTATGTCCTATTTCATACGAGAGAATCAAATTATCTACATTCAAATAGTATAAATGGTATCCTCCTTGTTTATTCCTTCCGTTTTCAGAGCATACGTAACGAAAATGTACGGACTGGTGTAGATTAGGAAGAAGCTTCACTTAAAACTGGCAAAAATACGATTATTTCCTATGGGTGACTCACTTCACACTTCCAGACTGAAAGAACACCTGGATAATGGAATTGGGAGTGTTAGGACGTAACAGTAAAACATAGCCTATAATTGCTTACATACTCATAACTAGAGACAGGAAAAATATGAAGAGAATCCCAGAATATTATGAACTATATATTTAAAGTCCAAACATTCTTACTTTAAGGGTTCGTAGCAGGTTCACTTCATTAGGCTACAAAAATAGGATTTGTAAATTTTTGCCCAATCAAATACAAAATTAAATACAATAAATTACATGCAGTTTATGTGAAACCCTTTAATTTAGAAAAAAAGCAAAATAAGTAACTGGTTGCGTTGTCTTTGCTAAACAGTAATTACAATATGTTACTAAAAGCACCGGTTCGCAAGAATAAAAACTCTTCAAGAATAGAGGGCGTTTAATTTCGCATGTAACGTCAAATATGGGAAATGCTACACTTTCGCAACTGTACCTGACCGATTAGAAAGAGTAGCTTGGGTTTTATAAATGTATTTCACAGAAAACTGATCGAATAGTATATTTGGAAAACCCGGATCATTGCTAATGGGAATTATTTTAAAAGCGAAACATTTAAAATCTTACAAAATATGAAGAAATATAAGGATTTTCATGAAATATTTGGTGTTCACCAAAGTATTATGAAATATGATATTTTCTGTCTTCTACATAATGCAAAACGTAAAAACGCTTGTTCCACAGTGATAGTAAGAATGATTTATACTACAACATTTCATATTTTGCCTGTCTCTGTTCATAACGCCTATAAGCTTTCAAAGCACCAGTAGGCTCACTAACCTCGTTAACGACCGACAAACTTTGGTCTATATCAAGGATAAAGTAATTGATTGGGAAAGCATTTTCCTTAGAGCATTAATAGGCAACGTTTCTCTTAGTATTTGGTGGCACTGACTCTAGCACTTTTAGCAGTATATCAACTCCAATGAAGCACAATTCAACATTGCAATTTTTCACTATAATTAGGTAAAAGGGAACAATGGTAATGTCTATGTTGTAGTTCGTTCGAAAATCAATATTAGCACATTCTTTAAAACCTGAGATGAGACGCAGACTGCGTTCTTTGATGCTGTTCCTTATGTTATGTGCATTCTCAAATATATTTAAAAAATCTGAATGTATTATGAAATAAACTTTTATGTTTTAACAGGTTTATGTTTGTATGTTAAACCACTGTTTATGTTATTGAGAGGTCAATTAAGCACTGAGTAAGAATATTTTCTTTGTATGTACGAGGGTTGATCAATAAAGACTGAGACTAATTTTTTTCACAGATATTTATTACTCCATTTCAATGTTGACATGGTCTTTTTCAAAGTAGTCCTCTCCTACTTGAATGCACTTTTTATACGTCTCTGCCAGTCCTCGAACACATGGTACAGGCCATTCATTGTCAGGTCTTTGAGAATCGCCTCAGTTTTCTTCAGCACTGCTTCAGTGCTCTCAAATCGAATGCCCCGGAGCTTTGCCTTTAGTGATGGGAATAAAACGAAATCACAGGGGACAAGATTGGGGCCATAAGGCAGATGCCGCACACAGGTAATGTTGAATTTAGCCAAAAATTCCTGGACTTGATTTGCAAAGTGAGGCCGCACGTTGTTGTGATAAGTTCTGGATGTTTCCTTGCAATGTGCTTCCTCGGTGTAGCCAATACTGACGTGTAGTACGCTGCTGTAACAGTGGTGTGAGTGGGAACAACAATCACAGCAACTGTGCTGATGTTGACATCAGTCATAGCAGAAGCCGAAGCACCAGGCCCACCTTGCTTAGCACAGAGGACTCGCTCTACTTTGAAGTCTTTGAACCACCTAAACACTGTTGCACGAGGTAGTGCATCTTCACCGTATGCTTGCTTCAGCTTTTCCAAAGTTTCAGAGGCTGTATGATTTAACGAAAACAAATTTTTTTTGCTCCTCCTGTGTCACCTTCATTTTGTGGTATGCGAAATTCAACTAGGGTCAACAATATACAGCATTACTACCAATCTACCGATACGAGAGTGCTGCCGCCTATGGACATTATACATGAAACCCCGCTCTTTTCAAATATTCATGGTAGAGACAGGAAACTCTCAAGAAAGCTACAGGAAAAAATCAATCTCAGTCTTTATTGATGAGCCCTCGTAAGTAAAAAATTTGAAATCGTCATTTCACAGTAATATACATTTTCGGACCCACTGAATACAAATAGCTGTTTTAGAAAAAGTTCAAGTTTGTGTGTGCGTGTGTGTGTGAGAGTGAGAGAGGGATATAGGAGGAAGAGGAGGAAATATAAAGTTCCAAATATAACCAGACATTCCAGTAAATGCAAGGGGAATAATTTGCGGAAGCTTCCTCCACTCATAACTCTTCTTCTTCTTCAACGGATTACCCTCCTCTTGTAGTCCTTACACCCACAAGGACCAAGCAGGATGGTGCAGGTGGCAACGTCTGTTGCCCGCATTCGGAAGATCCCGGGTTAGATTCCCGGTGACCGTCCATTCTGATCATGGGGTTTTTCATGGTTTTCCCCTGGTCGCCAAGGCGAATCCCGGTGCGGTATATTCTACCACGATTTCTCCTTTCCCCCATTTCCTCTCATTTCCTCTCCATTTCACGTTTCAGGTCCTGCGGTGCCGGGCAGATGGCGTGAATGCATGTGCATTGGAAAGATTTCTCCCCGTGAACGCCAGAGTGAACTGTCCCGCCTGTTTGGGTCGCTGTGTCGCCCTCTTGGGATTCCTCGCCACTGGTGCGCGTGTGTTCAAACTGGAAATATTAGGGACTTTTGCGTGTGTCTGTGGGCCTGTCTGGCTACGGATCTGGGACCTCCTACACCTCCTTCACCTCATCTGTGCCTCCCGGAGGTGTAGCCATAATAGATCAAAATGGCTCCAGTGCGGGAGGTGTCTCCCTCCAATAAACACATCCTATCCTACATCCCCAGGACTTACATCGACTCTTAACTCACTTAAGGAAATTCAAATTTATCTATAATTTGAAAAAACTTAATAATTTTAATTAAAACATAATAAGACTGGTTTAACTGTATGGTAAAATGTATATCTTGAACTCCCTGTAAAGCGTATTATAAAACATTCTATTACTGTGGAGATTTAAACAACGGAGAAGCCACGGAAGATAGGAATAGTCATTTTTAGACAGCCTGACCTAAAAGTAGAACTTCTAGCACAGTGCACACGAGCTAATAGCTTTAGATTATCGCACTAGTGCGATTATCTTCATTGTGACTAACTGTGGTTTCAAGTCCAATCACATGGAAGTTAACCTTTGTATTTGCACATGTTTAATAACGACTTGGTTTGATTAGGTTTTACTTTCAATTACGTCTTTTTGCATGATTAATTTCTCATGGCGCTCGCATTATCTGCTCACAATAGAAATAGTCATATTTCAATTTATCGCAATTCGTTGTAGAGTTAACCTATATGTTATATTGGCAGCCTTCTGCTAATCTAAAACGTTATTCTTTTATCTATCTGACCTACTTAAAGATTAAATGGCGGCAACTATGAATTCAAAAGAAACTGAAATGGAAGAGCCGGGTGAAATTACAAAAACAGCAGAAAGAACAACACTAGGAGTACTTACCCAAAAAATCCAGAAAGCAATATGATATAGAATTTAATCGCTTCATTGGCTGATGTAATGCAAAACATGTTGAAAATAATTTCGCTGAAAATGACTGCTAGCGAATCAACAAAACAGTAAAACATCTGGCATCTCGCTTTTTAACGTAACTTCTCTTGTTTTAAGAACCGCGTTCTCCGTTAGTTTCAGGAATCAATATAATATTGATATTTTACAAATTCGAGCGCTGTCTAAAAATAGTGTATACCACACGTGTTTAAAAGTGACCTACGGTCTTCGTTTCGCAAACATTCGTACTCGCAAAATAAACCCCTACTTTCACCCCTTGTATCATAATCTACTATTACCATACAAGTGTTAAAAGTGGAATTTTATTTTGTGAGGAGCAATGTTTTCGGAACACGGCTAAAAGTCGCCTATAGCAATCCTACGAGCAAAATAAATTCACTTTTAACATGTGTTGTCAATGCTATTTTTAGACAGCCCTGAATATTAAATTATGAAGTATCCTGCTGAAACTTGTGTGGAAATAGCAGTATACATTCGGACAGCGCAATGGTAAGATTTAGTCTGTTGTTTGGCATTCGTTGTTGTTTGGCCTTTATAGCACCAATAGTAATAACATCATCATCATTTGCACAGTCATAACATTCTAGAATACATACAAGGCTGTATCAAAAATGAATCAACAGAATAAGTGTAGCAACAATTTTATTAATAAGCATATATTATTATTAATATTATTCCCATGATGAAATTGTGAATGTTGATTATGCAATTGTTACAATCTGTAATATAAATTTCTTGTCCAGAGGAAGTAACATTTGTATTGATAACATCATTTATTACACTATTTGGATTGGAAACAGTTGAATTCATTGGATGATTCCATTTCTGAGTCATTCAAATCCGCCATTACCTTAAGCGATAATGTCCCTCCGCCTAATATACCTATACATAATTTACAATGCAAGAAACAAGAGAGTTAACAATGGAGTTTTAGAAACATTTTAGTATTTCACTGAGTGTTATAATCTTCAATTTCTTATTTGAGTGGCTGGTGTTAAAAGCTGTACTTTTAGTGCAAAGCGTCTAAAACTGTTAATAATAATAATAATAATAATAATAATAATAATAATAATATAGAGCAAACTTAATGTAGTCCTTGTTAAAAATATGCATGGTTATTCTGTGAAAAACAACCATTTTTGAAATTCTCGTAGATTAAAATTTCTCAGAAATAAGTACACCATTTGAATCATAGAGGGAACGTTTATTTATTGCTCATTATCACACGCCAGCATAATATCCTCTTTCCTTTATAGAAAAATGTTGCCTCGTGAGCAGCGCTTAATGCAAACCAAATCTCAAAACAGTTCCTTTCCAATTTTTTTAACTACAAAAATACTTTTAACATAGTGGGTGCCATACAATTGTTATTTTAAGGATAATGGAAGAAATATAAAAGATAAAGAAATACAATTAATGTACAATATTGTAAAAGTTTTTATTACGCAAACACTGCTGTTTTGTTAGAGACAACATTCTTCTTACTCAACTTTATTCATTAGACCACCCTTGTATAACGAGTGTCTTACAGAACTTTGAAGTGAACGAGATGGTAATACCTCTGGAGTAGGGTTTTGCTTTAGGATGTTGAAAAGAAGTAGATATTGATTGCGCTAGGGAGAAATACGTCATTCATTCAAATTGGCGACTTTTCTCTCATACATAATCTTCAACTTACCCCTCTAATCTTTCCATACCATTTCCTTTTCTATTCTTAACTTTGAAAGGCATTCGACTGAAGCACAAGAACTTGAATTTCATCTAAAATACCTTGTCTTTCGAAGAACGCTGTCATCGTAAGTAACGCATAATGATCACTATATTTATAAGTGCTTAAAGAAGTAAATAAGAGAAACTATTAAATTCCAAGGGTTCGAGGTTTTATAACTGGACTGTAGAGAAAAAATCTTATTCTAATAATAATTGATTAATATCGGCTAATATTGATCATTACAGTTAATATCAGTATAGAGCTGTAAGAGCAATACATGTATCACAATAAAACATTCTATTTCATAATAGAAAAATCGGATAACCTATTTGTACATAACGTAGTTTTTCCAACCAAATCCCTTTCATCGGGATAAATATTTGTATAGAAGTAGCTTCTGTTAGGCAGTACCTAGAAATAGACAACTTTTAGTTCGCTGGAGCGAGAAACCTGAAAAATGGACATATATCTAACAACTCAAAATATACTATTTAAGTTCCTGAAAAACTTTATTATATAACAGTGAATATTACACAACTATTTAATGCCAAAACAGGTATTTCACATAAAGTGCACATTTTATTGATATCTAAATTATTCCAATTGTGCTTATTTTTTGTTTTCCAGATGTATAAAGCTATAAAAATGTAATAATTTCATTATGATTATTTTAACCCTTTCACTCCTTACAAACCCTTTACTGGTCGAGCGAATTCTGTGTTTATGTTCGATATATCGGTCGAAGCTGCTATTTGGTTTGACTTCTTCGCTCGTGGAGAGGTCTGTAGACTATGATATGTATTGTCTGACTTTTACGTAATCTTTATTTATGCATTTGGTACCAAATGGCTAATATTTTGGTAATGGATAACATTTTGGATATCACTATTGCACAATAAATTGCTATGTACTTGCATTATCTCTTATCGGTATTACTTTTCTCACTAACGTTTTCCGACAAGCGTGCTAGTGCTTCTGGATGTTGACGCCGCTCCTATTGTATGCAAATGTAGCGCAGCACAAACAGCGCGACCATAATGCAAGTTTATCTGCGAATATAGGTTTTAGGCTATAGGACGGAGGGGGACACCTCGCGCACTGTGACCTACAAGATCTATTGCGGCTACCACGTCCCAGGAGGAAGGGATGAAGTGAAGGAAGCACAGGGGGCTAAAGACTGCAGGCGACAGGCCACACAAATGCATTAAAGTCACTAACATTTCCTAGCTCAAAGACCCAACTCACTACTGGAGCTGCTCAGAGAGGGCGATGGACGACCCTTGCAACCAGGCAGCCCTCTGATGTCCATGTAGTCACTGTACTTGTCCTCTTCCTTCTCCGTTGTCCTCCGTGGTTGCAGGGGTACCATGCTAGCCTCTAGTTACCGAGGTCACGGGTTCAAACCCGACGGAGGGCGATGGATTTTTTCGGGCGTAAAAATCCTTAGCATGGCTTCCTTCGGAAGGGAAGTAAAGCCGGTGGTCCAGTGTCGTAGATTTACGGCACGTAAAAGAACCTCAAGCCTGATAAAGAGGCCTCTGAGCAAAATTTCCTGTCTTTCACGCCCAATATAGAATGGGACGCTAAGGACCACAGTAGTTAAAGAGCGTCCATAAATAAAACTCAATTTAATTTTTTCTTCCTTCTCTCCTCCATCTCCTGCTGCTCTGGCTTTTCCACGATTGTATATTTAATTCCACCGTGAGTTGTTGGTGTCGCACTTTAGTGAAGCGACAAGGGTTCTTTATTTATATAAAAGAAGGAAGAAGAGGGGTCGTTTTTTATTGGATCAGAACGTAATGGAAGGCTGTTTCATAATCTTTTATGCTATGTTCTCGTAGCGATTTTCCTGTTTGATTTCTTTATATCCTCTGACGTGTTTGTGTCTCGCATCTTTCGCTTCTTTACTCAGCATCGCATTGGAAGGATACAGGTCTTGGTTAATTTTCCCCCACGAGAGAAAATCATATGCGTATAGATGGAAGTATCACAGAACATAGATGAAGATAAGAGATCTATTGTCCTCTGTATATGCATTAAATGTGTCTACATCAACAGTAATCCAGATGATAGAGCAAGCAGGATAACACCAAACCTCTTTATTAATTCTTCACTTTCCTGGGTACTTCAGCAGTTTTAGTTGGATGCTTAAAAATTTCTGGGAATATTGTCGTCTTTGTAATTACCAGCTCCTCCACGTTTAAGATGATCAATAGTTAGACCCCTCTAAAGTGAAATTGTTTCACTATTTGTTGTTTCTTTACATAATTGCTTTTTCGTGGTTTTCGAACTGCCATGCTCTCACTTCAAGGTGGTAGGCTATAAGCAACAGAGCATGCATGCAATAATATATGCATGAGGTGACAAACGAACGTATAGCGAATAACATCCTCTGCTATTTACCCACCTTAACTGAAGGTCATTCATATATTTTGGTCCAGTTCTATGTATGTATAGCTTTTGAGATGATATTTCCGTCAGAGAATTACAAATTTTGCCATCTACTCTCGAGTTAATGTTTGACAAATTTGAAGTTGAATAACCTGAAAAGCCAGAAAGAAATATAAGTATATGCGAATCAGTGAGTTCTAGATTATCACTCTGACAACTTTAGTTATGTACGCTTTGATTGCAACTGCTCTCACAATCGCATTTGAACGTTGCTTTCGCTGTATCACTATCAGTAATGCATTGCTTCATTACATTTTCTTGCCGAGTCACAAGTCGCTATATTTCAGCAGAGACCCCTATCATTTTATTTGGTGTTTTGGTGCATAGAACTTTGCTCCA
Organism: Deroplatys truncata; assembly: GCA_030765065.1. NCBI lineage: Eukaryota > Metazoa > Arthropoda > Insecta > Mantodea > Mantidae > Deroplatys > Deroplatys truncata. The sequence goes on along the minus strand of CM060990.1, from coordinate 207,624,432 downwards.
TATTCTTATATGTGTAGACTGGTTTTCGATAGGTTATTGTCTAACATAAAGTCTAAAACCTAAGGCTATAATGGAAATGAAGGACATTTGGAGGTTCGCTTATGTCTCGTAGATATTCGGGGCAAAGGTTCCGAAACATGTTTTATCATGCAGCCTTTCCTTCATCAGAAGCTCTAAGCAAAATCTCAGTTACACATACAAGCTCTTCGTGCTATTTCTCTTCAAGTATTAGCTGATTGCATTTTATTTAGCTTTTCTTACACTTTCATTATATACTTTGGCCTTCCTACTTTTTAAGTTCCAGATTTCATAGATTCAAATTCTCCATCTTATCACACATTTCAATATCTCCACTCAAACAAATTGCAGGTTGCAAAAATCCAATTTAATTTTTACATTATATTGTTTCTCTATGTAATGGACTTCTCGCTCGAAAACCCTTAAATTGTTACTAAACCTTCCTGATAATTTTATAAAAGTTTTACAGCATACTAATGCATTAATAAACTACACAATGCTTCGTCGAAGCTTTAAAGCCCAGATTCTCTTCGAAAATCTCGCGTCGTTTTAAGAAGGCTGTAGGGAGTTATTTTTACAAAACAATGCTTATTTCCTTGAAAGGCGGACCTTTATAAGCAATTTAAGCGATATAAGTTACACAGTGAAAGACAAATGCAAGGATGTTTATGAGCCGGTGCTATTTTACTAAATTTAAAATAGTTTTACTTTTGCATGTCACGGTTATTACGCATTAAAATGGTTCTGCAAATCCTACAAGTAACAGTAGTTACCCATTGCTATATGTTGAAACCAAGATAAAAAGAAAGGATTTCTTCTTCAACAAGTAAGGGTAAGCAGAATGCTATGCAAAATGACGTGTAATAAAACAGGGTAGCAAGGCGCTTAGTGTGGGTTAACTTCGCTGCTGCTTTATCTTACTATGTGAAGTTGGGACTCCACATGAAACACAAATCTCTAAATGCGACAGACAATATAATATAGGCCAAATGATATTTCGATCAAATCAGTATTTCAATTTTTTTTCTTCCCAGATTTTATTCCCGGTCCACTGTGCGATAACATGACACTTTTTATTAGTATTAATACTCGTACATAATTTTTCTAAAAAGTACATATTTCATCGTTTAAACAATCTGGTTAGTGTTCGAATATTACAGCTCGAAAACAATGAAGAACAGAAGTAACAGGTAAATACACAAGAATAATAATGGCGCAAGCCATACCGGTGCATTTATTGCAAATATATGTTTTATGAAAATATATCGAACAAGAGTTGTCCAATGCGGAGTGTCAGCAATTGAACACATTAGTCTATTACTCTTGTTATTATTTACCTACTTCTCCTATAAATCCTGTTTTCTTTTTCTTTGTACACGCCATGTTTTTTAACCTCCTGGTGAAGGCACAGTTACTAATGTAATGTTAGGAAATTTATTAGGTTTAGAATAAATGGTTTTGTATAAGTAAACATTTTGAGTAAACCTGTTTTTGAAATGCAGAAGATAAATATGTATAGTTGACCAAGTGTTTCAAAAAGAGTGTAAAACAGAATTTGAAGTAACAGAACAAGAAAAACAAAGAAATCATATTTTTGTTGCCTATTTTTGGAGACAGCATCGCACAATTTTGATGTAAACCATTATTCGTAGGCAAATTAAGAATGTTCGTTGCGAAATGAAGAAAGAAAGGAATTCATTTCATAGAAAGTTGAAAGTGCACAAAATAACGATGTCTTTTTATGAATGATGCGTTTAGTAAGACCCAGCAAAGAGTTTCACATTAGATAACGTATGATGTTTCGAAAAAGTCCGCTGCCAATTATTATTATTGTTATTATTATTTTATTTCTAACCTTACGCTGTAATAAAAAGTGTATTGCCATTAATCCCAGGAATTATTATATGTTTGCAAACTGTATTAGATTAAGGTGACATATTGTGCTCTTAAACCATAATTCTACTTAAGCGTCGGTGTTTTCATGGAACGAACAGTTCAGTGCACTTAGAGGTGATGCAGTATATTAACAAATAACTACTATACTTCTAAAAGTTCCTTTAAAAGATGGAAGACAACGTAGAATTTTCTAACGATTGTTTGAAAGATAATAACAGGTGGCGCACTAGACTATGATAAATAAATCTGCTTTTATGTGACACACAGGTTGGAAAAGTTTCGCCATCGCTGACCTATAACAAAGCGGAAGAAACGTGCTTAAAAATAATTATCCAAAACGATGAATTTGCTTTCCAGTTGAGTGTAGTTAAAATCTTTCAAGTTTTAACCCCCTTAATTATCTCGAACGCATTTTAAATATTACAGGTAAGTGTTTCATGTGTATATTAAATTATTTTGCAGAGAAAGTTAGATATATGAAAGATCCTCCGAAACTATCGGCCAATTTCGTAAATGCTATATACAGTTCAAATAGCATATTATTATTATTATTATTATTATTATTATTATTATTATTAATATTAATGTATATCAGGATGGTGAAAACTGGATTCGAGCTTAAGTTTGGACTTTCAATCCTTCTCCCTCTGTGGCTGGCGAGTTGTAGGTACATACTTGTTTTCTACGTGCTGCGTGACATGCGTGTTGCATTCGCCACCCCTGGTGTATATTAATGAAAGGAAGTAGTACTGAAGGAGATAAAGCCACGAAATACAAACATACTTATCAGCATCATTTATTAGCAAGTAATATAACATTTTTAAAAATTTGCTACCATGAACCGTGAGGAAATAATTATTCCGCGTTACTTAACGCTAGCTGCAGACCTGATCAAATATTTGTTCACCAGGTACTGCTACTCGGCGCTTAATTTTACGGAACATGAAGGTCATGCCTTTATCACAGGAGCTGAAAAGCAATAAACTTGCTACAAAGCCGGTGAAAACCCAAGCGAGGAGTGGGGAAACAGCAAACAAGGACCAGTGTTTATTGGAGCATAAAGAGCGATAGTCTATATCGCTTCTTTGAATGAAATCGAGGATGCGAGACTATCTACGGCTTTGAATAGCTTAAACAGTTTTTAAAACGTGACTAAAGGATATTATAATATTCTTTATTCAAACCAGATTTACGGGATAAGCACTGAAAATATGAATATAGCATCATTCGTTGGATTTGAAACTATAAATTCGAAATTCTAGCTAGTCGTGCTCTGCTTCCAAAGGCACCGCCTCCTGTAGTGTGAATTTGTTCCCTGTAGATAGCCCGAAACATACTTTATTTTTAAATTCTTAAACAGAAAATATCCACGTTTTGATTTCTCTGGATATACCCCTCAACTCTTATATTTTAGGATGCACCAAATATTATAGACAATATTGTGGCTTTCAAAAATACTTTCCATCCATGTTCTCAACCCGTTACGTATAGTACGATTTTTTTTGACCTGACATCGCAGAAACGCAAATGAGGAGAAGGTTGGAGAGGGGAGAAAAGGCCGACAGTATTGCCCTGGTGCGGTGCATTAGGAAAGACTAAGGTACTGTCGGCTGTTCTATCACTAACGCAAAACCCCTCCCGGGAGATGATGGACTCGTCCAGTCACTGCGCATCCAGCTGAGTGAAGCCAGGAGGAAAAACTCGGTCTGTACAAATCTGACACGATCGAGTAAACAGTGTATATATTTCGTAACTTTTAGAATATACCATTCTCTATTTTCAACCTCTGGCACACACTGTTTCTTCCATCTGAATAGGTTATGTCTACGTAGCTGTAGGATCCAGCAAAATTTATGAACTACCTTACATCTTGAAAAATCTTATTTTCAAACTATTACAAATTACACCCCATAACCGATTTGGACAAACCTTTGAACAGAAATGTCATAGGATGCAGCAAAAATTATAGGCTACAATGCAGCTTTCAAAATTATTTCTACCTTATATACTAACTAGGTAAAATGTTCATAATTTGAGAGTCTGGAAAGGCTTTATTCAACCTTGCTATAGGATGTTAATAAAAATTACTGGCTGCTTTGAAGTTTAAAATGCTACACACTATCTCATTTTCAACTTATTACTTAATCAATCTGGGAAAACTTTGTACACTTACGTTACAGGACACGAGAAACATGACTATTTTACATTAAAAAAAAGGACACTCGAAATTTTCAACCCCTTGGATAGAAATGTACTTCATTTGACCGATTTGTAAAAATCTATGGAAAATTTCCCTATAGGTTCTAACAAAAATAATAGTCAATCACACAGCTTTAAAAAACTATTACTAAGTTATGTTCAATCCGTATACAGAAATATGCACAATTTCATTAGTCTATATAAAAAGGTCATTACTTATGCTTTGGAATGATAAAAAATTATATTAGATATTAACTTAAAGCTTTCCAAGACTGTCCACATGTTACTTTCATCCTGTTACAAGTCTGCGCCGTTTTACAGAACTGGACAAAACCTTTGACACTTATAGTTCAGTAAATTGCAGGTTATTTCATAGCCTTTGCAATCTCCCAACCTTATTTTAAACCCATTACAAACATTTTTAAATGGCTCGGCCGTGACTTGGAACAAATATCTCAACTTTTCAGCTAAAGGAATCGACAAAAAGCTATAGGTTATTTTAAAGCTCTCAAGAATTATCCCTTCCAAATTTTCAGTTATGCACAACACTAAATATTTCAGCAAGCTGAAGGAAACTTTGGAAGCCTACGTTTTAAAGTTCAACAAACAGCAGGATAGACAACGTGTGTGTCGTCTTTTCAAGACCTAATTTTATGCATTTATTACAATATTTTATGACGCATTATTAAAGTTTGTATCACAAGAGGCATAATGTATATAAAAACACGAAAAAAAGTTAAAGATGTCCTTTTAAAGGTAGGCTGTATTGCTTTTTATTTGTTAATTTTGACTTAATATCTGTAAAATATATTATAATATATAAAATATTTCTGTCGTTGTTTAGACAGGTGTTTTACAGGTACTCACAAACGTATTCGGAGTCAGGGGTGTTTTCTGCATGCTGTAATTATTTGACGTAAATCGGTATTGAAAAGCATATGCCTAATATAAATACTAAACCAAATGTTACAAAACAAAACAGCTTATTATGAATTTGAAATACGTACCAGTTCTCAGGTATCGTTTGATTACAAAATTTGGAATATACAGCAACTCCAGAAATTATTCGTCTCCTCTTTAAAAATTCTAGCAGCCAAATTAAGGGAGAGAAATTCTCATTTTTTATACGTAGAAAGAATCATCGATATTCGAGTTTACGAGTTTGGAGCTTTACAAGCTTTTTATAATCCTTTTAAAAGTGCACGAAACCTTTCAGATTTTTATATGTGGTGTTTACTACATTATTTTATATGGATTTAGAACACTATGTTTTATAAAATACCTGGAAATCTCACTAGTATATAATTTAACCTGAAGGAAAAATATATTATGAAGTCGTAAATGCTGAGACGTTAGTGAGAAAGTTCAGTAAAGCTGTTGATAATTCGTACCTTTATCCGTTATTTTCTCCTTCAGATCAAAAGCAAACTTCATTGCAGTTTCAGTTACTACATGAAATAATTTGTTCCGTTAAATACATGTAAAATAATTTTGTAAACAACACACATTAAAGAACTGAAAACTCTGTGAAATTTTAAAAATATAATAAAACTCATAAAACAGAAAACATGTTTGAAACATCCGAACACATAAACTGTAATATTTTTTGTTCTTTCTGCATACTAAAATGTAGAATTTTTCTCCCTTAATTTGGCTGCCAGTATGTTTTAAATTGGAGACAAATAATTTCTGCTGTCACTGTATACGCTTCACTTTAACAGTAGGTCAAGTTTATTTATGCTTATGTAAATCCGATTACAAAGAGGAGAATAAACTGGGTTTGGCTTCCGCTACCTTCAGAAATATATCTAAAATGTTTCTATGCCACTGTGAAGTGTATAAGAACTGAAGAAACTGGGCCCGTAGCTCAGTTGGTAGAGCATCAGCCTACTGTGCGAGGGGTCCCGGATTCGATTTCCGGCGGGGGTGGGACTTTTTGTCTAGCCAAGATTATTACCAATCTTACCCAGAGTCTGGAAGTTTGATTGAGAGTGTGAATGTGTGTGTGATCTAATGAAAAAATCCAAAGTTTACCAGTAACCCAATGACAAGCGAATATGAGTCAACACATTTACCTAGACAATAACAGTGAAAAGCTCACATGATTGAACTTGAGCGTGGGTAGACAAGTGCTTCACAATCTTAGTTCAACAAGCTTCATTGTTGCGAAATTTCATTGGACAACACGTAACTTGCTAGCGACAGGTTAAGCTAAATAAAAATTCTTACAAGAATAAACTGCATGTGCAACAGTCCAGCCAATAGAAATCAGAATTAACTTTATCCAGTGGTAAAGCTTGAATAAGTTCCACCCAATGACAATTCACTTTAGAATAATTGAAGAGGAAAATGGATATCAGCTCACATGTGCAGTTTTTCACATAAAATAAAAATATTCAGATATACAGGGTGGACCATTTAAGTTGAGACTGCACAATATGTCCAAAACTAAGCGTTGTAGAAAGAAATGCCTTTTATAAACGTTGCTTGATATTATGGAGGAAAGTAAATGTCATTAGTCGTATTTATTTTTAAGGGCGTTATGATGGTTTTAGGGTCAATTTAATATTTTTAAATGGGAACCAGGAATCAGTGTTGCTTTAAATTGGACCTAAAATGATCATCAGAACGTCCTCCAAATAAAACACGACTAATGGCATTTATTTTCGCCCATAATATCAAGCAACTTTTATTATTCAGGACATTTCTTTCTACAACGCTTAATTTTGGAGATACTGTACAGTCTCAACTTAAATGGTCCACCCTGTGTACAATCACATAAGCAATCGAGCACGCCGTCAGCCAGGTCTTACTACGCTAATTTTATCAGAGTTAAATCAACTGTGTTTTGTCCGCTAATCTACATTTAGTAGAATTCTTTTGCAAGAAAATCATAGTTTGCAGAGTAGAGCATAAAATTTCAACAATCGATATTATATAAACAACGTTTACTTCTTAAAATACAGGTATTTCAAAAAGGATCATCCGATTTCACAAGGCTATACTCATACATGAATGCAGATAGAACCTCACGCCCAATTTCAAAATACACATAGAAACCACACGTTTTTATTGACGCTAGTTGAAAGTTGCAGGTTCATACGGTTCCCGGTAGGGGCCTTCTTGGTGCAGCCAGCTTGCTCATTTAGTACCCAGTAGGCGTAGAGTCGAGATGGCGACAGCACAGCAACAAAAAAGCATTTTGCATTCTCCATTTCAACAGGTGCAGTTATAATTGTGCAGCATGAGTTTCGTTGATAGTACAGGACTACACAGAGCATTCGATGTTAGCCCCAGCAGTTTTAAGACACTGTTTGTTTATGCATATTCACAGGTCACCCCGTGTGCCCAAACAAGACATAGAATCCATTCGGTAACAATGACAGATTGGCCTTAAGGATCTATGGATCTTGCATTGCGCCATTGGCCTCCAAGTTCACCTGGTCTCACATTATATAATTTTTTGTAAGCCTCCCCTTCCAACAACTGTGGGCAACTGCAATGTTGCATAGGAACAGCAGCGACTACAGTAGGACCAGACATCTCACACAAGTATGCGATGAGCTTGACTATCATGTAGATGTTTGTAGTGTGTCCGATATTGAATATTTGTGAAATGCTGTAAATTATATAAATGAAAACTTTGTATCCCTAAACCTACAAATGTATCTCAAAGTTTTATGTGCATGCATGTAAAAGATATAGCCATGTGAAATCCGATGATTCTTTTTTAAACACTCTGTATATTGAATTTCTTAGCTATCCTGGTAAGTTGTTACGAATTTTCTCGGTTTTCAATGCATGAACGGAAGGTCAAATATCAACGAAAGGACCCGGTTTATTCAACAAAATTTTATTATATTTAAAGTATAATCTAAAAGTGTATGCTCTAGAAGTTTATGAGTGCAATATTTTAAAGAGCCTATCACATCTTAAATCCTTTTTTATATTTGGATTTAATGACAGGATTACTCATATATGGAAGAAAAAAGCATTCTACCGCCATATTTTTAGGTGAGCACATTGTGCAAGTACGGTTGGAAATCACATTTAATAATAACATTAATAACATTTTTTCTTTATTTTAGCATCATCACTCACCACAATCCATTCCGAGGGAGAGTGTAGACATTACATATATGGACCAAATGGAGATGGCGGGACCCACCCGTACCTGCCACTCTCATTGACTTCGCCAATTTCTTGAATACGTGGCATAATATCATAGCGGCACCTACAGTGGCATCAATGAAGTCTACAACATTTCAACATAATCGCTACAATCACCACCACTACACCACCACCCATTGTCGCCATCATCATTATTGAAGGCCCGCACACAATCGTAAGCATGCATTTCACCTTCACTCATAAACAAGCTCACTTCACCACTGCCCCCCACAAACAATCCCCATTCATGACTCATCCATGAATACAATCCAACAAAAATATCACATACATATTCATATATTTCGTTGAACTCTTTCAGGCATCGAACCACTACCGCCAACATGACATGCCATATCAACATCATACTATTTCTATAAGGCTCATTCAATAATCAACATCATCAACACGAAGAAAGCCCAACCTGCATAATAGCCTTCGGCCACTTCCAGCCCTAGTACCACTCACAGACAACCACAGAAGAATCATTAGAAAACATTCCATTTAAATCGTCATTTTTAACAGATCTTAGAAATTACAGTTGAAAATACCAAACCATTATCATCAACAGCACTTATCCATTCAATGCTAATAACATTCAACGATAATCATTACAACTTCGCTACACCACAGAGATGAAGAAGATAAAAGAATTACCAGAAATGTTCTTCAGTGCTTCAAGATCTCATATCACCCGGACAGCACTTTAATCAAAACAACTAAGTCAAAACCTTTCGGCAAGTAACATCAATTCAACATATGACAATGTGTAGTAATTACGTGAATGTGTGTGGTCATACATTATTTCATGTGTTTACGTGCAGATGCAAATATGTTTCTCTAGCACAGTGTATTCCCTTGGACTCTAGCTATTATAGCTACAAGTTACCTGCATTCATTTCCCTTTATACAAATTAAAACTTTTGAATCCATTTTGTGTTTTATACCTTCCTATCACTAATACCTTACAATGAATTCTAGAGCTTGTAATGTGCACAGGAGAACATGATTTCCACTTTAGTATGCACATATATCAATTCTCATGAATTTGGAAGTGAAGGACTTTGAATGTGTGTTAAAATAAGTTTTTCTCAAGCATATTGATAGACAATCATTGACTTTTACATCGTACAAAATATTTACTAATGTGATTTACAACATATATATTTGTATACAATTTCCATTTCTATTCACCGCGATACAAGCTCAACTTGAGTAATTAGTTACAGTTTGATTGAATATATTTCTTGTATACTTGTAATGTATATTTCTTTAATATTTCACTAGGTACAATGTCTATTTATTTTACAGGTATTTTATCACCTTTCACAGATGACTTCTTTAGAGTTCTATTCTGTGTATATGCTTTACATAGTATTTATAAATAAAAACTTTCTTTTTAAAACACCATATTCAATACTGCGAGTACATTCATGCAGCTTTCACATTTTTAGTTATATTCATAATTTTAATAATGTTAACATGCCTATGCAACCCCAGTACCTTACATGTCCAATTTGGCATACGCAGAATTTGAAAAGTAATAAGCACCAAATAATTTCAAAGCCCTGTATCAGACTTGTAGTTTTTGTTAAATGGATGACTTAGTTACTGAATCTGTTAAAGACATATGCATTTTACATTTATGCAGATAACGTAATATAATTAACCATTCAAATTAGTACTGTTATCCAGATGTCACTAAAGGCGACTTTTGCACTATTTAATGTTTTTATAGACTGCTTTAAAGCTCACAAACACGTTTCCGACACCCACAAGAGGGATGTTTACTGCATTGGTAATGCTTTTTGCTATCGGAGGCAGATAATACCTAGATAACTCGTAATCAACCTCTTCTCTTTGACCTAAATGCCCAGAGCTGGACATTTCATTGAAAGGCTAGAATGAGAGGGGCCATAAGCTTATGTGAGATGGCAAATGCTCGGGAGAAGAATGAGGTTTCATGTTATAGCAGAATTAGGTTTTCCACAAGTAACAAAGTTGTATGGTTAAATTAGCATTCAATACTCAAAGCAGCTCGCGAATCAACATTTGAGAGCACATCGAGATAGCTAATTATATGTTCTCTCCTACCATTCATGAATCATGATAAAGATGAATTTGAATATCCCAGATGTCAGATCATAATTAAGTCGAAAGCATTTTGCTTAGACTTCCTCTGAGTATAACATACATCTCTTGATGTAAACACAAACCTTCTATATTCATTCTAATTACATAGGTTTACACGCAAGTATTTAAAACTTATTTCCATGCATATGACAAAATGAATCGCAAAGAAAGACATAGCCCAGAAAGGCTTATTGTCATATCAATATCTACCAAAGATAAGGTCAGTGACAGAAACAAGCAAATTTACTACTGCCTTTAGTGAAATCAATTTAGTGGTTTGAATGTGTAGTGAAATTAATTACTGACTTTTGTGGTTTTATTCATGTCTTGGATTTCGAACAGCAACTACTAACAGTAAGGAAGTAGGTATAAACGTCAATTATAGTAGCAAATGCGTCAAGTATTCGTTAAAATGTTTAGCTTAAAATTGGTTTACATAACAAGTTATACAGCACAGATACTGCACGAGGTACATCACATATTGCAATGCATCACATGACGCAAATAGCTGAATATAGGCGCGCATTTACAAATTCTAAAGCAGCGTTTCTTTAATGTTGAGTAAGATAAATAGTTACTTTTAACATAGCAATCATGAGCAGTGTTTGCGACGTCACTGAAACAATAGCTTTAGGTCTGTATACAACCGCGTTTAGCCATCAAGGGCTTTTTCGATAGGGTTTTAAAGATAGTGAATAATGATAAATAAATAGCACTATGAAGATCTCTTTTAGAGTACTAAGCTGTTTTATTTATTAATAACTAATTTTTTATAAAATACCATCACGAAATTCCCAGCAGTACTGGAATGCATGTAGACCATTTCACACATCTCTCATATAAGACATTGTTCTTTCAATGACGACAAACTTGTAACATTCTCAGGGAGACTGAGGTATGAGGGGGCACCGGAGGGAGCACTTCGCCACTGCGACCAACTAGGTCTATTGTAGCTACACCCCGAGAGGCAGGGATGAAGTGAAGAAGCCGCAGGAGGTCGCAGGTCCATAGGCAGACGGGATTACAGAGATGCACGGAAGCCCCTATTATTTCCAGTTCGAAACACAATATTTCCAGTTCGAAACACTGGCACTCGGCCAGTAAACACGGAGCCTCGCGAGAGGGCGACGAAGCGGACCTTGCAGCAGGCCAACACGCCCTGTCGTTGGCGGGGAGAAATCTTCCCAAAGCGCAAGCGACCATGCACTCTGGCTACCATCAGACGTACTACGGAATCCGGAGACAATGCCTGAAAGATAAAATGACAGGAAATGAGGGAAAGGACAAATCGTGGTAGAATACACCATCCCACCACGAAAAACCCCATGGTCAGAGTGGGCAGCTACCGGGAATCGAACCCGGAACCTCCTGAATGCGGGCCACAGACGTTGCTGCCTGAGCCATCCCGCTCGGGTCAGGGAGAATGAGGTACAAAACACAACTTCTCTACGGAAAGGAGCACTCCTACGGGACCTTGGGATCATGAACCTTTAGCTTCTTACACTTGCAAATGAGAAGGAAATGAATTAATGCCCCATTAAGAGTTTACTAATTATAGTTTTAAGATAATTTATTCAATCTCTGATGATAGGTTTATTTTACCCATTTTTGCAATGTAGCAAGAAGCCTCAAATGATGTACTAAAATATTTAGATCATTCAATTCGAAAAAAAAATTAAATTAAATTGAATCTTCTTTATTGACGTTCTTTAACCGCTGTGGTCCTTAGCGTTCCATTCTATATTGGGCGTGAGAGACCGATAATTTTGCTCGAAGGCCTCTTTATCAGGCTTGAGGTTCTTTTACGTGCCGCCGGCTTTATTTGCCTTCCGAAGGAAGCAATGCTAAGGGCTTTTACGCCCGAAAAAATCCATCACCCTCCACCGGGTTTGAACCCCCGACCTCGTGACTAGAGGCTAGCATGGTAACCACTACTCCACGGAGGACGACTTCAATTCCGAGGCGTCGCGTTGTGATATCAATACAGTATTTTGTCGTTTACTTTCCACTGAATGATTGAATTTTCATCTTCTTGGATCTAAGTATAATGTAATGAAGCTTTTCAGTATCAGCTTCAGGGTTTTCAAACATACATTGCTTCATCACTTCATTTAGAGCATTCTGTTATGGTGTTCTTTAAAACCCGATCTCATGTGGGACACTTGGCAAATTTCTTATTTGAAAAAAAAAATATTTTCCATAGGCATGGAGAAAGGGCCTACCAACACCATTATACATACTTTAAAAAAAGCCTATGAGATAAATACTATTAATGTCAGACAGAAATAAGCAAATGATTTTGACAATGAAACAAGATCACAGCCCCCATAACGATAGAAATTACAGGCACAGGTTCTACAGATGAAAACTTAAAATTGAGTAATCTATGCATATTATGCATAATCTTAACACCATCCAGATAGCTTTGAACTTCAAGCGATGGTTTCAAGTTGCCAAAACTATCAAAGTAACATGCCTCCTTCCTTACAGCAACCCAGTGAATTCCTAATTTTCAGAAGCATCAAGATGTAAAACAATAACTCCTTGAATCGTATAGATAGCTTGTACAGCTCTAAAATGAGCTATGTGAAAACGCTTGGCAGACATTTCAACATCTAAGTTGGTTAAGGCTTTCCCCGATATATGTACAAGCTTATTTGAGCCTGTTTGAACTCTTATAACCTTTGCTTTTAACTCTTTTACATTTTTTGAGCTTCTGGCAATTTCAATACGTTATCTTTAAAACTTGAATTTTATAGCTGGTTGTTTGTAACCAAGCATTTACACCTATGTCCGCCTTTAAGGGATTGAAGATAAGGATAGTAGCATTTAAGGGATAATATGGGGTCTAGAATGATTATATGGATAGATTACACAAGGTCTAAAATAATCTATAGTTTTTGTTGGTCTGTGTAGCATAAGTGTACATAGTTTGGATCAGATAATCAAAGTAGTTGGGTAGCGCGTAATTTTCAGGAGTTGTGTAGTGTAAGTGTACAAAGTTTTATTTAGATAGGTCAGATGGTTAGGATTTCTGTGTAAGGGGCTATAAAGAAGGGTAGCGGAAGATTTTGAAAACTGTAGAATGTGCATTAATTTTAGCATCCCTAGCATCCAAAATGTAGACCGCAAAATACAAAAAATATTCAGGGATATAAATGTTCAGCGAAATCAGAGGGAAGCCAGAGGATATGAACTCTAAAGTCATCCAATTTTTATGAGCTTTAATCCTCCATTGTTATCCCTTAGGTGTGCAATGTCGTAAAAATAAACCACACTTAAACTCAAAATTTAAAATTACCCTCTGATATTAACACATTAACAAAACTGGAATTAAAATACGCGACACCATTATATGTAATCCACCAACCCCACTTTTAGAATGTTTACAAATATGTTAATAGCTGTGTCTATCGGAAAGATCACTGATTTTCAATGGTAAGGAGATTACCGGAAACTGTCTTGTGGTTTCGAAAGTACCGTGAAAACACACACACATATGAACGTATTCACAGGTACATAAGTATAGACAACTTATTAGAGAACAGTTAACTACAGATAATTTTTTTATCCACCATTAACTTTCTTCGCATACTCAATTAACCACAAAAACAAACATGCTATAAAGTGTGTGATTAAATAGCAAACATCTGTTTTATCTGCGTAAAAACTGTCCACGGTTAACCAGTATCCAGAGAGCTGTTCCAGCCCTAGTTTGGAGAACAAAGGGAAAGGTTGATCAGATGTATGATTTATTTTAGTTAAGAAAACTACTCTAGTCAAATTTTAGTTGTATGTCAAGGGGTTTGGAAATGCAGAAAGTAAGATACAATAGTGTAGCACTATAAGATAGCAAATATTTAGGGATAGTTAAGAGTTTGAAACTTCGGAGCAATTGTTATATAATTTTGGTAAAAAAGAAAAAAAAAACATTCGTAGTCAGAGAAGAAACAGCACTAAAAAATAAAAATAAAGCCTTTAGCCCAACTTTATGGTGTAAAAGGTGATTAGTTGCTTAGATAAAGCCTTTTGGAGGGTTTCTCTTATCCTGCAAAGATAATTCTCAACTCGTATAACCCAGGCTAATTTGAGCACCCGTTTATAAATTATTGTGACTTGAGGGGCACTAAAACGTTAAAATTGTAAGTATTATGACCACACAATTTTCTTTATTATATGCGTAATACGGTCTTTCTTTCATAGTGTAGCCACCGTACGGCGGCTGGCAAGTAGGCCGCCGCAGCTAGTACTCCCGCTTAAACAGTTATAAATCTCCGCAACCGTCTCACGTTCTCATAGTTACAGTTACAGTTACAATGATAATAAGCACATACCGTATCATAAGAGATGTTGGAAATCTTGTTCTCTACCCAAACCTTTTTGGCATCTTCTCAGAAAGTTTTCATTCACACTCGAAAGTTAAATATCTGAAATTGAGCCAATTTCTCGCCTGATGTTTTCTTATAGTTCATTCAGTGTATGGGGCTTTGTTGCACACACTTTATTTTTCAAATTCACCCGTGAAAATCGCAGACAATTAAATCAGAGGATTTTGGGGGTCATAATGCCTTACTAATTACCCTAACTTCAACAATTTCCGGAACTAAATCTGATGAGACACCAGCTGTATGCGCGGTAGCGGAGTCTTGTTGGAAAAACCCAGACTGACATTCAACGTTGAAAAAATACTGTGCCTTTCCTGTACTTATCTGAATTCATTGTTTGTTCAGAAAATACAGATCCAATTACTCTGTATGCACTTATTGCACACCACACACCAATTTTCGCGACCTATAAGGGAATCTCATGTGTAAAATCGGGTTTCTCTGTGTTATTTTACGACGGAACATAACCATGTAAGTGGAACCATGTATCGCCAGAGAAGATTATTAAACGTGGGTCAATTACTCTATCATTAACATTTCGCAAAATTCAGTTACAGAAATCTAAACGATTCTGATGATCACATAAAAACTAAAGTGTATGCAACAAACTCCATGCATTGGAAGAACTAAAAGAAAACTTCAGGCTAGAAACGAACTGAATTTCGGATATTGAACTCTCGAGTGTAAATTAAAATTTTCCGAGAAGATGCCAGGAATGTTTGGGTAGGGAAGGACAATATTTCCAACATCTCTTATGATAAGGTATCTGCTTATTATTATTGTAATTGTAACTGTAACTATGTGAGGCGGTTGCGGGGATATTATTACTTTTTCGGCGGGAGTGTAGCGGTCGGCGCGCGAGTCGCTGCGTGGTGCCATAGTGCGAAACAAAAGCACTGTATTTGAGATTTATAACATATTGTTCTATAAATATCTATTGAAATGTTATAGTCTATAAGAAACACACGTCCCTATTATCCTGCGTCCTAGCGATTATATTATTTGAGTTACAAGTCTTGTAATAATTACTCGAACTGCATTACACAAAGACCTGAATCTGGAGCAGCCAGCTCACTAATCTTATAGGGACAGCATATTACGCTTGACTAGTTCGAAGTCTGACAGAATAATCAAAATATTACGCTCAAGTAACTCAATTCAATTTATCATGAAGGATACTTAGTCTAAACAACGGATTGTCAGCATTTCCGTCATACCTCTGCTGCAGAAACTGAAGGAGACTGCGCAAGTCTAGTCTCCACCGCACGGTTGGCTGACCACATTGCAAATGCAAAATAAACACACTCGTCATTTAAAGCGAATTCAATATTTCAGAAACTTACGTTTATCAGCCTTACTCGTCTTTAAACAGCCGAGGCTTAGGAAGTCTATTAATTTGATGTTAAGTTCTTTTTTCTCGCTCTGGAAACAGGAGAGGGCAAACATACTGATTTCCATATACCCTTTCTATCTTAACTTCGTAGCGGTCCAGGTTTAAAAAGCAATTATCAATTTTTGCGCAGCTGATGTAACATACTTCCGTTTTTTCTATTCACCTACGATAATTACAATGGTTTTGACGAAATCTTATATGATTAACAAAGAAAAAAAAAGACCCAGGTTTACAGCACTATATCTTTTTTGGAAGCCTTGTTTTCTATGAGACAGTGATTTAACTGTATTTTGATATTCCTTGAAAAGCCATGAATGCGTTTCTTGTCTAAAATTTTAAACACGAAATTTTGTTTTTGTTTTGTTCGTTTCAAAATCCGTTCTGTTTTAAGCGCTAAATATCAGCTGATTGGATGTTATTAGCTAAGATTATGTTTACAACGCGGCAAATTT